>MUZC01000003.1:1491067-1525196 GCA_002072015.1 Radix auricularia | reverse complement strand
CAGGGGTTCGGTGAGTCAGTCTCAGGGTTCGGTGAGTCAGTCTCAGGGGTTCAGTGAGTCAGTCTCAGGGGTTCGGTGAGTCAGTCTCAGGGGTTCGGTGAGTCAGTCTCAGGATTCGGTGAGTCAGTCTCAGGATTCGGTGAGTCAGTCTCAGGATTCGGTGAGTCAGTCTCAGGGGTTCAGTGAGTCAGTCACAGGGGTTCGGTGAGTCAGTCTCAGGGTTCGGTGAGTCAGTCTCAGGGGTTCGGTGAGTCAGTCTCAGGGGTTCAGTGAGTCAGTCTCAGGGCTTTGTTGAGTCAGTCTCAGGGTTCGGTGAGTCAGTCTCAGGGGTTCGGTGATTCAGTCTCAGGGCTTTGTTGAGTCAGTCTCAGGGTTCGGTGAGTCAGTCTCAGGGTTCGGTGAGTCAGTCTCAGGGTTCGGTGAGTCAGTCTCAGGGTTCGGTGAGTCAGTCTCAGGGTTCGGTGAGTCAGTCTCAGGGGTTCAGTGAGTCAGTCTCAGGGGTTCGGTGAGTCAGTCTCAGGGGTTCGACGGAGTTCGAGACACACCCCCACCTCTTTGTGATGACACGCGTTGCTCGGCTATCATTAAGAAGGGTTCGGTGATCGCGCACATGTAACATCTGGGGGTTCAGAACCTTAAAAAAATGTTAAGTCTTTACTGCACTAGCCACTTTTAAGTCTATATAAATTACATGGCTCATCCAATTCTTCTCTTCACGTCTTAAATTTATTAATATTTTTATGTAGTGTTGTTGATGTTGTTATGTACAAAGATATGAAGCGAATCTGATTTAATGGTAACATAAAATGATACTTTTTATCATAAGAAAAATGCTACAATAAACCACAAATGTCAGCAGGAGAAAGAGCATCAAAAAGTATGCCTGACAGTGAGACGTGAGACAGTTCGGGTGTAACTGTGGGAGCGAAGAATGTTGCAGGCGAAACTGTGACGATGTATCTTTCTATAGATGTATATGATAAGAAAGTATCACACTAAGGCAGTAGCAAAGAAAGACTGAAATTCAGTAAGATTGTAAGGCACTAAGATTGTAAGGCAGTAAGATTGTAAGGCACTAAGATTGTAAGCCACTAAGATTGTATGGCACTAAGATTGTAAGGCACCAAGATTGTAAGCACTAAGATTGTACGATAGTAAGATTATAAGGCAGTAATATTGTAAGGCAGTAATATTATAAGGCACTAATATTGTAAGGCAGTAATATTATAAGGCACTAAGATTGTAAGGCAGTAATATTATAAGGCACTAAGATTGTAAGGCAGTAATATTATAAGGCACTAAGGTTATAAGGCAGTAATATTATAAGGCACTAAGATTGTAAGCACTAAGATTGTAAGGCACTAAGATTGTAAGGCAGTAAGATTGTAAGGCAGTAAGATTGTAAGGCACTAAGATTGTACGACAGTAAGATTGTGAGGCACTAAGATTGTAAGGCACTAAGATTGTAAGGCACTAAGATTGTAAGATACTAAGATTGTAAGGCAGTAAGATTGTAAGGCACTAAGATTGTGAGGCACTAAGATTGTAAGCACTAAGATTGTACGACAGTAAGATTGTGAGGCAGTAAGATTGTGAGGCAGTAAGATTGTAAGGCACTAAGATTGTACGACAGTAAGATTGTGAGGCAGTAAGACTTAAAGTTACGTCTAATAGGCTGTGATTGAAATTTTGATTCATTGAATTAAAATAAATTAAAAAAAAAAATTCACAAGCTTCTGAGTGGTCTGCTTTCATACCTTATTTGGAATCATTCCATTAATATCAATAATACTAGGTCGTAAGTGTAGGATTAGTGTTACACTTTAATTTAAATTTATTGTAATATTGTAGACTGTTAATTGTAAATCAGTAAATCACTTTACTTGTTCTTCTTACTAATTTTCCCCCGCTAATTTTACAGCTTCTGCATCACTTCTCGGTGTTAAATGGTGCCTGGTGAGAATTTTTAAAACGTGGGACCAAAAAAAACGGAAGTAGATAATCATTAGCCACTTGCGCCCTCTTACGGAAGAGAGATTATCCTTCGCGATGACTCGCACCACTTTACAAATGCGGAGATCTTGGAGTAATCTCTTCATAATGATTTACGTCTTCATTATTTCTCGAGCCACCTTAAGTGACAGTGTGCGGGATAGCAAGCCAGACCCTAACAGTCTCTGTACAGCTCTAGAAGACTGTATTGACAGATGTAGTAGCACTTCTCTAACACACGCATCGTGTCAGAGTGAATCGCTCTCCTGCGACTGTCGAGATGTAAAGTGTTTCGTATTTAAAGGAGCTTGTATCACTCAATGTGGGGGCGTGGACAGCGTATCAACAGAATGTTACGATTGCCTGGTTCACGAGAACTTAGATGTCTGTCTGGAAGCTTGTTCCCATTCAGGTGTGTGCTTAGCCGCTGATTGCTCGAACTCGTCCAAACTGTGTGAGCAATGTCTGCCAGGCTACTACGGTGTCAACTGTCAACAGAAATGCTCCGCCACGTGCGAGGGCTCATGTTACCGGGATAATGGTTACTGTGGTCAATGTGAGACCGGAACTTTCGGCCCAAACTGTGAGCTGACATGTCCACTGAATTGTTACGGAAACAACTGTTTGGTAGAATCCGGTCACTGCCAGCGATGCAATTCTGGGTACAGGGGTCCGACTTGTAGCAACGTTTGCGCCAGTGGGTTCTATGGTCTCAATTGCCGCAAAAAATGTTCTCCAAACTGTGAAGAAAATCTGTGTGAATACATCTCCGGAAACTGTGAGTTGGGTTGTAAACCTGGTTACTTTAACATTCGGTGCGAGCAGGAATGTCCTAGTGGGACCTATGGGGAGGACTGCCTGGCCCAATGCCCAGTGACGTGCTCTGGTGGGGCACTATGTGACCCAGTCAACGGTAGTTGCCTACTTGGGTGCACGGTCGGGTTTCAAGGAGATCTCTGCAATGTCTTGTGTCCAGCTGGGAGATTCGGGGAGAATTGTGAAAACAACTGTAGCGATAATTGTTTTATGAGAGCATGCAACGCCTTCTCGGGTCATTGTGACCGATGCATATGGGAAAGGGACGGGCCATTTTGTGAAAGCATAAAGGTAGAAGCGGAAAAAGAACGAGGTCATTTTTATTCAGAGCTGACTACGGACCAGGTAAGAAATCATATTATAATTTTAAAAATATTTTTGCTAGCCAAAACTGGGCATATATTCCGTTGAAAAAAACAAACAACAACACTTAGAAATTAAGCTTCTATAGTTGAGTCGGAAACAACTTCCGTCCAGAATGGGTCAGTGTTAACTTCCCTTTGGTAAATGTCAGCCCTACATTTTTGGCAGACTGTGTCACTATTTTAGTTGGCCAAAGTCAGTCCTTACTCTATAAACATAGCTTCACTAGCGTTGCCTTATTAAGGCTCTGTATTATTAGTTTGGCCATAAATATGATGAGAATTTATGACTTTTATGTTGGTAAACTCTCAAGAACGACATAGATCTTTTTAAAAAATAAGTGAGGAATTAATAAATAAAATTATATTAATACAATAATAATTAAAAGAACTTATTTTCTTTTTCCCAAGCTACTTATCCCCGATGATAACAAAGCCAACAATTTTTTCATATGGTTTTAATACTCAGATTCTCCTGACATTCTTGACGTTGTTTTCTGTCGGTGGCGCCCTCTGGTTTCTCATGGCCTTCTCCATGTATCACAGGCGAAAACTAGTGTGGGAAAAGATCTGGAAGACGGGTAAAGTACCCTATCGTTACAGACTTCCTAAATCATTTAGGGAATTTCTTGAGCGTTCAGCGATGACACAGATAAACAAGTATTCATCGGAGGGAAGAGAAGATAAAGAGCTGCTCACGAGTCCAAGGAGGAGTTCACCTCGTGAACGCTCAAGAAGACTAAAAAGTGTCCGTAGAAAGAAATCTTTGAGATTCCAACGCGAGCTACAATCAGATTCATCGGCGGACACTCTCGGAGAAATAGATCAGCCACGAGAGTTTTTGGGAGGGCTGAATTTAGAGCGAGATTCAAAGCCAATGAAACCAGAGCCTAAAGATGACGTCACAGGCACTGCTGTCGTTGGTAGCATGGAAGACGGTCTTGTGGAAGTTGTCATGGAAAATGAAGACTATAAGAAAGAAACCACTTTAGAGAACGATGCACATGATGAAAATTTGTTAGAGACAGTCCCAGAGGATTCTATGAAGGATCACATTTATTATGCCATAAAACACACTGTAAGTCCATTGCCGTTTGACGTACCTCAAATTCCTTCAAGAGATTCGCAAGATTCGCTCACAAATTTTAGAACTGAAAATTTTGTGGGACCTGGAAGTTTCTTCTCCAGCACGCCACAGTACTCTAGTCAGCCGGAGAGGGTCTCCAAACTGCTCAAAAAGACCACAAGAACGAGACCAGGTCCCGAAGAAAAATCGGCGGTTCCCCAGAGCCGTCAAAGTCTATCGTCTGAGGGAACTAGCACAAGCATACACCGTAAATCCAGCGGCTGGAAAGAGGAGGCGAGACTCACTGATGAAACTGAGACGGAGACAGAAACCGATGTGACCAGCAGAGACACGGAAATGGAGAACAGCAGAAATATCAGCCCCGGAACTACGTCAGAAAATGAGACCGAGACGGTTAGTAGAGAAGATGACATCTCTGAAGATGCCACTGAGGAAGCGTCATCGACGGCAAGTTCCTGGACGTCCTCGGTCAGTAAAATAACATACTACAAACCAGCGGATCTCAAACCCATAGCTCCTAAAATGCCTATCAATGTACAACAAAAGTCCCCAAGTCACGTAGCTCCACCAATATGGACAACAAATCTACCAAATGCCATGCCCCACAAACCCCCTCCAGCCCCGGTAAGACCAACTGGCATTTTACAAAAGAGTTACGCTTACCTGTCAAGCATGTGGCCAGTTAAAATAAGGTTTGCAGAGAAGCAGGCCCAGAAGAAGGAACTACCACCGCCGGTAGCGTTACCACAAAGACGCTACATGTCTTATAGGTTTATGCTGACTCGACTCGAAGAATGGCGGCGATCTCGCGGGTACCAGCATGACATCAGGGACGGGGTTTTTGAAGTCAAAGACGAAAAGTCAAGGAAAGTGTCGTCATCAGCCGTCACAGAAGAAGCAACGATAACTCCGAATGAAATGTCTGGCCAGGGGGAGACAGACGTTCAAACGACAAGTTACACGAAGGAAAGTACTGAGACCTCGGGTATCGCCTCCAGCACCCTGGCCGCACTGAGTACATGGACCACTAGTGAAACAATGACAAGTCAACCACAGAGAGTCGATAGGGCGCCTTCGGGATACCGTGTTGATGCCAACAGTTCTTATCGAACTCATCGCACGCGACATTCTGCTAAAGCGAGAGGTCAGCTGGACAGTGTGACCACGCTCGAGGCGTCCACCCTAAGGACGGTGCCTGAAGACTCGTCCAGTACAATTGGAAATGCCAGCATCATGTCAAGGTCAGATGTGTATGAGACAAAATCCTCAAGACCATCCGCCTACCGCTCTGTCACTACAACATCTAATGGTAAGTTGGCTACATGGGTACTTAACAAAAATTAACTTTTACATTATCGGTTGTTTGATTACAGAGGGAGATCGCCTTGCAATATTATAACTCATAGATCATCTTAGTTAATTTGTTTTTTATGGGCCATAGAATGCATGAACGAAATATTTCAATAGAAATCTCATTTGAATTGAAATTTATCAAGATATGCATTTTGTACATACTTGAAAAATGAAAAAAATCAGCGTTTAAGTTAGCAATCGTATTTTGTGGAAAAATCCTTATAATCTTTTGACAGTTGCGTTTTATTTAGTTTTAAACACAATTCATGAATAAGTTACACACCATGGCGTTTTATTCTCTAGTAAATATAAAGACATAAAACGTTTAATTTCTTACATTTATTTGTACAGACAACTCTTGTTTAGTTTATTCGACAACGGAAACTCGGTCAACGTACAGATACAGCAAGTACTACACGGGCGAGTCTAATGACCAGACCAGATCATCAAGGCATTCAACGGACCACACGCATACCCCAGAAAACGCTGCTCATGGTCTTTTCGAACCTGGTCGGTCAGCACGGGGTCAGCTAGGTCTTCAAGAAAGGAGAAGAAGACAGTTCAACAGAAACTCTCATCGCCAAGATGGCAGACCACTAGGTGGCTTTTCATCTAGCGTCAGCTCTTCTAGTCGTGCCAGGAGCAGCTCTACTGTCACAAGCACCGTCTTGACCACCCCATCAAGTGGCACGCCAACGTCGCGTGCTGAGACATCAACTTTAACTCCCGAAACTGACTGTTCCTTGACGGAATAACGATTGTAAACAACTGACAGTTCATTGACGGAATAGCGATTGTAAACAACTGGCAGTTCCTTGACGGAATAACGATCAACAACAACTGACAGTTCAGTTGTGATTAGAACTTTTAGGTGCGGTACACATTATTTTGAGGTAGACTTTCAAGGTGTAGAATTCTTTGAAAAGGCCCAAAAAATTGTAAAATTAATAAAATTTTTAAAAGCTGTACCTCAATTAATGTAACGAATAGTTTTTTTTAAATATTTTTTTTTCTTCTACTGCTTCAAATGAAGTGGACATTTTACAGTTAAAAAAATAATAATTAAATCTAATTATTTTCATTGTCCAAATTTATTACAAGAATATATGATCCAGTGCAACTTGGTAACAATAGAAATGATAGTAAGGACTTTTTTCTGTAGTATACCAATTTCCACATGTAAACACTACAGTCTACATCTGCTATTGTACCGAGATTTACCCTCTAATAATTGTACATTCTGGCCAATCACATTAAAATTATGGCAAAAATAAATTAAAAATGTTCTTGATTTTTAAATGAATTTATGCGTAAAGAATTATAATTAGCTTTCTTTAAATTTTAAAATGAAAATCTGAATTCACACTAAACGCACATAAATACAATAACATATGTTTTAAATGTCATACATTAATAAATAAAACGTATTTAAAAAGAACTTTAAATTTAAAAGTGAATTTCGAAATTATAAATAAATAAATACATTAGGGCTGAGCCCATACTCGGTTTGTCTACTCGGTATCAGCCGATTTTTCGTATACTCGGAAATACTCGGTAATCGGCCACGTTAATGATGCCGATGCCAAGTATACCGTAATTGCCCCATTACTAGGGACAAACCGGAAATCGCTCCGGACCATCTCCCTGGCCGGATATCGGGTTTTTCGGAACTATTCGCCACGGCAATCAGTGCCCACGCAAACAGCCAAATATCTAAAAATACCACACAAAAAAAAAACAACCCTAGTACGCGGTTCATTCCCGGATCCGGCAAATAGTATATCTAACTATTCGGATTCGGTACCCGGTAGAAAATGTCAACCCAGTTGGTTCCTACCCAATACCAAAGATGCACGCAGAATCACAGATGTCTGAAACATTTTGTGTAGTATGAAATAACAAAATGTACAGGGTGCAGACTTGTTGTCATTGCAAGCATTCATTCTTCAGCCTCATTTTGACTCTATTACTATTGCTTTGTTATCATTGATTCATTCATAAAAGGTTGCCGTGTTCAAAAGCCATTTGACTATTGGTTAGAATTAACTATGATCCAAAGTTGAAGGTTCAAAAGGTGTTCCGAATTGTTATTGTACATTTTAATAGAGGACAACTCGCTTTGTCCAGTTATAAGCAGGTCATGATAGATGGAACTTGTAAACACATCAGAAAATTGGTTTAAAGATAATTTTACTGTTTATACAAAATTTAATGAGTTCTTTATAAAGAATATTTTAAAACCCAAATAAAGAAATAATAACTTTATTTATTGTAGTATTGATCTCAGAAAAAAAAATCATTATAAAAACGAGAGAGAACATGCGTGACGCGAACATTGGAATTGAGGTCAGAATATGCAGGTTAATAGCAAGTTAAGACTTCTTCAAGTACTTGGTATTGGTACTCGGACTAGGAAATCCGTATCGGCAAAACATGGCCGCGATTACTCGGAATTGGTATTCGGCAAAAAATCATACTCGGTACAACCTTAAAATACATAAATTTACCATATTTTATTTATATAAACAAAATGCTTTTAAATATATTTACCAGCATTAACAATTTAAGAAATCACAGCGAACCATGTTTTGTCAAGTTTTAACACATAGTATACAGTATTTGTAAATCTAGATGAACCTTTCAACCGATGTTTAAGTTTTAAAAAAGGTGTATGTTTATTTTTAAATTAAATATCGATAAAACCTTAAAGAGCCTGGACATATTCATAAACCATTCCATCGACAAAACACTTTGAAATGTTTTCAAATTAATTTAAAGCAAAAACTCTTTTTTTTTAAAGCTGACTTTAATTTTTTTCTTTTGAAATGTATTTGTGGCAATATTAACAGCAGACACATTTATAGATTTTGAAATGTAGCTATGATGGAACAGGCATTACATAATTCCAAATACATGTAGCAGCACATTTACCTGAACATGAAGTGTAAAAGTATATTTACAAAATTTCAAAATTGATTGTGTTATGCGGCTATTTTTCACATTTTTTAAATATACAAATATACAAATATATTTATTTTATAAGTAACAAAAATAAATGGGAAAAAAATATTACACTTATTTTCTGAAATTTTTATCGAATTTTAATCCATCAAATTAATTTTAATCGATTACAATTTTTAGCGATTAATCGATTTATTAAGCGTATGTTACTCTGGGAAATCATATATTTATCAAAGTTAAACATACGCGTTTTATCTGGGACTTAGGCTGGTGTTTAGTTTGCTTTAAGGTTTATCCATCCCTGTTCCTGTAACCTAGCAAACATATTTTATATTTGAGGATTTGTATTTTTTCCATTGAAGTCCTGATTGAAAGCTGCGAGGAAAACTGTAAAGAAATTTCACGAGCTCCAAAGTTACAAATTATTATTTAGTTTGTTAACTCTCGCAATGTGTCTTTATCATAAAATAACATTTTTGTTATATTCTCTCGCTTAAAAAACCCCATCCTAACTGGGAGCGTACAGAATCATTGATTCAGGGGGATTTGAAGTTTATTTACAACTGTTTTAAAAAAATAATAATAAAAAAAGCCTCACCCGCCCGCATTAATCAAGGGTCTGTCTGCAACTACAAATATGGGACGGTTGGGGGGGGGGGGACGTTTGTCAGAGCTGCCACGTTTTCTTACAGGCAGATTTTACATCTCGAGGAAGGCCAACTTCTGGGCCTACAGGAGGAAATGGACAAGACCTGGGGAGTGGGGGTGAGCGAGTGACCTAGGGGTGGGGTGGTCAAGGGGCGTGGGCGAGTGGGGTGATTTAACGGAAAATTCGAAGTAACACGAGCTTGAAAAATGCCATCGATCTCATTCAGGACAGATTTTGGGGAATTCCCGGTACAGAACGTTATCACATAAATTCATATATCTACAATATTTTGATATTTTAAATATTAAAATTTAAAAAATGGCAGCTTGAAATGACGTAGCGTAGAATAAAACCAAACGAAAGATTATCTGTAGAAATTTTGGTAAAAGTAAGAATATCAGTAGCTGCTGCCGTATATTAATAATATTATTATTAAAAAAATAAATAGTGAATTGAGATTTAGACATACAATTTTGATACACGATGTAGGAGAAAGAGAGAGGGGCTATACACACATCTGACACATGTCCTTTAACACAAAAAATTGACCGAAAACTTCTGAACCAGGTTCCTGTCACGATACACCATGCAGCTCCCTCCCCAGTCAGCAACCCCCCGCCCCCGGCCCCACATTGCAGATATGCACTGATTGTGCAATTTGTCTTGGGGTATCAGATCTTGCTCTCTCACTGATGATGGGCTGAGAATGGATCGGGCTCGTTCCAGAGTTCTATGAAATCATATGTGAATCAACAAAATATGGATTGGCCTCATTTCAGAGTTCTATGAAATCATATGTGAATCAACAAAATCAACAAAATATGGATTGGCCTCATTTCAGAGTTCTATGAAATCATATGTGAATCAACAAAATATGGTTTGGTCTCATTTCAGAGTTCTATGAAATCATATGTGAATCAACAAAATATGGATTGGCCTCATTTCAGAGTTCTATGAAATCATATGTGAATTGAATCAACAAAATATGGATTGGCCTCATTTCAGAGTTCTATGAAATCATATGTGAATCAACAAAATATGGATTGGTCGTGAGACAAGATGAATCAATTAAATGTCTAATGAATGCGTACAAGTATTACAAGTTGTGGTAAAAGAATGTGTTAGTTTGGTCTGTATAACGTAATTCATGATGTTCTCTTAGTTCTGACCTGGATTTATCATGATTTTAACTACCTATAATATGATGTGATTATTGTGATACATTCAAGTGATAATCCTATAATAAAATCGTTATAGCTTGATATTAAATATCTGTTCAAAAACTATTTCTAAAAAAGAAAAGAAAAGAAATGAATGTTAACATTTGAAATAGGATATTTAAAAAATGGATGTTAAAAGTCTATATTAGTGATAGGTGAAAACAATGCAGGCTAAAAAGGTTTAAATGAAGTTTTTCTTAAAGTTTATTGAATATGGCAGTGTATCTTTTAGAGGTAAAAACAACAACCTATGTTACAAAACATTAATGATAGTGGGAAATTATTAAACTTATTTAGGAATCTTTTAAAATTATTGACAAGAGATAAAGTTATATTGAATCTTTATTCACAACGTTAAGAAACCAATTTTGAAATGTTTCTAAAATAATTACAGATGCTGACTACTGGATAATGACTAACGGCTATTGAGTACTAGCTATTGACTAATGGCTTTTAAATACTGACTACTGGCATTTGACTAATGGTTATCAAGTACTGACTATTGGCTATTGACTACTGGCTAATGACTACAGGCTATTGACTACTGGCTATTGGCTACTGGCTAATGATTACTGGCTATAGACTAATGGCTATTAACAATATGGCTATATTTAACACTTCCTATCAATACCATCCCTTGAACTTGCCATATTTAACACTTCCTATCAATACCATCCCTTGAACTTGCCATATTCATCACTTCCTATCAATACCATCCCTTGAACTTGCCATATTTAACACTTCCTATCAATACCATCCCTTGAACTTGCCATATTTAACACTTCCCATCAATACCATCCCTTGAACTTGCCATATTTAACACTTCCTATCAATACCATCCCTAGAACTTGCCATATTTAACACTTCCCATCAATACCATCCCTTGAACCTGCCATATTCAACACTTCCTATCAATACCATCCCTTGAACCTGCCATATTCAACACTTCCTATCAATACCATCCCTTGAACCAGCCATATTCAACACTAGCCATCAATACCATCCCTTGAACCAGCCATATTCAACACTAGCCATCAATACCATCCCTTGAACCAGCCATATTCAACACTTCCCATCAATACCATCCCTTGAACCAGCTATATTCAACACTAGCCATCAATACCATCCCTTGAACCAGCCAAATTCGACACTTCCCATCAATACCATCTCTTGAACCAGCCATATTCTACACTAGCCATCACATCCATCTTATCTTGTTATAGTACAACACTCACCAATCTCTGGCTGAACCTAGAACAAGCAGGCCCAATATTAGCATTAATTGCATCTGGCCGGAAGACACGGCCCATTAAACGATTGGACGTTTATCTGACGTCTATTAGACATATCAATATACAGCCTGTACCTGGGGAGTGGGGAGTGGGAGCTGGAGTGGGAGGAGATACACCTGAGCAGAGCCGACGTCATTAAAGAAAATAGATTTACAATAATTAACACCGGGGGGGGGGGGAGTTTGATTTGTTACATTATGTGTAACGTTACACAGTGCAACACTTGCTTGCGTTTATTAAACACGTAAGCTTATTTTTGCTCCTGATGTAAACATTCATTTTAAGTTTGAAATACCCGTATGTCGCGCGAGTGAACACATTTTAGACAAGCCATTGAACTGGGTAAAAACAATAGAAGTCTCCAGCAACAATTTCTGAAGGCAGTCAAGCAGGTGTGTGGACTATTTAAAGGTGTGCGCTCACCTTAAAACGACTTGTGTTTGAGAGTATGTCGCTGGAGTTTTTTGTCGCTATCTAAAGATATAGGTGGAAAAAGTACTCAGTACTAAGGTGTAATCAGTACTCAGTACTAAGGTGTTATTAGTACTCAGTACTAAGGTGTAATCAGTACTAAGGTGTAATTAGTACTCAGTACTAATGTGTAATCACTGCTCAGTACTGAGTGTAATCAGTGCTCAGTACTAAGGTGTAATCAGTGCTCAGTACTAAGGTGTAATCAGTGCTCAGTACTAAGGTGTAATCAGTGCTCAGCACTAAGGTTAAACCATTGCTCAGTACTAAGGTGTAATCAGCGCTCAGGTTTACTTATGGTATATTAGTAACAACCTCATAGATTTTTGTCAGGGTATTATTGCTAGCGATTGGATTTCTAATAGTCTAATAATGAAAATAAAACCTTCTGTAAGCTATTATTAAGATAATTGTGATTCTTTTTTTAGCGCATTTTCGAGAAGTCGAATGCGCTATTGCACCCGTTTTGTCCGTCCGTCCGTCCGTCCGTCCGTCCGTCTGTCATCACCTTTGATCACAGCATCCATAAGTCCTAGACCCATGATGTATATATGTTTTTTGTATGTCCTGACCTGCCATTTGTGCATCAACACTCAGTTACTCGATCCGTTAAAAAACCCCGTTAAAACTACCAAAAAACTTTGCGAATCGAGAGGTAACACTGGCGCAGGGAACGGCCGCCATTGCCGGAAGTCGAATACATCATTTTTCAGGCATTCAAGAGTGGTGCGAAGGCGTGCAAAAGAATTAGTTTTTTTTTTTTTGTTGACGTCATTAGAATATATGTAAAAGTTTAGAGAGTTTTACGTCATCATTTGTGGAGACTTGTAGTTAGATTAAAGAGAAAATAAAATTTTTTAAAATGTAAAGAAATTACTTTTAAATTAAAAAAATGTCAGGTATATTCATTACACAAGAAAATTAATAAAAATATGTCTAAAATCTAAACACAATTACTGATAACTACATAATGCTGATATCTAACATAAGTACTGATACATAATACGAAAATGCGCTAACACGTCCTGAGTTCCAGAAGGGACCAGGCTTAACATGATTTTTTTAAATTGAGAAACATTTCAAATAGAAGCGACACCTCCAGGACACACGTGACCACGAACCACAAGTCCAGGAGACAGGTGATCAGGAGCCACATGTTCGGGTGTCTGGTGTCCAGGAGACATAAAACAGGATACACGTGACCAGGAGCCACGTGACCAGGAGCCACGTGACCAGGAGCCACAAAAACAGGATCCACGTGACCATGAGCCACAAAAACAGGATCCACGTGACCAGGAGCCACAAAAACAGGATCCACGTGACCAGTAGCCACAAAAACAGGAGCCACGTGACCAGGAGCCACAAAAACAGGATCCACGTGACCAGGAGCCACAAAAAAAACAGGATCCACGTGACCAGGAGCCAAAAAAACAGGATCCACGTGACCAGGAGCCACAAAAACAGGAGCCACGCGACAAGGAGCCACAAAAAAACCAGGATCCACGTGACCATGAGCCACAAAAACAGGATCCACGTGACCAGGAGCCACGTGACCAGGAGCCACAAATACAGGATCCATGTGACCAGGAACCAGACAGACAGGATCCAAATGACTTGGACAGTTATGAGGAGAACTGAAGTTTGATACAATATGTTGAGCTTAAACTCTTGGTTTAGCGCCAGCATTTTTTACATTAAGTCAAACGCCACTCGAAGTAATTCCTTGCAACATTTGTATGACTTCGTAAATATCGTTATGGGTCTTCAAAACTCAAGAGCATTTTGGGAAAAACCAGATTTGACCGTCAAGAACACACCAACGCTATATGTGTGATTCATATGTACACGTATGTACCTTTAAATGTTATGTCAAAGTATGGAGAAAAGGTAGCATTATTCCCTCTCGTATGTGTATGAATTCCAAAGCTCGCTATCTGGAATGTCAGTGGTCTTGTACACAGAGCGTACACAGTCTGAGACAGAGCTTCTCCACCCACGCGTTAGTTAGATCCTTAGCCCGCCCCATCCCCCAATCAGCACCAGGAGACTGAAGAAATCTCATGATGTTAACCAGTTGAGCCCCACCATTTTGATTTGTCCCCGAGTCATCAAACACGGGGAGCCAAGAATCGAATTGGGCCTATTGGCTAGTCTGCAGGAGTTGCGTGCTGGACAAACGAGCTTAGCCCCGATCCTAGACTTAATTAGGTCCATCCCCTCCAAGCCGGGTAGATGGCCGAGACCAAAAAATGACCCCTGGTTAGGTCTTATTAAATACAGAGGTTGAAATTCAGGAAGAGATTGTGAGGAGGCAGATCATTACTGCGTTCTGCTCGGAGCATGGGTGTGCCTAAGGTGTGTGGAACTATTTCCTCATAGATGTTAAATTATCGGCCTCCAAGTAAGATGCAATTTACTTTAAGAAAACAAAATAAAGTTTTAAAAATACAAAAGATAAGAGAAGATTCTAGGGTAACTTATGTCTGTGGTCTTCTGATTAGGAAATGATTGGAATACTTCTAGGAAATTATAGGCTACCTGATATACCACGACTAACATAACAAAGGCGGTTAGAGATAAACAAGCTTAACGGTGGCAGTGGCAATCCAAATACTTGCCTTTAGTTAATGTTCTTCATAAAATACTAATTTTTGTGGCGCACATTACAATGAGTGCTTGCCGTACTCACCAAGTGCGGTACAGTAAACATCTGACATTCCCTGAACTATACGAGTACTTAGATGCCTCACCCATTCCCAGAACTATACTAGTACTTAGATGT
Organism: Radix auricularia; assembly: GCA_002072015.1. NCBI lineage: Eukaryota > Metazoa > Mollusca > Gastropoda > Lymnaeidae > Radix > Radix auricularia. Next base: position 1,510,211 of record MUZC01000003.1, on the reverse strand, counting down.
CTCTCCCATTCCCTGAACTATGCTAGTACTTAGATGTCTCTCCCATTCCCTGAACTATGCTAGTACTTAGATGTCTCACCCATTCCCTGAACTAAGCTAGTACTTAGATGTCTCACCCATTCCCTGAACTATACGAGTACTTAGATGTCTCACCCATTCCCTGAACTATGCTAGTACTTAGATGTCTCACCCATTACCTGAACTATGCTAGTACTTAGATGTCTCACCCATTCCCTGAACTACACTAGTACTTAGATGTCTCACCCATTCCCTGAACTATACTAGTACTTAGATGTCTCACCCATTCCCTGAACTATACTAGTACTTAGATGTCTCACCCATTACCTGAACTATACGAGTACTTAGATGTCTCACCCATTCCCTGAACTATACTAGTACTTAGATGTCTCACCCATTCCCTGAACTATACGAGTACTTAGATGTCTCACCCATTCCCTGAACTATGCTAGTACTTAGATGTCTTACCCATTCCCTGAACTATACGGGTACTTAAATGTCTCACCCATTCCCTGAACTATACTAGTACTTAAATGTCTCACGCATTCCCTGAACTACACTAGTACTTAGATTCCCATTAGTTTCCACCATTGTAGAGGATAAATGGATTCAGGAGCTTTCATCTCCAGTTTGTAGCGCAGTAATTCGCAGGAAGAGCTGACGTGATTTTCAGTCTCTGAATCAGACTCCATTACTGCCATTAGTTTAATACGCATTTTATTTTATTTGATAAGTGGGCAAGTTTTAAAACCATGTTAGGCAAACTTTATCAACATTTTGAACATTCCCGTCAGTCAGTAGTTTAAAAACCAAAATGTTCATGCAATCGTCATGATATTTATAATTATCGGCGGTACTTTTTTTAAAATTACTTTTATTTACTTTTAGACTTCGAATAGCTTGTAAGTGATGGTTCGATGAATCGTTTTTTTAAATTGAAATAAGATTGATGAAATCAAATTTTCAAATGATCTTAATGCTAATTTGTAAATGAAATAAAATTGAAATTGATGAAACCAAACTTTTTAATGATTTTAATGCTAATTTGTAAATGAAATAAAATTGAAATTGATGAAATCACATTTTTTAATGATTTTAATGCTAATTTGTAAATGAAATAAAATTGAAATTGATGAAATCAAACTTTTTAATGATCTTAATAAAAGCACTGACTGACCTTTGTTCATCAAACGGGAAAAACTCGACGTTTATGGTGCACGAGCTTTTGTAGATGGCCGGCGGTTCCCACACCACGAGTCCAGTGGAGTGGACAGTAGCTTTGGTCATGAGGGTAACTTCGTAGTTTCCATCTGCGCTGTAAGAAAACGGCTTTTTTCATCACACAGTAATACAGGGTTGATAGGTCGATTTTATGGTATGTTATCGAATAATATGGAAACAATACACAGTCTATTGGTCTATTTTATGTTATCTGATTAAACAATATACAAACAATATATAGTGCGTTAGCCTTCATTCGTCAAAGGAGCCAATTAATCTATGTACACACTGACCCGAATATCCACTACAATATATGTTTTTATTATCAGACAATTTTGTTATATATAGAACCCATCTTAAAAAATAAGCCATTGACGAAAGTGATTTGGTTATACTAATAACAGAAGTCCCTAAAATTTTTAAGAATAAGGAGCGTAACAATAACATTAAAAACATCGTATTGACTACAATTAATACCAACAATAATATTTACTTCAAGCCTAGGGAAAAAAAAACTTTAATACATGCGCAATTTGTCATTTCAAGTTTAAAATTTCAGTTAAGTGCGAGACCTTGAAAGTGATAAATGAACAGCTGTTGATATTTCATCAGTGAGAGAATGACGGTCTCACCTCTGTATCGATTGATTTGTAACACATGTCTAGTGTAGTAGCCAGAGTTTGACAGAGTTAAGATTAAAAGATTTCATCAGTTTTAAAGTACGGTGACTTTCAACAAATCCATCCTTTAAAGGTGTGTTCTCATACAAACGATCTTTAACACCAACTACTCTTATGAAGATCTATGCGACTACTCTCAGGAAAACTAGTAACAATTAAAGGAATATATGTAATTCTTAAAATCCAATACTATGATTATGTGACATTCTTCTTTATCTATAATCTTTATCACCAGGACCGATTGGTTAAGGGTTAAAGGTTTAACGAGGTCGTAATGATACTATACAGGGAGTCGGGTGATTCTCGAAAAGATTTATTTGGTTCTAGATTCAAGTGTTCGGTTATATTGTACTGATAGATTCAAGTGTTCGGTTATATTGTACTGATAGATTCAAGTGTTCGGTTATATTGTACTGATAGATTCAAGTGTTCGCTTAAATTGTACTGATAGATTCAAGTGTTCGATTATATTGTACTGATAGATTCAAGTGTTCGGTTATATTGTACTGATAGATTCAAGTGTTCGCTTACATTGTACTGATAGATTCAAGTGTTCGCTTAAATTGTACTGATAGATTCAAGTGTTTGGTTATATTGTACTGATAGATTCAAGTGTTCGGTTATATTGTACTGATAGATTCAAGTGTTCGGTTATATTGTACTGATAGATTCAAGTGTTCGGTTACATTGTACTGATAGATTCAGGTGTTCGCTTACATTGTACTGATAGATGACAAATACTTAATTTCTGGTCAAATTTGTGACAACTCCACAGCTGGACTTGATGAGTAGATTTTTACCTGCATGGCTATCTACTCTTGTCTTTACCTGTACTGCCACCTGTATTAACACCTGTGTTACTCACGACTTCAGTAGCAGAGCGACATTTCCAACAGGCCGTAGGAGATAAACAGTGCTATATCAATTCCTTTTATTTTGACATTTATTTACGCCATGTGCCCCAAAATGTTTACCTCCATCAACATGTCAATTTAGGAGCTCTTTCACTCATGACCTTTAAATGTCTGGTAAAAACTCGGGACTTTTTTTTTTGTTATAGTGTTTCATCTACACAATAATAGGTACCTAGAGAAGGTTTAGGCCGTAGAGAAGATTTAGGCCGTAGAGAAGGTTTAGGCCGTAGAGAACGTTTAGGCCGTAGAGAAGGTTTAGGCCGGAAAGAAGGTTTAGGCCGTAGAGAAGGTTTAGGCCGTAGAGAAGGTTTAGGCCGAAGAGAAGGTTTAGGCCGTAGAGAAGGTTTAGGCCGTAGAGAAGTTTTAGGCCGTAGAGAAGGTTTAGGCCGAAGAGAAGGTTTAGGCCGTAGAGAAGGTTTAGGCCGTTGAGAAGGTTTAGGCTGTAGAGAAGGTTTAGGCCGTAGAGAAGGTTTGGGCCATAGAGAAGGTTTAGGCCGTAGAGAAAGTTGAGGCCGTTTCAAGAAAGTAAATTCTGGCTCAAGATGTGTTTTGGTTTTGATGACCTCTCCAAAAATATGTAACCTAAAACAAAGCATTTTAAACTTTATTAAAAATCATTATTAATTTTTCTGTCCTAAATATTTTTATTTACGAATTTGAATATATATTTTTTTTAAAAATATTTGTGCAGTTTCGGGCCTTTAAATTACAGTGGTATGCTTGGATTACACTAATGACATAACAAGAGAGGGAAGAAAGAATTTCTCAAAATTTGTCTATTAATTATATTTATTTACTTGTATTTATAAATAATAACTAACTATTGGTTACAGCTGTTGACTTCTAGTCTTTAATTTGAGAACATCTTTGCTGTCTCACACGAGTGCTTGAGTTTTAAAATGTATGATTGCTTCACTAAGATAATGGCTGGGCTCGCCTCTCAAATAAATAAACAAAGTTAAGGTTACTGAGCACTTTCATATCCTATCATAGGAGTGAGCAACACAATTAAAACGACATTTCGGCTCTGACTAAATGGGCTTTTAGTTTGTTCAAAGACATTATTCAAGATTTATCTTTGAAAAACTATTCAAAGTTAAATGCGGTTTACTATGCTCAGCGTTAACTTTCTAAATATAATACATATGACTATATCAGTAAGTTGTACTGATGTCATACTGAGTACAACGGCTGTATCAATTTTATTGTTTTGTGTCTTTAACCTCAAACAGTAATCGCAACATCTTCTATACAGCCAACTACTGATAGATATGTCAATATCCGGAATTTAAAAATAATAAATTACTCATGACAAAACATAAGACAATGTAGATATACATTTAGATATGAACGACATTTAAACATCAAACTTAAAATTAAGGTTCACAGCTGAAACAGTTTTAAAAAATTACTACTCACAACATTGATAAAACTAAAATTATTTTGTGTGCAAATGTCTAATAAAGTCATTGACAACAAATACATTTATTTTAAATTTAAAGCTTCTATAAGCAGATTGAAAATTAATTAATATAATTAAACTGCAAAACTATACAGGAAATTAAATTAGCTGAAACAATGTAGATAAGAAGAATATAAAGTGATTAGAAATAGATGCTTAATTATTTCGAACATCTCATTATAGTACTAACATTTTAAAAACAACATTATGCTTTTTTATGTTCCAAAGACATCCCCATAGAACACACATAATATAATCTATATCAAATTGACTTAACAATAAAATCAGTTATGATAGACAGAGAAAAGTTGGTCCCTTAAAAGTGTGAGAACCCCTAGAACTGTGAGGCCCCTTGAAGTATGAGGTCCTTTGAAGTGTGAGGTGCAAATAAGTGTGAAGTTCCTACAAGTATGCGGGCCTAGAAGATTGAGGCCCCTAGAAGAGTGAGGCCTCTAGAAGTGTGAAGCCCCTAGAAGTATGAGGCCCCTAGAAGTGTGAGGCCCCTAGAAGTATGAGGCCCCTAGAAGTATGAGGCCCCTAGAAGTGTGAGGCCCCTAGAAGTATGAGGCCCCTAGAAGAGTGAGGCCCCTAGAAGTGTGAGGCCCTTAGAAGTATGAGGCCCCTAGAAGTGTGAGGCCCCTAGAAGTATGAGGCCCCTAGAATTATGAGGCCCCTTGAAGTGTCAGGCACTAGAAGTGTGAGGCGCAAATAAGTGTGAAGTTCCTACAAGTATGCGGGCCTAGAAGAGTGAGGCCCCTAGAAGTGTGAGGCCCCTAGAAGTGTGAGGCCCATAGAAGTATGAGGCCCCTTGAAGTGTCAGGCACTAGAAGTGTGAGGCCCCTAGAAGTGTGAGGCTTTAGAAGTGTGAGGCCCCTAAAAGTGTGAATCCCGTAGAAGTGTGAGGCCCCAATAAGTCTTAGGCCCCTAAAAGTGTGATGCTTTAGAAGTGTGAGGCCCCTAGAAGTGTGAATCCCGTAGAAGTGTGAGGCCCCAATAAGTCTGAGGCCCCTAGAAGTGTGAGGCCCTTAGAAGTTTGAGGCCCATGAAGATTGAGCACTGACGAAAAAATGCTTACTGTCTATGTTTTAGATTGAATTGGTATCTGGTACATGAAAGGTAGAAAACTGCTTTTCTATTGAACGTGTTTTCCGTTCAGTTGCTAAGGACATCGGTGATTTATAATGGATGTATTACGTACACGATAGGTCCATTTAGTTCATGAAGATTGATTCTCCTGAGTTGCTTCGGCGCTGGCAACATAAACATCTCCCAAATTGAAGAACGTTAATTTAAGGGGTGATAACTCAAAGATTATTTTAGTTCAGTTTATGAAATGGGCAACGCTGGGAAGTGAGTCAATTATTGTATTAGAGCAAAAGGATAAACGAATTATTATAAATATTGCTCCGTGGAAGCAGTTTTTCTTAAGGTGTTCTTCAAGACAGCCTTAGCGGGATAAGAGGGGTGGGGGTGGTTTAAAAGAGTTGAAATTTGAATTATGCTCATATAAATATACAGTTGAATACTTTTAAAATAGCCATAAAGTTAAGATAATAAAATAGTGTTTAAATAGTACATTCACTCTTTTTTTTTTAGATACGCAAAATAAATATGAATTTTAGAGCTTTCTAAAAATTGATACATTGTTTCAGAGCTTAAGTAAAAAATAAATATTAAGGGTCATTTATTAAGTTAGCTAAAGAATAAAATATCCATTGACAGAAATGGTATGTCCAGTGCTCGAGCGAGAAAAGTATTGTGTGGTTAAAGCATTGTATGTTTAAAGTATTGTGTGATTAAAGTATTGTGTGGTTAAAGAAAGAAAACTTTGTGGAAAAAGTCTTATTGACAACGTCACTAATAACAGTTGCTAATATTGTACATCAGTAAACACGAAACACAAGTGTACAGGAAACACAAGTTTACAGGAAACACAAGTGTACAGGAAACACAAGTGTATAGAAACACAAGTGTACAGGAAACACAAGTGTACAGGAAACACAAGTGTACAGGAAACACAAGTGTACAGGAAACACAAGTGTACAGGAATGTCGTCTGCTTATCCGGGTACCTAAAATATTGTGTATGTGACTAATAACCGAAATATTAATTTGAAAAATTTTAACTAGCTTTCATTTTCATAACAATTTAAGTATATGTATCTTTAAAAACTAACATCAGCTTAAAATCGATCAGTAATATCCCTTTTACACTAATCATTAATATACTCTTTAGAAAAATTAGTTACATCCACTTTACATCTATCAAAAACCCTCAATAAATTTGACTAAAGCAGAAATGTTAACAACATAAAACAAATCACTTTTTGAACATGTGACGTATATGTCCGGGGAAAAAGGGGGGGGGCGCCTTTAACAAGAGCAGGTTGTTGAATGGAATGCAAGCGTTTTGAAGTAGCTAAGTGCCAACCCGATATGTGTACATCATAGACATGGCCAGGAGTCTTAAAGAAAAGAATGTTGTTTGGAATATGTTATGTATGTCAGGTTGTCATTAAACTCGCCCGGGATCATAGACTTTGGCTGTTGATCCGGTAAAAACAATATCTACTGATGAAATCTTTGCTTTAAATGAAGAAATGATCACCTACAAAAATATTTTGTTTAAAATAAAGAAAAAACCTACTCCAAAGTATTTATTTTGAAATAAGGCAAGGTGTAATTTAAAAAAAAATGTTGTTTAAAAAGATATTTAAAAAATAAAAGCTTAACTTAATTTTTTTTTTTAAAAAGGTTAAATATATAAAGGGCCAATCTCAATAAATGGTTAGTTTAAAATAAAGAAAGGGCCAACACCAAGAAATTTTTAGTTTAAAATAGAGAAGAGGCCGACCGTAAGAAATGTTTAGTTTGAAAGAAAGAAAAGTCCGACCCACAGAAATGTTTAGTTTAGAGTAAAGAAATGGCCCAACCCAAAAAAGTTTAGTTTACAATAAAGAACAGGACCACCCCAATAATTGTTTAGTTTAAAATATACAAAAAGCCGACCCAAAGAAATGTTTAGTTATTAAACAAAAGGACGACCCCAAGAAATGTTTACATAATAAAGAAAATGCCGACCCCAAGAAATGTTTAGTTAATAAAGAAAAGGTTGACCCCAAGAAATGTTTACTTAATAAAGAAAAGGCCGACCCCAAGAAATGTTTAGTTAATAAAGAATAGGCCGACCCCAAGAAATGTTTAGTTATTAAAGAAAAGGCCGTCCCCATGAAAAGTTAACTTAATAAAGAAAAGGCCGACCCCAAGAAATGTTTAGTTTATATAGAAAGTGCGACCCCAAGAAATGTTTAGTTAATAAAGAAAAGGTCGACCCCAAGAAATGTTTAGTTAATAAAGAAAAGGCCGACCCCAAGAAATGTTTAGGTCGACTGACTCACTTGTTATAAAGGACAACATCCGGCCTCCAGACCTCCTCGGATGGCACCAAGAACTCGGCAATACCTGCGTACTCTCGTGGACTCCATCTGAGATTCATGTCTTCCCATTCCTTGACAGAAACAGCATTTGGTAACAGAGGTCAGATGGACAGCTACATCAGTAATAGAGGTCAGATGGACAACTACATCAGTAACAGAGGTCAGATGGACAGCTACATCAGTAACAGAGGTCAGTTGGACAGCTACATCAGTAACAGAGGTCAGCTGGACATCTACATCAGTTACAGAGGTCAGATGGACAGCTACATCAATAACAGAGGTCAGATGGACAGCTACATCAGTAACAGAGGTCAGATGGACAGCTACATCAGTAACACGTCAGTTGGACAGCTACATCAGTAACAGAGGTCCGATGGACAGCTACATCAGTAACAGAGGTCAGTTGGACAGCTACATTAGTAACAGAGGTCAGATGGACAGCTACATCAATAACAGAGGTCAGATGGACAGCTACATCAGTAACAGAGGTCAGATAGACAGCTACATCAGTAACAGAGGTCAGTTGGACAGCAACATCAGCAACAGAGGTCAGATGGACAGCTACATCAGTAACAGAGGTCAGATGGACAGCTACATCAGTAACAGAGGTCAGTTGGACAGCTACATCAATAACAGAGGTCAGATGGACAGCTACATCAATAACAGAGGTCAGATAGACAGCTACATCAGTAACAGAGGTCAGTAGGACAGCTACATTAGTAACAGAGGTCAGTTGGACAGCTACATCAATAACAGAGGTCAGATGGACAGCTACATCAGTAACAGAGGTCAGATGGACAGTAACAAAAATAAGTAAAAGATGTCAGATGGACAGCTACATTTGTAACAGAGGTCAGTAAGACAGCTACATCAGTAACACGTCAGTTGGACAGCTACATTAGTAACAGAGGTCAGTTGGACAGCTAATTCAGTAACACGTCAGTTCGACAGCTACATCAATAACAGGGGTCAGATGGACAGCTACATTAGTAACAGGGGTCTGTTGGACAGATTCATCAGTAACACGTCAGTTGGACAGCTACATCAGTAACAGAGGTCAGATGGACAGCTACATCAGTAACAGAGGTCAGTTGGACAGCTATATCAGTAATAGAGGTCAGATGAACAGTAACAAAAATCAGTAAAAGAGGAGACTGAATTAAAACTAAGACCATTGGTAAAAGAAGGAGGTAAATGAGACCATGGATAGAAGTAACATTTGGCCCGAGGTAAAGAAAATATACTGCAGTAGAAATGTGAGACGAACAGAGAATAGAGAGATGTGCTCATAGTGGGAGAAGTTTAAGAGAGACAAAGGGGGATAAGGTGAAAGTGATGTCGATTAGAGACAGAGGGAGGTGTTACATGAGACTTAGAGGTTAATTGTGGAGGAAATATTCCTTTGAGATTAGAGTATGACCGGGACAACTAACCAGACGATTGAAAATTTGGTAAGCAGGTTGTGGCAGGAGAAGATTATAGTTGTTTGTCAGGAATTATGTTTATGTATAAGACCCAACACAGTTAGTGTAAAGTTGTATTTAAGAAGACCATAAAAAACCTTCAAATTAAGACACTGAACTTTGAATAATTCTATGTGCACTATCGACATTGGTACAAAAGTTATTACGTTGTTTTGTTGTTTATTTTTTTTTATCTTTAGTCTAAGAATTCAAACAATAACTCACAAACACGCACAAATCTTAACTAAACTGTACTACTCAAGGTTACGCACATGTGCATATATTCAGCATAGATGACCCTTCAAAGCGTTATCTAAAAAAGTCCTCTTTTTATTTATCTAATGCCCCTGAAGGTTTATTATTGCCCCCAGATATACTTGTCAACTCTCACTGCCAAGTTTGTCAGGGCATTAACTGCCTAGTGGCTTGGGTATAGCACGTGAATAACAACCGAATTCTCTCAGTACGATATCTCACTAACATTCCAGTGCACTCAGTAAGGCTTGGCACCAACAGACTAATGTAAGACATGGGACCAATTGCCCAGTGACTTCAGTTAGAATTAGTAACAACATAATAATGACGTCAGTACAGCTTGGCACCAAAAGCCCTATGACGTCAGTAAGCCACGGCACCCACAGACTAATGACGTCATTTACTCATGGCACCACAGCCCAGTGGCCTCCACATATGACGTCAGTAAGACACGGTACCCACAGACTAATGACGTCATTTACTCATGGTACGACAGCCCAGTGGCCTCCATATATGACGTCAGTAAGACACGGTACCCACAGACTAATGACGTCATTTACTCATGGCACCACTGCCCAGTGGCCTCCACATATGACGTCAGTAAGACACGGCACCCACAGACTAATGACGTCATTTACTCATGGCACCACTACCCAGTGGCCTCCACATATGACGTCAGTAAGACACGGCACCCACAGACTAATGACGTCATTTACTCATGTCACCACTGCCCAGTGGCCTCCACATATGACGTCAGTAAGACACGGCACCCACAGACTAATGACGTCATTTACTCATGGTACCACAGCCCAGTGGCCTCCACATATGACGTCAGTAAGACACGGCACCCACAGACTAATGACGTCATTTACTCATGGCACCACAGCCCAGTGGCCTCCATATATGACGTCAGTAAGACATGGCACCCACAGACTAATGACGTCATTTACTCATGGTACCACAGCCCAGTGGCCTCCATATATGACGTCCCCACGAGTCACTCCTCGCCTGGAAAATCTTCTGTAATGAACGCATCCCTTCCCTGGCCTCTTAAATTGGAGGTTGTGGCCGGCCTAAGGTCAGCTTCATTAAACAACCGGATGTCAAGGTACGCCCCTGAATCGCTACCCGTTATACAGGGTATAGAGGTAAGATAACTACTGATGTACTCAATACCCTTACCTCCCTTGCTACGCCTGCTATCAAGATGTTAACTAACACATTAAAAGAAACCTTTAAGGAGTTTATCCAAGCTGTATATTGGGAATATTTCTTATGAAGTAAAGAGTTGAAATATGGATCTTTTCGTTGTATGTCTGGCGGTGTATTATGGGTACTGTTCCTTTTATGCTGGTGTTTGAAATAAAGCAGAGTAAGATTGGAAAAAAATACCAGGTTGAAAGGGGGGTGAAAAAAATGTGCTTTAAAAATGTATCCTTGTATTCTAATATTAAAATCGCTATCTATGGGACGCACTGAACTTAGAGCTTAAGTAGAAAATTCAAAAGTTAGAAATGTATTGCAGTCTTCATATGGAATAATCAAAAATTATTTTTGATAACAATAATTAATTTTCTCTAGTTTCATCCGTTCTTAATTTCCGACTTAAACATTTAACACCTTACTGTCATCCTGCAGCGTTATAAGATTGGATTCTAACAACTTCCAGTCCTAGTCTTTCTACAGCAGCTATCTCATTTCTTATTTCAATTGATTATTTTTTAAAAAGTTGTTTTAAATCGTTTTATGTTGTTAATCATTGTGTGTGATGTTCTTTCCTTACTATAGAGATAAAATGGGATCATTCCGTTGATTTAGTAAAGGAATACATATGGACAGAGAGGATTATGCTCCCTTTTATTGTTATATAGAGGATATGTGGAAGATACAACGTATTGTTCTTTAATTATTAAACGCTGAAATTATTGAAACAATGAATTATTAATTTATCATAATAATAGTAAAAGCAAAAAGCGAAAAGTTTAAAGAAGTTATTTCAATTCTGAATTGATGATGTTTCATTACCATGCTACAGTTGCTTGCTATAATAGATAACATGTAAAGTTGTAAAGATTTTAAACAAAATGAGGTGTGAGACTGCAATCAGGCTTATAAAAAAGTAAATGGAAAAGACGTAAACAAGGTAAGGGGTAGCCGCCTGAGCAGTTTTGTTACGTCCTGTCAGGCTAACCCTTACCTTGTTTACGTCTTTTCCATTTACCCTTTTAAAGGAGTTTTGAAAAGATGTAAAAATTAACTAAAGATTTTCTGTTATTAATGGTTAGTTTTTAATGTAATCATCGTATTATAGAGGAGAAAAAAATATGCTATTACTCAGCTCTAAATAACTGTAGAGAGTTAAATGAAATGATTCGGAAGTAGAACAAAACATTGATCGGGCGAAAGACATGCAAAACTTTCAAGAGAAGAAATCTACAACATGCAGGTGCTCTACAGCTGGGTGAACATCACAGTTGACATGCAACATATCAGGTCACCTACGAGATGGACCAGGGCCCTAGCCCACGTTATTAAACACAACGACCCAAAAAATGACCACCGCGCCTACTTCTAATACGGTCCTAAAGTATTTGAAGGCACTCAGGGAAGAATTAATCTCTAACAGGTCATTGACTTTTGACTTTTATCGAATTTTGTTCCATTGATGGCCGTTCCAATCAATGGTCTGTCACATTTTATCGAGAACTACAAATCATAATTTATTATTTGTTTATGTTTTGTCAATGGACATACGATATTTATGATACCTCATTTATAACAGAAATAAAACATTTTAAACTGTAAATAGATAAACCGATTTAGGCATTTAATTATATAGAAAATTTCCTTTAAATAGCTTAACCTAATGATTACACCGCTTAAGTCTCATAAAAATTAAACCTCAGAGATACGAAACAACTCAACCGACGAAGTAAGCTTGACTACACCAATCGAGTTATAGGCACTGAATTACTGTGACTAAAAGTATATAAACAAGTTTAAAGTAAACAGCGTGTACCATATTGTGTGACAATAAATAAGAAACAAATATCGTGTAACATTGAAAAAAGTGTGCCGACAACATCAAATCTACAGGCATTCTCCCACAATGTGGCCTTAGGACCTCTCCAGGCTTCGGCCCTTCAAGGCCGTATGTAGGCCTCCCCAGAGCCACGCGAGGGAGGAGCCCGTCTAGAAAGGAGACTTACTTATTGTAGAGAACAATATCAGGCAGCCAAATGTGTTCAGACGGTACATACAGGTGATCAACGCCGTCGTACTCGCTGGCTCGCCATCTCAACTTTTTGTCTGTCCATTCCTGTGCATGGTTAATACAGGGCGCATCAAGGACATTGATCTTTACTCTAAGTTCATTGTCTGGAGCTTTACTTTAAGGTCAGTTAAGTTTCACTCTAAGGTCATTTGAGGTTTATTCTAAGGTCTATTGATATTTAAGCTAAGCTCATTTGAGATTTATTCTAAGGTCATTAGATGTTTATTCTAAGGTCATCTGAGATCAACACTAAGATCCTTTGAGATTTACTCTAAGATCATTTTAGGTTTACCTAAATGTCACTTGATGTTTACTTTAAGGTCATTGGAGGTTTCGTCAAGACAAGTTCATGTTTACTATTCTCGGTTACTCTGATGTTTACTATGAATATCTGATGTAATCTAACAGAAGGGGATGTTCAAGTTTCAAAAAGTTCAGTTAAAAAAAGCAACAACAGCATAAGCGTCTGTCTTGATATAAGATTGTCGTAAATGCACAATCTACTATGATTAAATTATTGAAACTTTAAACAAGCTGATTCGAGACTTTGTTAATTGCTAGCATAATTAATATAAAAAAAAATGGAGCTGTGAAGGTGACCTATATGATGTCAATGGTATTGAAACACAATCTTTTGGTGACACTTGGTTTAAAACTATGGCAGTTAAATGTATAGCCTGCTTCTTTGGAAGTTTGCCTGATAGAGCCTATCTTTTTGTAATTTAGACCAATGGAGAACTCCTGTTTAAAATGTGTAGCCCCATGTGTTTAAATTACAGATACTAACTGTTATTAGTGTAGTAGAAGTTAAACCATCATCCACTTTCACTTTGTTTTTATATCATTTCGAGAAGCTAATTCTGAATCCATAAATATGGTTAATCTATAAGTTATATTTCTTTTTAAGGACATTAATCATAACCTGGGATAAGTATTATAATTACATTGTATAATTTTTACATAGTAATAAAGGAAATTAAAAGATTACACGCTCGCTTGGAACTGAAGTGAAACGCATTAAAAAAATTTCATTGCAAACCTATCACTAAATAGTATTAAGACTCTATATCTGGATATTTCATTATAATGTGACATTGTTGATTGCCAACAAATAAATTCGCTTATTAATGAAAGTTCACCTTTCAACTCTGACCTCATACCTGATTGATGATGTGGAACTCACACACGAGTCATCTAAAATATTATTGATTAAAACTTGATTTATTTTGATTTGAAAACAAGTTAAGAAGTCCCATGTTGAATTCATAAATAGCTGGTATTTTTTCAAAAACTAACAAATGACAGAGCGATACAAGTGACATATGGGCATATGAACAGAAAGAGGCAGATGACATACGAGCATGTTCTATAGAGTTGAGGAAACTACGGGTCTACAATTACAATGCTGCAGAGGTTGTCAGCTAGATGGTAGTTGTACTGTATAAGTTTAGAGAGAAGGCACATAACCAGATACAAGAATTATAGCACTGGGATTGGAGCAGAGCAAGAACTTTTAACGTTTACCTCCGTTATTTGCCCTATTTATACACAATCTAAATTTACAAACACAACATACGGGTTAACTTAGTCAGTACAATCCTTAATGAATACACAGATACAAACAAATCAAAGGGTTAACTTAGTCAGTCCTATCCTTAATGAATACAAAGATACATACAAATTAAATGGTTAACTTGGACAATCCAGTCCCTAGTGGATACACAGATACAAATCAAAGGGTTAACTTACTCAATCTTATCATTAATGGATTGCCATATGCAACATAAGAAATGTGGATTGACTCATTATGTGTCTAAAGTCATAAATCGTTCATTTGGTATTCGGTACAGGGTAGTAAATACTATTTAGCCGAGTAATTTTAAACATATTTACCCCATAGTAATCCATAACCACATTTACCCCATAGTAATCCATAACCATATTTACCCCATAGTAATCCATAACCTTATTTACCCCATAGTAATCCATAACTTCATTTACCTCATAGTAGTCTTTAACCATATTTACCCCATAGTAATCCATAACCATATTTACCCCATAGTAATCCATAACCTTATTTACCCCATAGTAATCCATAACCTTATTACCCCATATTAATCCATAACTTTATTTACTCCATAGTAATCCATAACGTTATTTACCCCATAGTCATCCATAACCATATTTACCCCATAGTAATCCATAACCTTATTTACCCCATAGTAATCCATAACCTTATTTACCCCATAGTAATCCATAACCTTATTTACCCCATAGTCATCCATAACCTTATTTACCCCATAGTAATCCATAACCTTATTTACCCCATAGTAATCCATAACCTTATTTACCCCATAGTAATCTATAACCTTATTTACCCAATAGTAATCCTTAACTTTTTTTTTACCCCATTGTAATCCATAGCTTTATTTACCACATAATAATCCACATTTATTTCCACAGTAGTAATCCATTACCTTATTTATCCTATAGTAACACATAACCATATCTATCCCATAGTAATCCATAACTTTATTTACCGCATAAAATTGCTTCACTTTTACAAATATCTTCAATACTTTACTCCATACTAACATTTATATGTATTATCTTCATACAAACAGCTCTATAGATAGAACCATACAAACAGCTCTATGGACAGAACCATACAAATATATCTATAGATAGAACCATACAAACAGCTCTATGGATATAACCATACAAACAGCTCTATGGATATAACCATACAAACAGCTCTATGGATATAACCATACAAACAGCTCTATATACAGAACCATACAAACAGCTTTATAGACAGAACCATACAAAGAGCTCTATATACAGAACCATAAAAACAGCTCTATAGACAGAACCATACAAACAGCTCTTTAGATACAACCTTACAAACAGCTCTATAGATACAACCTTACAAACAGCTCTATAGATACAACATTACAAACAGCTCTATAGATACAACTATACAAACAGCTCTATAGATACAACCTTACAAACATCTCTATAGATACAACCTTACAAACATCTCTATAGATACAACCTTACAAACAGCTCTGTGGATTACACATCAAAAGAGCCACGTCTCGTTTTTTGCAACATATCTCCTCCCTCCCCTTCCCCCAACCCTAACTGAGAATACTCTCTAATCTTTTGCATGAACAACCTCAGAGGCGTCTCGAGGAAAACCTGATAATGGGCGTGGTAAATTAGGCGTGTGAGATGAGGGGGCGGGGCGATGACGAGAACATCAATATTTCCAGAAACTTCTTTACGGATGATGTCTTGAGTATGCTAAGTAACTTGACATCTTCCAAACTGACTTTACTCAATATTTGGTTTTAAATTTAGAAACATTTTAAAATAGCTTTAAAAACAAAACAAAACGCTGTATAACTTAACACTGAAAGCAAAGAAAATATATTAAGACGTTAAACATTTTCTCCCTACAAATCATAGCAATGTGTTTATTTGTATTCGGATATAATAAATGTGTTGAATAATTAATTTAAGTTAGATGGGTTATTGAATTTTATTCTTATTTAATTAAATATTTGGTAGATACAAAGTTGATCTCCTTTTTAAAATTTTTAAACCTCGTTTTAATTATTAATTTTTATATATATAAAAAAATCTAAACAAGTTTAATTTTACAAGTTACCATACTTAGAATTGAGTTGTTAAGTTCCACGTAAAAAACGCAAGGAATATATTTGACTTGGAATATAGGAATAGATTATAAGATCTATGTCATTTTGATTTTTATCTAATGTGTTTGACTTACAACCATTTTAGTTTTTTTTTAATGACTTAAAGCTGGAATTATTTCAGCACTGGAAAAAAATATTCAGATGAGGTTACCAAAAATAGGATGCACCGCACCGAAAGTACGAGAGCTAAAACTGCGGCATCTTGAACCGGTCCAAAGTTAATATCTGTGCGGGGAGTTGTAGCGGAATGATAGAACTGAATGAGAAGTGTTGGGTCTCTCTTATTACTCTACCATGTTTGTTGTCGGTATGTACACGGCTGTTGTCGGTATGTACACGGCTGATGTCAATATATCGACGGCTGTTGTCGGTATGTACACGGCTGCTGTCGGTATGTCGACGGCTGTTGTCGGAATGTACACGGCTGATGTCAGTATATCGACGGCTGTTGTCGGTATGTACACGGCTGATGTCAATATATCGACGGCTGTTGTCGGTATGTACACGGCTACTGTCGGTATGTCGACGGCTGTTGGTAAGTCCACGTTTGTTGTTATCAGTCTGTCCACGGCTGTTGTCGCGCCGTCAATGGTTATTCATTGTTCGGCTGTTAGTCAATAACCTAATAGTTTGACAGATGTTCCTTGAAGATTCCACGTAATTGTTGTACCTCATAAGACACGGCCTGATGCTGATACTACAAACAACTTTTTTTGCTTCTACTTCTAGGCTTCAACGTAAATTGTCCTATTATAAAATCTCCTTCAGGCTCACTTTGTGACTTGGTGCCACCTTGTTCAATATGCAGGCTCACTTTGTGACTTGGTGCCACCTTGTTCAATATGCAGGCTCACTTTGTGACTTGGTGGCACCTTGTTCAATAGGCAGGCTCACTTTGTGACTTGGTGCCGCCTTGTTCAATATGCAGGCTCATTTTGTGACTTGGTGCCGCCTTGTTCAATATGCAGGCTCATTTTGTGACTTGGTGCCACCTTGTTCAATATGCAGGCTCATTTTGTGACTTGGTGCCACCTTGTTCAATATGCAGGCTCACTTTGTGACTTGGTGCCACCTTGTTCAATATTTCTTTTCGCCCCAACACCCACCCCTACATAGTGCTTTAAAATGTAAGACTAATGCTCAACTTTAAACATATTTTGTATGCGGGCCAAGCCTCATCAGCTTCACAATTAACGTCTTTGATGGTAGTTGCATCTTAGATAAAAGGACGTCTGTGTTCAAAATAACCCATCGTAACCATTAATTATGGCGGACTCTGTAGCCTGCAAATATTAGTTTAATAACACAAGATTAGTTTTACAAACGAGGGCAGCTCTATGTATTTCGACCCAGACTTTTTTTGACTGAACATTTATCAGATTTAGACTTTTGGATTGTCAATCCAGCTTCTAGACAAGACGATTTTTCTCCGGTGTCTTCTTGAAGTGCATTTTCAACATGTTACGGTCGAGACAAACTTTATTTTGTTAGCGCAGTCAAATGTTAACAACTGTAACACCTTTTTACACAATTTTACTTTTCGTTTTTTAATTGCCTAACGACTAGGCTGTGAGTAATCGTTGACTGGTTTTTTTAAACAAGAAAATCTCTGTGTGTGGCCCGGGAACAGAGCGCAGAAGAATCCACACATTCTCGGGTTTATTGTTTCACTTATGCTGTGACAGGAGTTCCATGTTTTTCAAAAGGCGATTTTTCCCCCTTAAAATGTTTAAGTTGTACAAGTGCTTTTCATCTAATAAGAAAAAGTTTCCAACAGCAACGGTTATTTTTTTAGCAAGCCAATCTAATGTATAATACAAGTCTCCTGGTCTCACTTTAATCAAAGAACTTTTAACATGAATGACATGGACTGACAAGAATGTTTGATTATTTAAGACAAGAAGTCCATAACTAAGTTTAAGCCTCATTGTTATTCCCGGTCTCCATGGATTCAACCTTAGAACTGTTACGTGGTAAGATAATCCACTTTTGTACCCCAAGTTAAACGGTCGATACTAACATTTGTCCGAGGCGTACTCAAGTCGGGATGTACGCTCCAATTCCTGCAACTTTTTTCTGTTGTACTGAGACTAGACCAGATGACCATAAATCTAAGACCGCTCGTATCTTGGGCCAATATTTCTGTCCGCTGAGGATTTAGGGCGAGGTTTGGGATCCCAGCCACTGATAGAGACTCGGTCTTCCAGCCCTCGTGCAGTGCTCGTCCACGCACCACACTTTATTAACTCATAACGTATAGGGCTGTTTATTAGACAGACATCGCCGGGGCTTTATGTCTTATTTTATGGGGGGCCCCTCGCCCCGAAACGACGGGGTTATCAATGCTCCCTCGTCCATGGAAGATAGACGACGTATTGGCGGAATGGCTGCACAGACGAGTGTCCGAACTTGTAAGAAAAGATGGCTGCTAGGGATTGCATTTGATTGAGAAGTGTTGAATATGACGTAAAACTGACAGATTGCATAGCTTACAGATGGTGCATTGCTGACAGATAGTATAGCTTTGAGAGAGTGTATAGATGACAGATAGTATAGCTTTCAGACAGTTTATTGCTGAAAGATTGTATATTTTTCATACAGTGTATAGATGACAGATAGTATAATTTTCAGACAAGGTATAGATGACAGATTGTATAGCTTTCAGACAGTGTATAGATGACAGTGGCTGTAAACCTTAG
>MUZC01000003.1:1440215-1467375 GCA_002072015.1 Radix auricularia | reverse complement strand
GGATGTCATTGTTTGACGTTTGGACAGAGGATGTCATTGATTGATGTTTGGACAGAGGATGTCATTGTTTGATGTTTGGACAGGTGATGTCATTGTTTGATGTTTGGACAGAGGATGTCATTGTTTGACATTTGGATAGGGGATGTCATTGTTTGACGTTTGGACAGGGGATGTCATTGTTTGACATTTGGATAGGGGATGTCATTGTTTGACGTTTGGACAGAGGATGTCATTGTTTGATGTTTGGACAGGGGATGTCATTTGTAAAAATGTGTGTGTGTGGGGGGGGAGGCATTGTTCGATAGTGACACACAATCCCCATTTTGGTTAGACCATTTTATGCGTGTAAACATCCACACTATTTAGTACGTTTGAACAATACGAGGTCTGATTTCTTCTCGTTGAAAAGCTCACTAAAATCTGCAGTAGAAATTTGTTAAATGTCTTCGTCAATGGAAATTGAAATACTCTCTAAGTTAAATGATTGTAAATAATTATTTAAGAGTAAAAAAATAATAATGAGTGTTACTAGGACTACTTAAATGTCATAAGCTAGAATGAATAAACACTTTTAATATTTTCATCCACAACCAGAGACACACACAGCAGCGTAGCTAGGGGAAGGGTCCAAATTCGAAAGTCCCCCCGGCCCCCACTTGAGGGGGCCCCCAAAGGAGTGTCAGATTTTTTTACATAAAATATTACGCCACCGCCATGCATGGTGGGCCCCCTATAGAGGCCAAGCCCACCCCGGGCCCCCAAATCCCTTAAAATGCCTAACTACGTTACTGCAAAGACAGTAATTTGAGATTTGGTTCACATTTTATTATGATCACCTGAAGAAACAAACCAAATATCATATCTCTTGTTAAGTAACGCAATCACTTTGTGTTTGAACACTAGAAGTTGTCAATTTGGAGACAACATTATCAATACACATAAACTGCTATGAATAAATCGGGTCTAAAATTGTTCAGACTTAAATTATCACAAAATATTGTTGCTCAAATATTTACGACACGACTGACATTCTTTGAGACACTGATTTAAAATCATCGTTAGAGAAGCTTGAGTGTAAATTTGTGACTTCTTAATGTGACATACTTACTCATAGTCATAGTGTATGTCCGTTATACCCTGTAGTGTATAGCCTATACGCTCCTTAGTGTATGACCGTTATACCCTGTAGTGTGTAGCCTATACGCTCCTTAGAGTGTGAACCACAAAGTATGAATGGCGTCAACTAGTGTCTCTTTAGTTTGAGTTTTTATACTCTGAGAACCAATCATGATGCTCTCAAGACTCCCAGCATAATTTGTTAAACCATTCGGTATTATCAAAATAAAACTATATGTAAACGTATAAGTGTAAAATATGTATTCCCAAAGAATGGACCCACAACCTACAGGCAAGCACACCAAAAGAAAATTTCATTTAAAATTGAGAAAATAGTCGTGTAATTGGTATAAGGAAAAGAGAAAAAAAAACTAGATGCAGCTAGGGCGCTATGACTTGTCGAACTCTGCGAACATGTGGCCTCAAATAACAACAACGTGTGAGAGACGAACAATGCGGAAAAGAGATGCAATATGAACAAACAAAGAGATGCAGCATGAACAAACAAAACATGAAACGATATCCATGGCATACATCTGCACTACAAGAGGGTTGTTTATGCTGTGACGTCACTGGGAGATCCACTATAATTCACTATAAGAATGATGTGACTTTTTGTTGTGACAGAGCAGAATAGTCGTTTAACAATGTATTTTTAATCAGACACGAAATAAAGACACGGAACAAATGATTTGGCCAGCTAAATTGCGAAAACATGAAAAAATCTTTTAGCCTCGCTTTGAAATCAATACCTCCCGCCATGAAGCTCCACAGTGGTTCTGGGAACGTAAAAGCACAATCATGTTGCGCAGTTTTACCACGGCATCGCACAAATGTTACCAATCATTATCAAGTTGTCAAACAAAGCTGTTGTAAATAACTTTGCTTGGTGACGACTAAGACAACATAAACTAAATTCTAACTAGTCGGTCGGCCCGACATAGAACCAATTTTTGGGTGTGTCTTCAGCTGTGTGTGTGGAACACGTGTTGTTGAGTTGAATAAAAAGAAGAAAATATAATAGAAGTATTATTATCTGCAACCGTTTTGTGAGGTAACGGCTGATACTTGATATATTGTAAACGAGGTACAAGAGGGGTTGCCATAAACGGAAGTACTTGATGGGTTGTCAAAGAATGAAGTACTTAATTGGTTATTAAACCTGAAGTACTTGTTGGGATGTCAAAGGCTGAAGTACTTTATTGGATGTCAAAGATCGAAGTATTTGATGGGTTGTCAAAGAATGAAATACGTGTTGGGTTGTCTAAACTGAAGAACGTGATGGGTTGTCAAAGATTGAAGCACTTAATGGGTTGTCAAAGTTTGAAGTATGTGATAGGGGGTAAACGACTGAAGTACTTGGTGCGTTGTCATAAATGGACCACGTTCATTGTCTTACATATTTATTGATATTTTATTTCATCAGATAGAAAAGAACAACTTCAAGAACATCCACCAAATGACAACAAATTCATGTTTTCATCGATTAATTTCACCTCACATCGTTGTAAATAAATTTGAATATTTAAACACAAGATTTTCAAACGCAAACTATTTTAAACCCAAAACATCAAAATTCTGTAAATTCATTTCAGAGGAATTTCGGCTCATTTTTCTTTCCCCTCACGTATACATAAAAAAATAATGTTGAATATTATTTATAAAATAAATCTATAATTGTCCCAGTTTATTTGAATATTTTAAAGATAGAAAGATAGCTGCGCCCGATTCTGGACTTATCGATGTAATGCAACAACATGTGTTTACAATTTTTATCTTTAGATGGTTTTAAAAAAAAAATTAAAGTAAGTTCTTCCATTGTATGGGTATTTAAAAATAATCTAATGTTTATATTTGAACAATAAATTGCAGCACCAAACAAGCGAAAGATACATAGAACGTGTAGATTGAACATTCCGTTAAATAACCAAAAGAAAGGCTATTATCGGAATCTAAAAGAGCGCCACTCAATTATTCCGTATCGAATATTTCAGGCCAGCCCAGCAATCATTGTCCAAATATTGGAAGGCGCACAAATCATTCATAAAGGATTATTAAGGATCTTGGTGAAACAGCGCGAATCCCCGGAAAGGGGGAGAAAAAAACAGCTTTCGGCTTTATGCGACAAAGAAAGGCAAGTCAGTGAAGATCTTTCCTTTCACTGAGGCACGCATTGGGTTTAACCACAGGCGTCTTCGCTGTCCGTGCGGCGGGTTAGCGTCGGAGCGGTCGAATACCGCTTTTATGAGCTAGTAGAAATGTTAGCCAATATCAGGGCCTGTGTCAATAGTGAGCGGTCTTTTGATAAATGGAATTGGGGTTATGGATGGACGAGTGCTTGGACATTGAACTGCTAGAATTGAGAGCGGTATTTAGTGGGCGGGGGGGAATAGCATGCATTTACAGGAAAGTACTCTGATCTGGTGCGCTTATCAGACATATGCAGTGATGATGATGTACTGATGGTGCGCTTATAAGACATATGCAATAATTACCGTGTACTAGTGGTGCGTTTATAAGATATAGGTAGTAAGTACCGGTACTAATGGTGTGCTTATAAGACTTAGGGAGTAAGTACCGGTACAAATGGTGATTTTTAGACTTAGGTAGTATGTACCAGTACTAATGGTGCGCTTAGAAGACATAGGTAGTAAGTACCGTGTGCTAATGGTGTGCTTATAAGACAAGTTGCGTCACTAGGGGGTGCAGTGAGGGCGGGCCAACCCGGGTGACACCATCAGAAGGTGACACAAGAATCTAAAATGTAACTGTGTACAATTTGATGCCGAAAATGTGACGCGTTGTTTTTCACTTAGGAAAACAATTACGTAATACAATGAAATAACTTAAACGCAAAAACTTCTTATTTAAAAAAAATACATACATTTAATAATAATAAAACAGTCCCAACAAATTGCAATAAAATAAATTAAGGGGGAAAAAAGAAAAGAAACAGTCGCCCGGGTGAGGGAATTAAAAAGGCTGGACATGAAAAGGAGTTGTCTTTTGTTTTTAAAAAAATGAAGCCAACTGGGATATGACACACCGCCACCATGAGACGAACTTCACTTCACTACTCCCTACAACACAAAGTGTGTGTGTGTGGGGGGGTAGCGGGATAAGATTTTTCTTTTAAAAAATCAAAAGATGGGTTTTCTTTCTTTTTTTTAAAGAGGAAAATTGTGAATTAAATGTGTTTGGGTGGATATTTTTGTTTTATTTATATTTATTAAAGGTGTGCTAACATGCATATCTATGTCAATATAATTTGATATAAGCAGTGGCATCACTAGGGGGTGCAAAGGGTGCGAACCGCACTGGGATAAAGTGACACCAAGATGTAACATTCTGTATGTTCCCGTTATTTGGCAATGGAAGAATCGAAGGGGTCTATGGGGTAAGTCGTAAGGGGGTACAACATTAGCTGCCGGCGCTGGTGATACGAACCCTAGTGACGCCTCTGTATCAGACATAAGCAGTAATTACTGTTAAATTATGGGCAGCATACAAATTTGAGGAAAAAATATATGAAGATGTTATTTGTCATTCAATAAAACAATGAAGATAGTTTTTGTCGAAACCAGGGGCGGATTAAGACTGCACGGGGCCCCTGGCTGCAATCAAATAAGGGCCCTATCCAGCCAGCGTGACATGATTGCTAACAGCTAATATATGACTGTAAATAAATATTAATCATGAAAAAATAAAAACGAACTCGAAGGAATAACAGTTTGAAATATTCGCCGTTATGTTACAATACAGTGTGAAGAGGAAAAATTTTAAAAATAGATTCCACCAATGGGAATCGATCCCGACATCGCTTGCATATCAAACCTAAACTCGGCCAGCTTAGCTTATCAATTTGAGAAATTAAAAAAAAAAATATATAAACCATATTTTATAATATATTCTCCTTAGTGAGCCAATCAAAACAAGTTTTTCTATTACTAAGACTACCAGGTCTAATTAGCGATCCATTTAATAGGGAAGATTTTTTATTTTAAGGTTTTCAAAAATATTTTGAAGGGTTTTGTGCCAACATTTATTGTACAATTTTATTATAAAATATAACAAGTTTGGGGCCCCAAAACTGTCGGGGCCCATGGTTATAGCCCGTTCAGCCCCCCCCCCCCTTAATCCGCCATAGGTCTAAACTTCAGGACAGAAAGAGTAAGTCTTATAAACATAGGGTGACTTTAATTCTTAAAAGAACTTTTGTAATATAAGTAAACTAGCAAAATACCCGCGCTTCGGAATGGAAAATTGGGATTACGGTTAGCGTTGAGAGCCAAGTCGTAAAAATCAAATGAGGAATAAACAATAAGGCCCGCCATTGAAAACGGGTGCAGGGTGTGCATATCTCATAAGGTATGAAGATTTCAATCTAGATCATTAGGGAGACACTTGTCTATATTATTTAAATAGGACTGTACTTAACAACTTCCCACAGTTTCATGCTTCTACCTACCTGGAAGATGGAGAATTAGAGCTAATTCAGTTTACTATAGCCCAAATCAGGAAAAATGAACTTTTTTGGGCCCCCGGCCCCCACGAATGGGAATTTTAAAATTCTTTTTCGCCAATTATCATCGTAAGAGTGTTCTCAGCAAGTTCCACGAGTTTCATGCTTCAAACTACACGGGATGTTTGAGAATTAGTGACGAGTGAGTCAGGGAGTCAAGCGATTTGCCTTTTATTAGTAAAGATGTGTCAATACTTGTCAGGACCAAATGTTTAAATTTCATTTATCAGTATGACACGTGATTAGAAAGGTCCCAAAATTATATATATAATATATATATCTATATATATCAAACTTCATTAAACTTAAAATTTCATAAAATGCCCATAACTTAAGTATTTAATAAAAAATACAAATATTTTTAGGAGATAAATTTAAATATAAGTAGTTCAATTCAATGTCAATGAATTTAAATTTTGTTATTGTTAATTAAGTAAAAACAATGTTTTTTCATATCATTTTCCTTATAAAAACTGCTTATTCTAAAGTTTACACTTTCAAAATTATTTTTTTTATAAACTGGAGCAGTTTGTACTTTAAAAAACCAACTATTATTAATTATTAATAATGAAATAGTCATTAATAAATCGAAATAAATGTTTAAAATATTTTCCTTAGTTTTAATCGATACTTTAAAGATTAAAACCATTTTAATCTATAACATTTTTACAGATTAATCGAGAGATTAACCGTTAATTTCCGCAGCCCAATATTTATACAAGGGGTGACCGAATATCTGCGTATCCGGTACTATCCGGGTTAGCCTAATACTTTTGGCAGATTTTTGTCGGATCAGGATATCAATGTAGTTAAGAAGTATTTGAAATCAAATTAAATTATTTGAATAAAAATAAGTTTTTATTTAATTTTATATTTTAAAAAAAAATTATTTTATTTTAACTGTTAACCGGTCCTGAGATTGGGACCGGTACTGTTTTATCAAGTTGTATCAGGACCAGTTAACCGTAACTTCAATTACTTGGTATAAGCCTATTACCCGGACTTAATTTTTATTTTTTGTTTATTGCGGCAGCATACGCGAGAAAACACACGAGCGACATCAAAGCGCCTTCTGATTATTCCAGTAAATAAATAATATAAACGTCGTAACTATTAGAGGAGTTCGGCGGATAAAGGATATTATTTAAATTTGCTTAGTTGCCAAGGCTTAGTACGAGAACTGACTCACAGCGGGGGCCGTGGTGTGATGTCAAAACAAGAAATACGGTCAAGGCCGAGATCGTATTGTGTCAATGTGTATTTTGACTTTGACAATGTCACCGACTGCCATCGTAGATGAATGTTCATTCTCTGTTGGGTTGAGCCGTTAGGCTCTTAAAACCCGGTTCAATTTTTCGCAGGCGAGCCTCAGCATTCGGGCATCGCCGTAGAGGTAGTCCTCTGCAGGTGTTGCAACTTCACCAAATAAAGCCCCGTCCAACTCGGGGCAACTCTCTAGCACATGGGCCACCGTTTCCTCAGGGTAGCCACACAACCTACAGGCCAGTTCCCTTCTAGTGTCAAACTTGTATAGGTAGTTTCGTATGGGACAATGGTCAGTTCTCATTCTAGTTATGAGAGACTGACTACCACGATCAAGTTTCCACCAGGCATCGCTTTTGCTCGGTCGCGGCAGTTTCTGGTATACCTTTCTGGCCGTATTCCCATTCTTCCAGCCCTCAAGCCATTTCTCTCGGAAATGGTCTTTTAGCCACGACTTGACCCCCAGTTGGGTCAATGGCTTATCGGGTTGGGGCTGGGCTGCGCCTGCCCTGGCCAGTGCGTCGACCCTGTCTGATTGGGCCATGCCGCAGTGTCCAGCCATGTACTGTAGAACCACCTTGCCGCCACGTGCTAGGATGTCACCTACTGTATCCAGAATGGCACTTACTATCTTGGCCTCCAGAGAGCTTCGACTCAAGGTTTCGAGCGAAAACCGAGAGTCGGTGAAGACCACGACAGTCGGGAAATTCTTTCTCTTAGCTAGACGACGGCGTACTTCCTTCAAACCCTTGTGGATCGCGTCCAGTTCGGCTTCGTGACTACTGTTCGTGGATCCACACGGCCCCGACAGCTCTACGCTGTCCGGCCCTGGTTGGGGGTATTGAATTAGTACACCGTATCCACTTTTGCCATCTCTTAGACGTGAGCCGTCCGTGAAGACTTTTACCACGCTGTCTCCATAGGCCTCGATTGTGCGCAGAGTCTCGTCTCGCAGGAGCTCGACGGGACTGGCCCGTGTCACCGCGGTATTTGCCAGTGTCAGACGTATATCAGGCGGGTCAAGGCTTTCATGTGGTCCTCGAGCAGGGACCAGTTTCATTCGTTCCCTGAGCTTGGGTAGGGGGACTGAGTCTTCAAGTTCGTGGACCGCGTCCATAAAGGAGGGTCTCTTCAGTCTTGTCCTCTTAACCCAACGGTCTTGCAGTTGGTAGCAGGGTTCGTCATGCTCCAACCTACGGTATCGCTCCACCGTAGTCATGATTGCCTTTTCTCGCCTAATCGCCAGTGGTTCTACGTTTGACATTATTTCTACCGCGGCGGTGGGTGTGGTACGTAACGCCCCACATACGAACCGTAGAGCTTGGTTCTGTATTCGGTCCAAGCCCTCTAGAGCCGTGCGGCTCGCAAAGGCCTGGACCGGGAGGCTGTAATCAATAGCACTTCTCACGCTACCAAGATAGAGAGCTCTTAGTAGTCTTGCGTCCGCTCCCCAACTCGTGCTAGCCAGTTTCTTCACCAGGGACAATTTAGCTGTGGTTTTGGCGCATAATTCACGTACATGATTATGCATCTGGAGTTTTTGGTCCAGCTTTATACCCAAGTACGTTGGTGTCCGGTCCCAATTTAGCCTCTTACCGCAGATCTGAAGCACCACCTCGTGCTTCAGAGCGTTCCGTCCATTAGTGAAAATGGAGTGGACCGTTTTTTCCGTATTTACCTCAAGGCGCCATTGGCTGGCGTAATTTTCAATACGGTTCAGATCATGCTGCAGCCGGTTCTGCAGTGTTGCAACGTCCTTTCCCGAACTCCATATAACCAGATCGTCAGCAAACATGGCATTCTGGGACTCGAGTATGCCTTGTAGATCGTGGACGTAGGCTAAGAACAATGTACAGCTAAGCGCTGAGCCCTGCGGGAGCCCGTCTTCCAGTCGTGCCTCACTGGATAGCGCTTCTCCAAGCCGTGTCTTGATCGTTCTGTCCGTGAGGAACGATTTAACCCAGCCGTACATTTTAGCAGTGACACCTAACTGCTGTAATTTGTATAGGAGCCCTCCACGCCACACCTTATCGTATGCTTGCTTTAGATCGAAGAACACCGCAACTGTGTGGTTCTTCATCTGGAGTTCGTTTGTCATGGTCTGAATTAAGCGTAGTGCTTGGTCCATCGGGTTGCGTCCCTTGCGGAACCCACCCTGAGCCTTCGGAATGCTTTTGGTTTTCTCGAGGTACCAATAAAGCCGTGCGTTCACTAACCGTTCTGCTACCTTTCCCACACACGACGTGAGGGAAATGGGCCGGTAGCTGGACGGGTGTTCGCCGGGCTTCCCTTCCTTACGTATTGGGGTAATTATGGCCTTTTTCCACAGCTTCGGCAGTGTGCCTGTAGTCCAGGTTCGATTGATAAAACTCAATAGTTTTATTCGGCCTGTCGTGCCCAGATGCTTGAGCATTTCATTGTGAACCTTGTCTGGCCCTGGTGCTTTACCAGTTTCGCATTTGTTGAGTGCGGTTTGCAACTCTGTCAACGTGAAAGGTGCTTCGAAAACCTCGATTTGGGGGCCCCTGCTTTGTCTCCTGGTGCCCTCCTTTCGCATTTGGTCGATAGTTTGGCTAAAGTCAGATCTGGCGCCTTTTTTATTCACCTGTGCAAAGTGTTTGTTCAGCGCCCGTGCGCGCTTTGTTTCACTTGCTCGTTGGCCCTTTGTCGTCGTCAAAGGGTTGGGATTTTTAGCTTTGCCCGCACCAGATAATGCATCGATTAGCCGCCAAACTTTTCTACCATCTGCTAGGTCGAGTTTTTCGCACGTATTGACCCATTTGGCCTTCTTCGCCTTTTCGACAGCAGCACGGACTTCGGCCGTCAATCTGTTGTACGCCCTACGAGCTTCGGGCGTCTTCAGCTTGGCAGCTTTTTTCCGTGCTTTCGCTCTTCGTTTTACCAAATCGTTCAGGCTCCTGTCCCAGTAGGGCCTGAATTTCTGTTTCCCGTTTGTCCTCGGGATCGTCTGTCTCGCAATCCCGAGGATTGTGTCAATAAACTTCTCGTAGGTTTCATCCACGTTGCCTCCTGCAACGTCCAGCAGAGCGAGCTTGGTCTCGCTCTCGGCCTCGTATCTCCGCCAGTTGGCCTTGCGGAACTGCCAGTGCCTTCTATCAAATCGAGGTTTATCCGTACCAAGTACAAACTCAATCAGTATTGGGAGGTGGTCGCTTCCAACCTCTTTTAGTACTTCCAGTCTATGCCTGGACTCTAGGTCCGCTGAGATTAGCGTTAGATCTGGGCGGGACTCCGTGCTGTGTCCCGTGTGCAGCAGCGTCGGTTCGCTGTGTTCGTTTTGCAATCTGATCAGGTTCGTACCAATACAGACATCCTCAATGTATCGGCCTGACGCATTCCGCTCGGTGTAGCCCCAGTCAGGAGACTGTGCATTGAAGTCTCCTGCTATTATCGTACGACTTAGTGTGACGTCTTCCCCAATTGGAAGCGTCATTGGGTTCCTGGGCGTATTATAGACATTAGTTACCGTAAAGCCAACGTCGCCTTTGAATACCCTTACAGTTAGGGTATCTGTGTTGCTGTAGCACTTGGCTTCCAGCATCTCCACTGTCACATCATTCCGGACCGCTGTGGCAAGGCCCCGGCATAGAAGATACTATCTATATGTTGGATAATAAATACTTAAATAAATAGTATTAATTTTTAAAAAGAAAGTAGTAAAGTACACCTACTTATCTTGTTCTTAGATATACAGACGCTCCTTCTATGCAGAAGATAATTGCTTCCACAGACCACAGACCATGAGAGATGATCTGTTGGCAAGTGATGGAGCGGTCACAGGCCACGGCTATAAGGGTTCCACGCATTACCCAGCCGCCTAACTATTGTCTAGTTAGGTACCCATACAGAGCTGGGTGACTCGGGGACTCCTCAGGCCCCGGGAACAAACCCTCGCCTTCGCGTGGATTTGAACTCGTGACCATCGGTACGCCAGTCGAGTGCGCTACCACTCGACCACCACGTACTTAGCTCTTACACTAAAATCCGGAGATATCCATATCCGGCAATATCACGGCCAAACTATCCGGATACAGATAATAGTAAAAAAAACTAATTTTAAAAAATTATATAAAAAAAACCCATCCGGTTACAGACTAATAAAAATATAAATTAAAAAAAAAAGTTAATTTAAAAATGTAATAATAATTTTTTTTTTAAGTTTTCGTTTTGTGTCTTTTGTCTTTTAGTCATTTCTTATTTGAAATTTTGCCAGTTTAAAATAGGGTAATCATACGAGCAACATAAGAATTTTTTTAAGTGAGATAGCGTTCAGACAAAACAATTTTTTTCCATTTATCAGGACACATCTGACTGGTAGATCTATTTGAGTTATCGACTCCTGACTCCTAGTGAAACTTCATTGAGGGGAGATAACTCAAATACCAGATAATTTGGTTTATGCATGTTCCTGCTGTCTAGAGTGGCGCTACGCCAAAACTTTGGTCAGGTCGCACTACTTAAATATTAGGCGCTTATTTTCAAAGTTCACATACACACACACACACACACACACACACACACACACACACACACACACACACACACACTCACACACACACACACAAAGACACACACACTGACACACATACACACACACACACATATATGTAATAGTTTGTTGTTTACCCCCAAAGACACCAAAAATATCAACAAGAGATCATGAGATTGCAGGTTTTCAGCTCTGTGGGAAGGCATGAGAGCTGTATTCTTGTACTTCTTTGGTTCATCGCTACGTTTAAAAAAAAATACATATTTATTTGTGGTGGTGGTCGAGGTTGACATCAATAGAGTTTACCCCCCCCCCACCCCCAAACTTGTATGAGATTTGAATTGCCTGCAATCGGCTGTTTTATACGCCTTATCAACGAAAATGACTTTTTTTTACAAAGTTTTGACATATATTAGTTATAGGTCCTACATAACCTAAAAATATATCTAATAAAAGATTTTGGCCTCAGGAAATGCTGCAAGGAACAGATCACCCTAAATCTACTTTCATATTTCCTCACCCTTTCACGAACGTATTCGTCTTTGATATGAATGTTTAAAGAGGGTATAAGTTAATAACATGACTAACTGAATGTATCTCTGTACTCTACTTAAACACATGTGTCAATGTGACTGACTTGTGTCAATGTGACTGACTTTTGTCAATGTGACTGACTTTTGTCAATGTGACTGACTTGTGTCAATGTGACTGACTTTTGTCAATGTGACTGACTTTTGTCAATGTGACTGATTTGTGTTAATGTGACTGACTTTTGTCAATGTGACTGACTTGTGTCAATGTGACTGACTTTTGTCAATGTGACTGACTTGTGTCAATGTGACTGACTTTTGTCAATGTGACTGACTTTTGTCAATGTGACTGACTTTTGTCAATGTGACTGACTTGTGTCAATGTGACTGACTTGTGTCAATGTGACTGACTTGTGTCAATGTGACTGACTTGTGTCTATGTGACTGACTTGTGTCAATGTGACTGATTTGTGTCTATGTGACTGATTTGTGTCAATGTGACTGACTTGTGTCAATGTGACTGACTTGTGTCAATGTGACTGACTTTTGTCAATGTGACTGACTTGTGTCAATGGGACTGACTTGTGTCAATATGACTGACTTGTGTCAATGTGACTGACTTGTGTCAATGTGACTGACTTGTGTCAATGTGACTGATTTGTGTCTATGTGACTGATTTGTGTCAATGTGACTGACTTTTATCAATGTGACTGAATTGTGTCAATGTGACTGACTTGTGTCAATGTGACTGATTTGTGTCAATGTGACTGACTTATGTCTATGTGACTGACTTGTGTCTATGTGACTGAATTGTGTCAATGTGACTGACTTGTGTCTATGTGACTGAATTGTGTCAATGTGACTGACTTGTGTCTATGTGACTGACTTGTGTCTATGTGACTGACTTGTGTCTATGTGATTGAATTGTGTCTATGTGACTGACTTGTGTCTATGGGACTGACTTGTGTCTATGTTGACTGACTTGTGTCTATGTGACTGACTTGTGTCTATGGGACTGACTTGTGTCTATGTGACTGACTTGTGTCTATGTGACTGACTTCTGTCTATGTGACTGACGTGTGACTGACTTGTGTCTATGTGACTGACTTGTGTATATGTGACTGACTTGTGTCTATGTGACTGACTTGTGTCTATGTGACTGACTTGTGTCTATGTGACTGACTTGTGTCTATGTGACTGACGTGTGACTGACTTGTGTCTATGTGACTGACTTGTGTCTATGTGACTGAATTGTGTCTATGTGTATTTTATTGTTTTTCTCTGTCAGTTTGACATAAATCTTAGAGCTAAATCAAACAGAGGACTCTCTTGCTAATTACGATGTTTGTTTGATTTAGCTCATCTTGGACGACAATAGGTATGAAAATTAAAACATCTTATTAATTCTTATTTGAAAAAATAATAACAATAAAAATAGTTTTTAAAAGCATCATAAAAATGATTCGTATACCATCGGTTGAAATTACAATAGACAATTACCGTCAGTCAGGTTTAAAAAAAAAAAAAAGTTAAAGGAAACATTATCATTGCTCTTAACCACGATAATGTTAAGTTTTGTAAATATATTTTAAAAGATTATTTGAAAAGAGTAAGAATTTTTTAGACAAATTAGTAGCAATAGCTGCCGTATAAATTGAGTGTACCAAGAAAAAAAAAAAAGGTGAATTTAAAACCATCTATTTTGTTCTCTAGACAATTTTTGTATTTGATCAAAATAATTCTTGTTGGAATTTCGATTAATTAAAGATTTAAAAAAATATTATTTTAATTTTTATAATGGCTCTACTGTGAAATAAGATTCTAAATTCAATACAACTCTGAGCGTTGACTAAGTTTTGATATTGAATTTAGTCAGAACTAGACGAAGTCAACTGCGCGTTGAATATAGGAAACAAGGTGTATAAGACTTTCTCATCCCAACATAAACATAAGATGTCCCAGAGTTATCACACCATAAACGTAAGATATCCCAAACTCAACCCATATCACCATAAACATAAGATATCCCAGACTTAACACATCTCAACATAAACATAAGATATCCCAGACATATCCCACCTTACACATAATATATCGCAAACTGAACACGTCTAAACATAAACATAAGATATCCCAGACTTCAAGACTTATCCCACCTTACACATAAGATATCCCAGACTTATCCCACCTTACACACATAAGATATCCGAGGCCTATCTTATCCCACAACAAACATATCCCATACGTCCTTGTTATCCCCACCCCATAACATCAGTGGAGATGCCGGTAACTTCCCCTGCTACTTGAACCAACAACTGAACACGACCACTACAGACAGCATCGATTCAATCGGCCCCCTGTAATCCAATTAAGCCAAAACTTGCTTTCATGAACTGACCTTCTGACCCTGAACAGATTTGTGGGATAGAAAAGATCCGATGTTGACAGCGAGCAGAAACCTGGTTAGAGGCATCTGTCAACAATACCCCCCCCCACTACCACCAAAACCTCTACTTTAATATTGAGAGAAAACTAACTCCTCACATCGTCTACAAGAGTATGTTCATTTCAGGGGCGTCAACTTAGGATGAATAGACGCCCGGTCCTAGTAGGATGCAAACATCAGCTTAAATGCCCGATGAGATTGGTCTAATGTTTAGCGCACTGACGTTTATTTTGAGATTATCCTATGACACTTTATAATGCAATGAAAATGATATACTTTGTTTCGTTCGTTATTTAAATGACATTTAGATGTTTATTATTTAATCTAGTAATTTATGAATTAATTTTAAAAAAAACTTTCTTAAATTTTATTATTTGATTTTCTTAGCATAAATTGTTACAACACGAGTTGTCATAAGATGGGTTGTCTTTTTTGAAAGGTTGTGCAGCAAAATAAATTTTGGGAACCACTGGAGTAAGAAATGCACGTAGATCTTGTGGAGAATGATGATTGACATTGAGTAGACAACTGATCTGGTTAATGTTCCTGAGTTAAGCCAATTGGACAAGGATCTCCACAAGGGGAGGGAACTTTGATTGTGATAAATGATAACCTCACACAGTTAGTGAAACCACTTGGGTAAAGCTGAGATGGCATATTTCATTCTATGTAAATTTTAATTATTTTAAACGCCTAATAGACCATAAAATATAATCAGTTTATTGGTTGGTAATTAGAACTCACTAAAAATATCCATTCAATAATGAGTTTTCCGTGTACTGATTATCTCAAAAGCTTACAGACGTGTTGGTCAAGAGTTTAAGAAAAGAGTTCAACACTTCATATTTTGTTTGGCGGTACTTAATCTGTAAAAAGCTATACAACAAACCGTCTTAGACAATAATAGCAAATAGGGACGAGTAATCGCCAGCTTAAAATGTTTAAAGGGGTGATTACTCCCATATTGTTACAGAATTAAGCTTCTCTTTCTCGCCTGGAAAGATCTCGATCTCACGTGACGTCATTGTAATTTAGAAACTCTAACATTTCTTGAATTTAAATATTATTGACCTAATCTGTTTTAAAAAAATAAAAATCTATAAATAAATTGATCTTTCTGGATATAAATAATCAATTAATCTTGATGGTTGGGAGAGAAACACAAAGGCGGATGAAACGTTTCCTTTAATTTGTAGATCTGCTTCTTAGATCAGTTTTAGTTGTGGGCATCATCTTGATGGCCTCAGGGAAATAATTTGATCTTTCATGCTATCTTATCTTATCTTATCTGTTACAGACACTACTTCTGTTACGACGATTATTGCATCCTACCCATTACTAAGTTTTTCGTATTCATCTAAAGAATTTCTGCAACGTTTTAAATGTTTAATAACTATTATGTATTGTCCAAATTCACACCTGTAAAGTCCTTGCAGTATCAGCTCAATCAATGTCCAAGCCGGAAGTATATGCCACAAGTGAAAGTTATGTCAGGTGTCAGAAGTCTTGGTCTAGTGTTAGAGACATGCTTTACGACATCATTAGTGACAGACAGTTATGTCAGGTTGTCAGAAGTCTTTGTCTAGTGTTAAAGACATTCTATTGTAATACGACATCACTTTACTCCAATGCTCTTCAACGTTAATTTTTTGACACATCACCAAACGCGATGATACATAGATCTAATTCTAAGACAGGTTATTCAATTTTAATGAGAACCAAGAAATTCTCCTTCCTTAAAAACACACCCACCAATAAACTTGGTGCACCGTGAAGCTGGAATAAGGTTGGAACAGTATGTTGGATACGATCAGGAATAAGGATGGAACAGTATGTTGGATACGATCTAATGATTAAGGTTGGAACAGTCTGTTGGATACGATCAGGAATAAGGTTGGAACAGTCTGTTGGATACGATCAGGAATAAGGTTGGAACAGTCTGTTGGATACGATCTAATGTTTAACGTTGGAACAGTTTGTTGGATACGATCAGGAATAAGGTTGGAACAGTCTGATGGATACGATCAGGAATAAGGTTGGAACAGTCTGTTGGATACGATCAGGAATAAGGTTGGAACAGTCTGCTGGATACGATCAGGAATAAGGTTGTAACAGTCTGTTGGATACGATCAGGAATAAGGTTGGAACAGTCTGTTGGATAGGATCTATTGTATAAGGTTGGAACAGTCGTCTGGATATGATCAGGAATAAGGTTGGAACAGTCTGCTGGATACGATCAGGAATAAGGTTGGAGCAGTCTGCTGGATACGATCAGGAATAAGGTTGGAGCAGTCTGCTGGATACGATCAGGAATAAGGTTGGATCAGTCTGCTGGATACGATCTAGCTTATCCATTACCAAAGTTGAACAGTTAAACACCTAGCTGCGTATCACCGCATCCCATGAGACAACAGAGACTCTTTCTTGTCTTGGCTAATTAGGTTTCTGTTATTTTTCTCTCTCGTGTACTTGGCACTCTACTGTGTTTACAGACACATGGACAACGAATTTGTGTTAACTATTTTCCACTTGTTCGTGTCAAACTTAAGATTGTTTTCAAATATTCACCTAAATATTGTTAGTTTCTCTTTCAGGTGTTTTTTAAATTAAAATTTCCAAATAGTAAATGATAAAGTCCTTTTTTTTCATTGAACACAAACGAGACTAGGCAATTTGAGAAAGACGTCAATTATGTCCCTAAAGGTGTCATAATTTCTATAGATAACTATCTAGTAGCTATTTATTACATTTGCATTGTATTAGTCAAAATTTATTTTTTATAATTATAATTACTGAGTGCACAGTATGTATGTAATTTAAAGTCAACTCAGAAACGAATAAAAAATGTTCAGTTTTGAAGTCACAATATGAGGTTATATACTGTCATCATGTCTTGTCACATCATTTATATGCCAGTAATATAATCTATACACTCTAATACATCTCTCCTATTTCTGTACTGTTTCTGAACCATCGTCTTTTACTCCTGTAGCATATTCAATAATAATATATCTCCCCAGTCTCTGTACTATTCCTCGCGTTCTAACGATAGAGAAGTGATCCCTACCAGTGCATGCTATTGATTAGAATTGAACCATCGCTCATCTTTAGCATACTTACATGTCGGCCCTTTCCTCTATGATTGCTTGTGTTCTGACAGAGTCATCAGTCTCATCTTGGAGATGCTCTGTATCTTTTTTTCGCCCAACGCATTAAAAAAACAACAACTTTTAAAGCACTCTGAATTCTTATTGTTAGCATTTGGACCATCCATTGACACCAATTTTAGACATTAAATCGACTAGTACATCGGCGTCACGAAAGAGTCGGTCGTCCTGACATTGTACAGTATGGAATGGACGAATGAAATGGACGAATGAAATGGACGAATGAAATGGACGAATGAAATAGACGAATGAAATGGACAAATGAAATGGACCAATAAAAGGACGAATGAAATACTTAGAAAATTTCAATCACACTGGCGGTAGCAGATCGCCAAGAGATAATTTCACTTCTCGCCCCCCCCTCCCCCAACCAGGCGGCTAGCAGCTGGAAACAAACGGCTGCCATTGACGAAATCTTCAAACCAGTAAGTAACAATTATTTCTACAGGACTAAATCTAATACGTCATCACTGATCGACAATACATTCACTCCCCCTTATTAACACTAATTTGTATCACTTAAACTTATCTAATGATCAATACTTTAAAAGACTACTATCTAATCATCAAATGAACACTTCAATTCACTACT
This sequence comes from Radix auricularia, assembly GCA_002072015.1. Lineage (NCBI taxonomy): Eukaryota > Metazoa > Mollusca > Gastropoda > Lymnaeidae > Radix > Radix auricularia. The sequence goes on along the minus strand of MUZC01000003.1, from coordinate 1,449,229 downwards.
ATATAAACATCTACTGATAACTTCAATCTACAATCCTTCTAATCATCAATCAAAACTTCATCCTACTACCAATTTAAAACAATCAATCAACACTTCATTATACATGTACTACTTCTTATCATAATCTGATAAACACTTCAATATGCTATCTACATGCCATGTATCAACTCTTCAATTTACAATCAACACAATCATCATCTTGACCCGATCAACCCCAGCTATCAACTATTTCTCCAACTATTAACCATTAAAATGCAGAAGACACGTTCCCATAACAACAACAACAAAAATCCACCATGTAATTTATTTAAGTAATCAACGGATGAGCAGCCCTATTCTCCAATCGTCTGCATGCACACATCGATAGCTCCCGCCAATCAGCTTGAGCAAGAGTAGTCACGTGTTGAAGGCAGATCAAGAAGTCATGTCAAATGATCGAGCAAACACCGGCTCCGATTTGACACAAGGAAGCCGTTTGGCCAGGATGATCCCCCCTCAAGTTTCCTGGCCATTGCCACAGAAGCCACAACGCATTCAATGTATAAACCCCGATCACAGGTTGGTAAACAAGAAGGAAACTATTTATTTTAGCTCTGATCAGGATCTGTATTGTAAGTGCACATCTGTAAACATACGAATGCAAGAGGCGAAGGTTCACTTATACTACAGGGTCTATTCAAAGAAAGGCATGGCTCTTAAACACTTTCAGAACTGATCAAATCCCTCTGTGTTGAGTTATATTGAAATAGTTTGAGGAACAGTCGCACCTCGCTAATACGAACTGAAAGAAACCCGAAAAAAGAAATCGACTTACAGAGTTTTCGAGTTAGGGAAAAAGGCGTAATAGGCGCAGATTAAGCAAGGACCAATGTTGAAAATTTTATAACATAATAGCCAAAACGCCTTATAAAATTCCACTTACGGAGGTTGGAAGCCAAAAATATTAGAGTTAAAGAGATCTAAAATACATTGTCTTATGGAATTTTGCCGAGACCTAACAATTAATTCGATATAGGGAGGTTTTCGACGTAGTCCGACTGTATTAATTTATTTTAGGTATCTAATCTCAATCTAATAAGCTTTTTACCTTTATTAGTCACAGACCAAAAGTTACTAGACAAAACTAAACATTTATTCATTTAAAAATGTAGGTTAAAGTTTATGCCGAAGGAAAACAATAACATGTTGTTGATAAATGAGAAAAAAATTACGACAGGTTTTTAATATTAAAATATTTTTTTACTCGCAAAAGAAAAATGTGGGCGCACTCCTTTTTAACCCTTAAAGAAAAATTAAACCTTTAATATATTCAAATTACCAATTATCGACATTATTATATACCCGATCTATTTAAAATATGTTCAAATTTTCAATAAATTTTAACTAATCAAAGAAGGATATTTTAGTTCTCAATTTAGGACGTGGGGATATGAGTAAGGACAGTAGGGTAGGATGGTATGAGTGGGATATGAGTAAGGGCAGGAGGGTAGGATGGTATGAGTGGGATATGAGTAAGGACAGTAGGGTAGGATGGTATGAGTGGGATATGAGTGAGGACAGAAGGGTAGGATGGTATGAGTGGGATATAAGTGAGGACAGAAGGGTAGGATGGTATGAGTGGGATATGAGTGAGGACAGTAGGGTAGGATGGTATGAGTGGGATATGAGTGAGGACAGAAGGGTAGGATGGTATGAGTGGGATATGAGTGAGGACAGAAGGGTAGGATGGTATGAGTGGGATATGAGTGAGGACGGAAGGGTAGGATGGTATGAGTGGGATATGAGTGAGGGCAGGATGGTAGGAAGGTATGAGTGGGATATGAGTGAGGACAGAAGGGTAGGATGGTATGAGTGGGATATGAGTGAGGGCAGGATGGTAGGAAGGTATGAGTGGGATATGAGTGAAGGCAGGATGGTAGGATGGTATGAGTGGGATATGAGTGAGGACAGTAGGGTAGGATGGTATGAGTGGGATATGAGTGAGGACAGAAGGGTAGGATGGTATGAGTGGGATATGAGTGAGGACAGAAGGGTAGGAGAGTATGAGTGGGATATGAGTGAGGACAGAAGGGTAGGATGGTATGAGTGGGATATGAGTGAGGGCAGTAGTGTTTTGGTGGGGTTTTGCTTTTGGAATAATGTGTAGAATAAGAGTGGGAAGTCAGAAGGATAGAATGAGATAAGGTGTGTCACAGGAGGAATGATAGAAGGCCTGGAGTAGGATGGAAATAGGTTTACGATTAGAAAGTAAGAAAACTTTAATTATTTAAGACATTGAAATGTCCCCTAGGTCAAATATCACAATATATAACAAGTTAATGACAGTACATATCAAATAGGTCAAATATCACAACATTTAACATGTTTGTCTGATCTTCTTATCTTATTTGTAAGAGGCGCTCCTTCTATACAGAAGATTATTGCGTCATACATTTATCTATGGTTTTAGTTTAGTCCAGCATTTTTAAAAAGATTTTTAAATGATAATAAAGTGTTGGCTTTCCTAGTTTCTTCAGTCAAACCATCCCACGCCCGAATTCCAGACGGAAGAAAGAAAACTTGCATGTGTTTATTCTTGCATACGGAATAAGAAAGGTGTTTTATCATTTGTCTATCTGAGGGTTGTATTAAGTTATCTTGTGTTGTATTTCTAAATTTTAATAAATAGCTTTATGTATAACGAGCAACAAAGCCCGCCCAAGGTCGTTCCGCAATCGTTTCGGTGGCATGTTGTACCTCCCCTCCAACAGCGCTTTCGACCGGCCATAAATGTGCATCACGTCAAAAATACCATTTATTATAGTTACAATAAATAAACCGTAACACGAAAGTTTTGATTATAATTCACAACTGGTACAGCTCACTTCTGGTTATTTTTATTTACTTTTTATATATTTGTTTATAAAGTTATTAATATTAATTTATATTGATTTTAAAAAATTTCCCTAATACACTGATATCTGGACAATATTCGGATCTGCGATAAATATTTGCCGAATCCAGACAGTGGCGAAAATCTCAATATTCGGCGTGCCCGGATATCCGGCTGTGCCCTAGTTTATTACGACAACAGGCTTTTCATTTCATTATTTATGTGTTTATAATTATCTCTATATTAGAAATATTTGACCTGGGCCATCGCTTTCCACGTAAAATTCACACACAAGATACAGGATTTTAATTAGAATTTTTAATAAATAACGAAATATGAGTCACAACGGAATTTAACAAAGTTCACAACTTCATTTACACGTAAAAAAACCAAAAAAAAACAACAACAACTACAAACCCTTGCATCGTGTGACAATTGGAATGAAACAATTTATACGTATCTATCAAATAAAGAATGAACCCGTAAAAAAAGCCACAGATCAATTTAATATGAGTACACGAAAATGTGCGCACCGTAGTTTGACAATAAAATAGTTTTGATAGCCACAGCTCAAAATAAAGTCTTGGATATAAAAACTGCACAAAAACTAACTAGCTTTGAACGTTAAAGTAAACTTGTTCAATATGAGATTTTTTTTTTTAAAATTGGCTGTGGAGTCTTTAGGAATTTGAGGTACCAATCGCAATCGATGACCGCACAGAAAATTGCATTTGATTATATAGGATTACTAATTTACTCTTGGTACTTCCATCCTCCAGTGTTTCAACGTTTAATGATTTAACTAATGGTGTTACTACTCTTTTCAGTTTTGAATATTCTCCAGTAATGAATCTGGCTGCTCTTTATTTGAATTGGTTCTAGGTTATCAATATTTTCTTTGGTGGGTGGGTTCCATACAGAAGATGCATATTCTAGTATAGGTCTCACAAGGGTGAGGTGGCATTTTAGTTTTATATCTTTAATACATTTGTAAAAGTTTCTTTTTATAAGACCTAAGTTTTTGTTTGATTTTTAACGTCATTGACATGGGGATTCCATGACAGTTTTTCAGTTATAATGACTCCTAAGTATTTTGCCTCTTTAGTTTGTGTTAGTTTTTATCCATGAAAGAAATATTTTATGACATTATATATCACCTACGTCAAATATAATAATATCTAACAGTTCATAGTCACAAAATCAAAAAGTTTCAGTTTCACAATTATTAAAATGTTCAATGTATGACAATTTCGATGTTAAAATATCTGCAGTCATTAATGTTCTAAATGCAATTATTTTTTTTAAATAATTGTAATTTTAACAAGAAGATAAGATTCAATTTTTGTGACATAAAACCCATTTCATGAAGACATATTTTCTCTCTATCCCAGGCCGACTTACATATGAGTACCATACATAATTGGCACCTCACACCTTTCAGCCAACACCTGTTAAAGTCATCACTTTCTACCTACCATTTCCTTGTTCAGGATGGTACCCATCCGAGCTGTTTACAGGACTAGAACAAGAACTGTTAACTGCACTTCTGACTTACAAGATGGTAGAACTAATGGCGACAATACAAAGGTGTATTGATTTATTCGACACAGAAAATCATCATAAAATGTCAGCTCTCCCTTATCCAAATTATTTTTGGCTTTAAAATTATTCATAATTATTATCATTTGTTTAATTATGTGAAGTAAGTTTCCTTATAACCTTTTGAATGGTTAATTTAAAACTATACATTTATTTGTTCCCATTTAGTATCGAACCTATTTACATTTACGTTAAGATATTAGGAATAATATTACAAATATTGTTGGCGATCTTATGCGTAGTTCTTTCATACTCTATACCCTAAAACATGCGCATTACATATTAAACTTTTTTCCACATACTTTCTGATCATATTAAATTCATTTAACCGAATGAACTTCTTCCTTCTGATCCATTCTAATTTTCAGAGTTGAGCATTTTTGGAATATTATTTCTTTTTTCAGTCTCTCTCTCTCTCTCTCTCTCTCTCTCTCTCTCTCTCTCTCTCTCTCACTCCACATCCCCACCTCCCCCTCTCCCATCCCAACGTGCTCACCACACCGTGCCACCCCCATCTCACCTATACGTTCACAGCTAGCGTGTCAGTGCTCTCAATGTGTTTTGCCGACTTAAAGGTGAGCGTGCCAAAAGATGCCAGGCGGTACCTAGGATAAACACGTGAGTGAGGATAGGTGTGCTGTTGGGGTTGACGTCTGGACACAGATGTCTGGGCTCAGCCAGCTCTTAAGTGGGTGGAACAAGTGTTTGGGAACATGCATTTTAATGGTCAAATGTTGACCATTTAAAGGGAACACGCCGGAGGATAAAATGTTAGTTAAAAACAAAGAAAGAAATCTATTAAAAACGTAACCATTGCTACTCACGACAATTGAAAACACAGGCAATAAAAATACAAGACAACAGAAAATAGTCAATAGGAACAAGATAAGTCAAGATACTGTCAAAAGGAAAAAGATAAGTCAAGATACTGTCACTAAAAACAAGACAATTGGAGGTACAGTCATTTTAAACAAAACAAGTGGAGATACAGTTAATAGAAACAAGACAACTGAAGATGATAGTCCCTAAAAACAAGATAGCAGAAGACAATAAACAACACGTAAAAACAAAGTTTTTGACAATAAATCCCTTTTATATGAGACATAACTAAAAGTATTGATTATTTTTAATAATACGCACCGCGCGACAGACTAGCATAAACATTTACAGATCGGGAAATTATAAAAGTATGTTCAATATATTACGCATCGCGTGACGGACTAGCATAAACATTTACACGTGTAGCCGAGTGGTGACTAAGTTATTAAAACAATTAAGTTCAAGTCACTATTTGCCGAGGATATCAAACAGGTTTATTATTAACTCAAGGCAAAGAATACACATTTGTTAAGTCACTTCTCTCTCTCTCTCTCGCTCTCTCTCTCTCTCTCTCTTCTCTCTCTCTCTCTCTCTCCACTACCTCTACACTCTCCCTCTCTCACAGTCCAGTCACAGTGTGTAACTGGGATGTGGTCAGGCCCCCTCCTGACTCATGTGACATCGAGTGCTGGAGTGAACCTCCAGTTACTCGTGTAGGTCAACTATAGCAGACCGTTAGACATGTTACATAAAGATAAACTAAAAACTCATTCATTTAATTACGATCGATCTCAAATTTTGAGACAATGCATTGTTAGGTGACAAAAATCTATGTGCTGAATTTCAGCTCGATATGATCACTGAAAATGTGTCATTCTTTTACTTTTGTTTTTCCGCGGGTCCAGGACAAACAAGACGGTGAATATTTAATATAAAGGATTTAATAAAATAGGCAAAATCTGAATTCAGTGCCATATTTCTCCTCTAATAGCAGATACGCAAGTGAATGTACGTTAGATAGCTACACAGACTACACTGTACGTCCCCGGCTAGATCACTCAGTGGTGCTTCAGATTAATTTTTTAAACTTATGACGTATGATTCCCCGATGGAAAACCACCAACAACACATGCCATCTGTCCACTGTCATACTCTCCAACAATTCAAAAGGATTTTCCGTAATTTTCGACCCCAAGACGTGAAAATCTTTTCAAATAACTGACACACTCTGAAAGAAAAAAAAAACGACATCAAAATAACATTTAACAACAGTCTCTTTATCGACATTCATATCATCACTCCTGACTAACAACATCGCTTAGAAAAATATAAATAACTGAAACTATGACATCCACACTCTATAACAATCGGACCTCACTAAGTCAAACTCAATAAGATGAAAACATCCCTATCTCGAATTAATGGTTAGGTCCCGGCCAAAGTCCATAAGACTAATGTATTTTAAATTTCCTCAACTCAAATATTTTTTGCTTCCAATCTCCATCAGTTGCATTGTCCAAAGCATTTGTGTAAACTTGTAAAAGGAAACATCTGAATTCCCAATCCCACTATAAAGGGAGTCAAGTGTGGCTCTGTCGGTGGTGTCGGTATTTCAAAGCTAACTCGGCTTCCTTTCATATGAAACATCAGACACCGCCTCTACTTCCTGTCAAACCTTCGTGCTTGAATGGCTGTCCCCCTCCACTCTCAATATCAACATTATCTTTGATTAATATGTGCATATTAAGCCATTTTCACTAACTCGAAAACCCACTAAGTTGATTTGTTTTCGGGTCCCTATGAGTTTGACTAAGGGAAGTCCGACTATTTTTACATTTATAGAGAACCTCTAACACATTTCCAAGAGACTATCAGAAGTCATGCTAAAGTGAACAAAATTGTCTTCAAGATTACTTTCTTACATGAAGACGTTCTTTTTAAAGTGGCAAGCCATAGAGATAGCAATAAATGATTTACATGTTAAAATAATGTTTAAAATAAATGTTCTGTGATATTTTAAAATAAAAAAAATCATAGAAGAGTTTTGAGGCAGTAGACAACAGCCCGTTAAAAAAAGATGTTTCTACTTTAAGTAGAAATGAAAAAGGTCGTCTAGATTGTGTCTCTTAAAATTGACAATAATTTGGATCTCAGCAAAAAGAAATCTCAAGCTGTCTTATTTTACTTAGAAATATCGTGGTTAGATCTTTTATCTTAGATATACAGACGCTCCTTCTATGCAGACCATGAGAGATGATCTGTTGGCAAGTGATGCAGCGGTCACAGGCCACGGCTATAGGGGTTCCACGCATTACCCCAGCCGCCTAACTATTGTCTAGTTAGGTACCCATTCGGAGCTGGGTGACTCGGGGACTCCTCAGGCCCCGAGAACAAATCCTCACTTTCGTGTGGATTCGAACTCGTGACCATCGGTATGACAGTCGAGAGCGCTACCTCTCCACCACCAGATATTAGTATAGAACATTGATAGCAAAACTTTATGGGGCCACGTGCCCAAAATTCATACCCAAACCCACTTATTTATCAAATTCATACCCAAACCCACTTATTTATAAAATTCATACCCAAACCCACTTATTTATAAAATTCATACCCAAACACACTTATTTATCAAATTCATACCCAAACCCACTTATTTATCAAATTCATACCCAAACCCACTTATTTATCAAATTCATACCCAAACCCACTTATTTATCAAATGAAATCCGAAAATGGGTGTTTGGCTTAGCAGGATTGATTATGAAAGTGATATTTTAGTCGCGTGCCGGCTGATTAGTATAGTCTCTGCGTGCCGACTATGACACGCATGCAATAAGTTCGTCTTCACTGGTATACAATATCGTGGAGTTTCTTTCTTTTTTTTATTTTTTATTTCTTACAAAATGCAAGCATGGAAATAAAGTAAACGTGTTATCGACAAAGCCATACACTAACAACATTTAATCAGAACTCGTCCACGAATACCTCATCTGCAATGTCTTTTGTCGTTGTAGGCCTCGTTTTGATGACTCCTGTACAAACACAGCATTTATAGCGTTGTAATTGTAATTAAAAGAAACAATTCAGAATTCCCTTCTCATTTATTTACCAATCTTCGTGCGTTCGTTTCTTACAAATAGACCGAGTGCTGAAAATGAAACGTGTCGTTTTATTTTAAATAGACTGGGTGCTGAAAGTGTAGTATGTCGTTTCTTACTAATAGACTGGGTTCTGAAAGTGTAGCATGTATTTTCTTACAAATAGACTGGGCGCTGAAAGCGTAGCATGTCGTTTCTTAAAAATAGACTGGGTGCTGAAAGTGTTGTATGTCGTTTCCTACAAATAGACTGGGTGCTGAAAGCATAGCATGTCGTTTCTTTCAAATAGACTGGGTGCTGAAACATGTAGCATGCCATTTCCTACAAATAGACTGGGTGCTGAAAGTGTAGCATGCCGTTTCTTACAAATAGACTAGGTGGTGTAAGCATAGTATGTCGTTTCCTACAAATAGACTGGGTGCTGAAAGTGTAGCGTGTCGTTTCTTACAAATAGACTGGGTGCTGAAAGTGTAGCATGTCATTTCTTACAAATAGACTGGGTGCTGAAAGTGTAGCATGTCATTTCTTACAAATAGACTGGGTGCTGAAAGTGTAGCATGCCATTTCTTACAAATAGACTGGGTGCTGAAAGTGTAGCATGTCATTTCTTACAAATAGACTGG
>MUZC01000003.1:1389535-1440058 GCA_002072015.1 Radix auricularia | reverse complement strand
TGCAGACCCAATGCTGAAACAATGCAGACCCAATCTGAAAGTGTAGCATGTCATTTCTTACAAATAGACTGGGTGCTGAAAGTGTAGCATGTCATTTCTTACAAATAGACTGGGTGCTGAAAGTGTAGCATGTCATTTCTTGAAAATAGACTGGGTGCTGAAAGTGTAGCATGTCATTTCTTACAAATAGACTGGGTGCTGAAACTGTAGCATGTCATTACTTACAAATAGACCGGGTGCTGAAAGTGTAGCATGTCATTTCTTACAAATAGACTGGGTGCTGAAAGTGTAGCATGTCATTTCTTACAAATAGACTGGGTGCTGAAAGTGTAGAATGTTTGAAGCGCAGAGCCACTATCCACCATACGACAAAGGTGCAAGCAAATAAACCTCTCTGATAGATAGAACAAATAAACCTCTCTGATAGATAGAACAAACAAACCTCTCGGAAAGATAGAACAAATAAACCTCTCTGATAGATAGAACAAACAAACCTCTCGGAAAGATAGAACAAACAAACCTCTCGGAAAGATAGAACAAACAAACCTCTCTGATAGATAGAACAAACAAACCTCTCTGAAAGATAGAACAAACAAACCTCTCTGATAGATAGAACAAACAAACCTCTCGGAAAGATAGAACAAACAAACCTCTCTAATAGATAGAACAAACCTCTCTGATAGATAGAACAAACAAAACTCTCTGATAGATAGAACAAACAAACTTCTCTGATAGATAGAACAAATAAACCTCTCTGATAGATAGAACAAATAAACCTCTCTGATAGATAGAACAAATAAACCTCTCGGAAAGATAGAACAAACAAACCTCTCTGATAGATAGAACAAATAAACCTCTCGGAAAGATAGAACAAACAAACCTCTCTGATAGATAGAACAAACAAATCTCTCTGATAGATAAACAAACCTCTCTAAAAGATAGAACAAACCACTCTGATGGACTTAAAAAACTAACCACTCTGGTAGATATAATAAACAAACCATTCTGTCAAATAGAACGAACTGTCAGATAGAGCAAACGAACCTCTCTGGCAGACAGAACAAACAAACCATCCTGGTAGATCCCAATCTTTGTGGCCGAGTACTTAACGTACGTTTAAAAGGTTTTCATGAAAATAATGGATCCTGAGGGCTTCGGAACGGCTTTGCTGTACCTGGTTTACTGTTTCTCACCTGGGTTACGGTTAGAGAAATCTGATTGCACATCTCCGAGCCCATGGAGTGAATGGAGATGACATCATTAGCCCAAGTGCCCTTGTCAGTAGAGCTCGGACATTTTGATAGCAACATTTGGTAGCAAGGTGTAGGCTAGAGTTGTATTTAAATATTTAAAATGGTTTTTTAAACAAAAAATTTCTATCAAAGACGGAATCACACCACGAAAAGATAGAAAATACATTAAAATAGTCATACATTTTGTCAAAGTGCAATAAGCAAAGAAAGGCTGTGCAGGATATTACGTGAAAATAATTCAATGACAAAATGATTTGTATGACATGTAAAGCAAACTGAATATTTTTTTAAAAATTGTAATATTTTTTGTGTGGATAATAATGTATTAGTATTTATTGACTATCTTTTCGTAATACGTTTAAAGAACATTACAATTTTTCATGTACATAAATGGTCGTTTATTAAAACTGCTTTCTAAATTATTCAAAAACTGTATGACAATTTTACTCAAATACTGCTCTCTTGTTAACTCTACGCACCCCCTCCCCCGCCATCAACCCACACTGAGTTCAAAGAAAAAGTCTATTGCCTGACCCAATGCAAATACAATGCAGGCACATTGCAGACCCAATGCTGAAACAATGCAGGCACATTGCAGACCCAATGCTGAAACAATGCAGGCACATTGCAGACCCACTGCTGAAACAATGCAGTCACATTGCAGACCCAATGCTGAAACAAAGTAGACACATTGCAGACCCAATGCAAATACAATGCAGACACATTGCAGACCCAATGCTGAAACAATGCAGACACATTGCAGACCAAATGCTGAAACAATACAGACACATTGCAGACCCAATGCTGAAACAATACAGACACATTGTTGACCCAATGCAAATACAATGCAGACACATTGCAGACCCAATGCTGAAACAATAAAGAAACATTGCAGACCCAATGCTGAAACAATACAGACACATTGCAGACCCAATGCTGAAACAATACAGAAACATTGCAGACCAAATACCGAAACAATGCAGACACATTGCAGACCCAATGCAAATACAATGCAGACACATTGCAGACCCAATGCTGAAACAATGCAGACACATTGCAGACCCAATGCTGAAACAATGCAGGCACATTGCAGACCCAATGCTGAAACAATGCAGACCCAATGCTGAAACAATGCAGACCCAATGCTGAAACAATGCAGACCCAATGCTGAAACAATGCAGACCCAATGCTGAAACAATGCAGGCACAATGCAGACCCAATGCTGAAACAATGCAGACCCAATGCTGAAACAATGCAGGCACATTGCAGACCCAATGCTGAAACAATGCAGACCCAATGCTGCAACAATGCAGGCACATTGCAGACCCAATGATGAAACAATGCAGACACATTGCAGACCCAATGCTGAAACAATGCAGACACATTGCAGACCCAATGCTGAAACAATGCAGGCACATTGCAGACCCAATGCTGAAACAATACAAACATAATAGCAGACACAAATCTGACGAGGCAAGACAACTGCGTTTAGCCGACCCATTAACGATAAAAATTAGACCAACAGATCGAGAATGTCATAAAAGTTGTGGCTTGAAAAACAAGATGAAAATTGTATTAAAAGGGGAGCTCTAAAATAAAACAATCCTTCGCAATCACCAATAGACTTCTATACATAATTTAATGTAATGTTTCGTCCAGTTCGCAACTCTACTAATTTTAGAAAACAGCACACCGCTATAAAAAAGGAGAAAAAACAAGAGCCTTGAAAAAAAAAATTACTGCACCAAAAATTACTTTTTTCGAACGTCTGCATAAAATTGTTTAATAAGGAAATAAATGAAATAAATAAAATAAATGACAGTTCTGTATTACATTAATTTTTTTTATTCTTTTGTGTATTTTTTCAAAATTAATAGATTTCACCTGAAATATATTTATTTCGAACACTTCCGTCATTTTTGACGGGTATTACGCTTGTTATATATTTCATAACATTGCCGGTAAATTGTTATAGCTAATTAAGTGTAGACTTCTTAAAATATTGTCTATTGTTCAACGTAATAATAATTGAGAAATAAGTCTCAACAAGAGCTCGGAAACAATGCTTTGTACTTTTATTATGTATTTTATTCTTGTATGTAACGTTGTTACATGAAATAAGTATTAATATCTTGATTCGTGTTTCATACATGGATAAGTTATATATATTAAGTCAGCATTACATAACTAGGGTAAGTGGTAAACACTTATGGAGTCAACGTTTTAAAGCAAGGAGAATATTGATATAGTGTTGGCATTTTAAGTCAGAGCTTTGAATGTGACACGGGTGTTCAGTTACAGCAACATGATTGATGTCATGTCATATGTCAAGTTACAACATATCTATTGATATCATGTCATATGTCATGTTAGAACACATCTATTTTTGTCATGTCATATGTCCAGTTACAACATATCTCTTGATGTCATGTAAAATGTCAAGTAATAACACATCTGTTCACTCAAATTTCTCCGAATCAACTCCAATCGCTGAATCGTTTATGACAGATCGACGATGGCTTGTTTATTCCATGTGCCATTTAAAGTTTACACACATTTATTATGGCATGTCAAGCTACAACGCATTTACTGATGTCATGCTCAATGTCAAGTTTATCACACACATATATTTATGCCAACCTAATTTAGAGTTACAACATATCTATAACCGTCAAGTTACAATAATCTATTGAACCAATGTCTAATGGCAAGTTTAAAAAATCTATTTATGTCAAGTCTAATATCACAAACCAAAAATATATACCGCTGCCATGAATAATGTCAAGTTGCAGCAAAACATATTGATGACATTTCTAATGTCAATATAGTACACATCTGTTGATTCCAAGTCTAATGTCAAGAACTGATTGAGTAAAGGTTCAAAAATATGTAATCTGTAATGTCAAACAATGGTAATAATGAAAGCCAAAGAATTCATTGGGTGTTAAGTTTCATGTTAGCGATAAAATATTTCATTTTAAAATTCGACAAACGGTAGATCAAAGATTAACAATCGAATGAGTGACTAATGCGTTATTAAAGATTTATAAAGTTCAAAAGATTTTAATCTTTCGAATTGATCAACTAAAAAATTGATCAAGTGTTTAACTGTGATGAAAGCTACAATCTGTTGGTGAGGTAATTCAATGAATGAAGATTAACTGTGAATCAATTGAAAGCAGATGGTTGTTGAAGTGTTCGTTTGTCGACCATCTCCGAGTAGATGGGAAGTTAAGAAAGATTGAAGCTCAGCAGCATATAATCCAATTGATGTTCTGGTGTGACGGTTGTTAGACCACCGGAAACAGGAGGTGGCATTAGGGGAGCTTTCATTTTGTCACTTGATTCAAGGTGATCTTAGGGGACATCTAAATATCTAGGACAAGATCTGTCACAATCTGGTCATCACTTGATTCAAGGTGATCTTAGGGGAAATATAGAAATCTAGGACAAGCTCTGTCACAATCTGGTCATCACTTGATTCAAGGTGATCTTAGGGGACATCTAGATATATGGGACAAGATCTGTCACAATCTGGTTGTCACTTGATTCAAGGTGATCTTAGGGGAAATATAGAAATCTAGGACAAGCTCTGTCACAATCTGGTTGTCACTTGAATCAAGGTGATCTTAGAGGCATCTAAATATCTAGGACAAGCTTTGTCACAAACTACTTTTAATACTAAGGTTATAACATTTAACGTCTCACTAAAGGAAGATGCCAGTCACGGTGATGAATATACCCAGCCAGGAATAGCATGTTGTCATATAGTTAACTTCATATAGCATGTTGTCATATAGTTAACTTCATTTAGCATGTTGTCATATAGTTAACTTCATATAGAATGATGTCATATAGTTAACTTCATATAGAATGCTGTCATATAGTTAACTTCATATAGCATGCTGTCATATAGTTAACTTCATATAGCATGTTGTCATATAGTTTACTTCATATCGTAAACTTTGTGAGGTAAAACACGAATTTTTTATCAATACAATGTTGGGATTCAATTACATTTTATAAATTACTCGATTTCAGGACATAAGTATTCTTAAAAAGATTTGTAATAATCAAATTTAAAATTCATCACATCAAATACACAATGCAAAATGTAAAATAGACTAAAAATGATTATTAGATTTTGATTAGCAAACAAAATAAGATTTATTTCCGACAGTCTGATTATGTTGGGAAACTTTCCTTTTACAGGCTTGAGCCGTTGGGATTTCTCCGCTAAATATTAAAAAAATAATTTTTTAATGCATAATGCTGCAAACTGTTCTTGAAGCGGAAATATTGTTAACAGAGATATTTCAATCTTGTTAAGTTTATGTAATCGTTGGCTATTGAGAAGCGATTGATGTGCATAGCAGCAGGTAAAACAAGTTTAGTTGGCTCCCAATTAAATGGTGATCATTGATTTTTTGACGATAGTTTTATGTCATTGATCATTTGTTGTTTGACGATAGTGGTATGTCATTGATCATTTGTTGTTTGGCGATAGTGGTATGTCATTGATCATTTGTTGTTTGATGACAGTGGTATGTCATTGATCATTTGATGTTTGGTGACAGTGGTATGACATTGATCATTTGTTGTTTGACGACGATAGTGGTATGTCATTGATCATTTGATGTTTGATGACAGTGGTATGTCATTGATCATTTGTTGTTTGACGACCTTGTATGTCATTGATCATTTGTTGTTTGATGACAGTGGTATGTCATTGATCATTTGTTGTTTGGCGAAAGTGGTATGTCATTGATCATTTGTTGTTTGGCGATAGTGGTATGTCATTGATCATTTGTTGTTTGATGACAGTGGTATGTCATTGATCATTTGTTGTTTGACGACCTTGTATGTCATTGATCATTTGATGTTTGGTGACAGTGGTATGTCATTGATTATTTGTTGTTTGACGACCTTGTATGTCATTGATCATTTGATGTATGACGACCTTGTATGTCATTGATCATTGATTGGAACAGAAACTTCTTTGGTTCACTTTTAACAAATCTAATATTAGGGCGTAGGTTTTGTTGTTGTTTATATGTGTGTGTTTGTGGTGCTTATATGTGTCCCTCTGTGCTGCTTATATGTGTCTGTGGTGCTTATATGTGTTTAACTCTGGTGAAGGCTACAAACTGTTGGTGAGGTAATTCAATGAATGAAGATTAACTGTGCTGGTTATATTTGTCTGTCTGTGGTGCTTATATTTGTCTGTTTGTATCTCTGAAAGGTGAACGTTATTATTAGATTCTTGGTCAGGTTCTCTCCAGAGATCGAACACCATTTCCTTTATGTTTTCAGATATTGGTCTGAAGATTTATTACCACAATATCGGTCAGAGCTTACAAAGTATATTCACCAAAACAAAGCAGCACTTTGCCAATCATAATAGCAGCATGTGACCATTTAATGATTTGTAACGAGATGTGTTCATTGAAGCAGTCGGCGTTGATGTGTGGTGATTATAGAATCAACAATAAATCGGACTGACTTTTCAAAGTGTAGAGATAAAAAGGGAAGAAATCATTCTTTTCAAAGTTGGGACGTACGGATTAGGTAGGTGGCTTATTGTGTAAAGGGAGTGAACCTATTTCTTCTGATCGTGAAATGTGTGGTGAAAGTACACGAAGCTTGGTCTCATTAAGAAGTTAATGTGGCGTCAGATGATTTTTTTTTCTGTCCCTTTGATTATTTTTTTTTTGGTTACATTTATGAAATAAATTATGAAACGTTTTGAAATTACATGTAATATTAAATATGATTGTAGCTTTTCAGCAGGAATCAACAAAGATCTGCCAAGTAGGAAGTTGCTAATGGTAAATCTGACAGTAACACATGTATTGGATGTGTACATAGGATGAAAGGTCAGCGGAGACATAGGGTCAATCACGTGTCTTATCCTACGTAGAATCGATGACACCAAACCCTCTCATTGGCTACCTGTGTATTTACACAACTCCCAAATATAGGTCAACTTCAAAGAGAAGAAAAAAAAACTCACTCACGTTAAGAAGGTGAGCACACACACGTCTACCTATTGACACAGGCGTGTACACAAAAAATCTACTTACGATATCAATGAGTTGCGACAGCCGGATGCCCATTTTCACGACCAGCTTGTCAGTGTTGTTACCAACGGGACGAATGAGTTTGTTGTAGCCACTCCTCCTCAACAGGTCGTCGTACAACCGTTTGGCACTATCATTAGCCTGACACACGGTGATGAGAACAAACAAGAAATGGTTGACACATCCAACAACAGATAGCACGACCCGGCCCATGCCGTCAACCGTTACTCATAGTCATTGGAAACAAAAATCCGGCAAGGATCAATCAAGTCTTTTTCATTAAAAAAAAACAACTTAAACTGTTGTTTTTCTCCTTTGTTTATATTGTTTTTGGATGAGTTTGGAAAAGTTGAACAGTGTTGTTAAGACTATGAGGTTATAGGTTCGACACAAGCAAACGCTCCCACTCCACACAGATCGGCGGGCTCAGGCCTGGCAAGGGAGAGAACACAGCCTTCCCCCCATGGCCTGCGCCACGCCACCTGGTGCAACCAAGGGCAGTAATCAAATGCGTGTTTCAGACAGTTTTTTTCCTTGCTACTGCTTTACTTATTTGTTTCTACCCTGTATTTAGTGAAAAGTACTTGTACCTTTTTAATCATTTTTTCCAAACGCCCCTTACCTGTGGACAACTCTTATTATAAGATTAAGACTCAAGGCAGAAAAACGCAACAACCTTATGGGTAAATCTTTTCTAATTCGACTTAAACAACTACACGGTATGGTCGTAACGGTCTAACAGGTAACAAATGATACAGAAGACTTGAAGCCTTAATCACATTAACATTTTAATTTCAAACATTTTGATAACATATTTAGTGCATAAACAATTAGAAACTAGATCTAACAAAAACAACTCATTTTGGTCTTTAACTTCCTGGTTTCTTAATTTCGG
Source organism: Radix auricularia (assembly GCA_002072015.1). Lineage (NCBI taxonomy): Eukaryota > Metazoa > Mollusca > Gastropoda > Lymnaeidae > Radix > Radix auricularia. Next base: position 1,431,830 of record MUZC01000003.1, on the reverse strand, counting down.
TCGCTAACAGTGTTAAAATTTAAATTGTAGGCCTCTAGAAGCTACGTAATTTCATTGTTTCATTGACATGCCACAAGAAACTTAAATACTTATTGCCCCTTTATTTAACAACTCATATTACTTTGTAGATTGAAAAAAAAATAAGAGGAAAAAAAAGTTTTGTGGGGGNNNGGGGGGGGGGGGGGGGGTCAAATTTATTTTTTTAAATTGGGGTTATCACAAAGAGTTCACTCTTCATAATGGAAAATGTTTGAAAATGTCTTCCTCTCATGAAAGTAGAAATTTTGTCAGACTATATCCAGATGATCAAATATGCGACTAAAAATGTGAGGCAAATAAATTAAATTATCTTTAATTAACTTTTAATGCTTAATAAAAGTCTCACTCACATTTAAAGACTCATTTGGATATTTTCAGCGGAAAAAGTGTATGTTTGTTGTAGGGGGTGTAGAGAGATCGATATAGGTCCCCCTTCCCCCGCCCAAGTTTTTAAAAATTTGTTATTGAATCCAAAGCATGTGAAAGGTCGTGCGGGTATGAAAGCTCAGCCTGACATCCGGGTATAAAAGTTCAGTCTGACATCCGGGTATGAAAGCTCAGCCCGACATCCGGGTATAAAAGTTCAGTCTGACATCCGGGTATAAAAGCTCAGGCTGACATCCGGGTATAAAAGCTCAATCAGACATCCGGTTAAAAAAGCTCAGCCTGACCTTGTTTAGTTACCATCATATCTGGACAAGGTCGTTTTTGAAAAGAATCGATCGTTTGCATGTTGTTGGAAATCTTAACCTAAACAAAAAATTAAGTTCATTAAGTGCGTCGGTCCATTGTCAGCAAAATCTGTCCGTGTTCAACTCAATTTAAAGCGGATTCTGTAGTTGTTCATCACAAATCTCTATCAAGAAAATCAATGTATTGAAGTATTTTAAATATTGTTCTCTTTTGAATGTGACAGGTTCAGTAGCATAACTAGGGTTGGTGTCACCCGGTGGGGTGGACTGGTGTCACCCAGTGGGGTGGACTGGTGTCACCCAGTGGGGTTGGCTGGTGTCACCCAGTGGGGTTGGCTGGTGTCACCCGGTGGGGTGGGCTGGTGTCACCCAGTGGGGTGGACTGGTGTCACCCAGTGGGGTGGACTGGTGTCACCCAATGGGGTTGGCTGGTGTCACCCAGTGGGGTGGGCTGGTGTCACCCAGTGGGGTGGGCTGGTGTCACCCAGTGGGGTGGGCTGGTGTCACCCAGTGGGGTGGGCTGATGTCACCCGGTGGGGTGAGCTGGTGTCCCTCCAAGGGAATAGGCCCCCAATGAGAGACTTCCAGGCATCTCTATCCTGGGTCGCCCTCTCATAGGCCACCTATGAAAGACTTCCAGGCATCTCTATCCTTGGCCAGCTCCTCCAAGATCTTCTTGTCAAAGCCATGTCTCTTGATGTCTGCCTCCTATTCTCGGCGTCATTTGTATCTTGGACAGCCTGTTTTCCGCTACCCTGGGGGGGGGGGGTTTCCATTTCAGGGCCTTGTATTAAACATGTTTTCTTTGTGTATGACCAATCCACCTCCACGGCTTCTGTAGAATGAGTGCTGCAGGTTTATGAGGAATCAGTTTCAGTGATGAATTCACTGACGCCTTTTAATAACTCTAATCATCATTTTTTTTTCTTGACGTATAAGAGCATGAATCCTCATGATTAGTGATTTTAGTGAATCACTTCAATTTATTGTTAATTTTTTCTTATTTCGCCGTTTATATTTTAAAATTATATCACTTGTACTGATGGCGAGTTGTTGGGCGTGTTTCTGTTATTTGATTTATTTTGCTTCAAAGCCAATTTTGACAATGAAAGAAATATACAAAAGTTATTAAATACATTACAATTTTTAAAAATATTATCGTATGTATGAGAAATATTCCCTCTACTATTTTTACTATTCCATTCCATTAAGTCATTACACAAAATGCGTTTTAATTATTTTGTTTTAATGCGTTAAGACAATAAATTCCAATGCCACTACAAAAGTTATCGGATGTGTTAATTGGCGTTGAATCATGTTGAATAGTTATTTTTCTTACCCATCCAGGACATCACCTAAATTCTCACGCATCAACCTTAAACTTTAAATACAGCACGCATTTTGATTGGTTGAACTTGTGAATATGTGAGCAATTAAATTTGATTGTTTCTGAGCTTAAAATAGTCTGCAGAGCCGAGCAGTGTTTGCTTTGAAAAATATACGCAATATTTTCATTTGACAAATAATCAGCACCCCCATAGCTACGCCTGGGCAGCTTTGTTGTTTAATACTATGATAACCCATGCTATGAAAAGTGATCTAGTGGGCAAGTGAGCGATGAACTCGGATACATGGTATCTATTCGAGCATTTATTTTACTTTCATACAAATTCTAATACACAGCTGAGACATTGACACTTTCAATGACATGACAAGGTCATGAAATTGGCTGGAAAAGAGAAACTTAAATATAATGTCACGTATCAGTCAGTCCAATCATAGAGGAAATCTTTGTTTTAAACTAATGTATAACGTAAACCCAACCATCTTTACAACATCCTTCTCTTGGAGTACGTCTTCAACCGGGATTTCATCTTTTTCAATAAATTGACATAATGTTAATAAAACTAGTTGGAACCTTGATTTTCTGGAAATATTCTAGCCTTATTAGCTTATACCGTTGTGTTTCAAACCATTTTTTCCACAATTACAACTGACTGAGAACCATCGTTGAAAACAAGACATTAACGACTCTGTTCGCTCTTAGTCTGTGTTTGAATAGGACGTCTGCCATCCGACAAATCTGTCAAATGTGAACCCGTTTAAATAGTGTCTGTAATTCGCATAATGAGACGTTTAACTGTAACTTAATAACCTAAATAGGTCTGTGGTGAACAGTTGTCGATTGTTGAATTAGCTGTCAGCCACTGGCACATGTGTGATGTATTGACCCACTGGAATTTGTTCAGCGCCAACATTGTTGTATTCTGTGTCTAGCAGAGTTAAGTTGTATTCTGTGTCTAGCAGAGTTAAGTTGTATTCTGTGTCTAGCAGAGTTAAGTTGTAAAGTTGTATTCTGTGTCTAGCAGAGTTAAGTTGTATTCTGTGTCTAGCAGAGTTAAGTTGTATTCTGTGTATAACATTGATCGGGAGTTCACGTCTGTTTAAAAACAGAATTCTAATGTTTGGCCCAATCACAGCATTATTTAGAATTTTTAAATTAAAAAACCATTCTTTTTGTGGGAATGTGTATCAGGACTCCATTAAAGGCGTGGCAACTAAAAATTTAAGCGCATTTTGTGGTCTAAAAGACCTGAACATTCCCCTAACACATTTTGAACCGTTTCAAACCGGTGCATGACTTTAAAAAAATGAGGGGTGAGACCGCACTCAGGCTTATAAAAAAAGTAAATGGAAAAGACGTAAACAGGGTAAGGGTTAGCCTGACAGGACGTAACAAAACAGCGAACTTTTCGGCAAAGAGCCTGTCAGGCTAACCCTTACCCTGCTTGCATGACTTAAAATCAGATCTACAGAGATACTTGGAGATGGTGGCCACAATAAATAACTTTAAAAAAAATTAATTTTAAATTTTAATAGTTTATTGTTGGTTGCATCAATGACTTCAAGCTTCAGGAAGACTACTGTGAATGATCAACTATTAGATAAGAGTATGTTTCAATATCTAATACATGAATGTTCCTATCTGTCTGTAGACCACTAGCTGATGCCATCTATTAAATACCAGAACACGTTGCTATGATGTAAGGATAGCGTCCTGCGTCCTTGTTTGGGAAATATTACAACCCAAAAAATTTTAGTCGCGAAATCACTGGCTTGAGCTGACGAGAAATATCCCAGACGACCCAACTGTTGGCTGACGTTAACAGATGCAGACGATGGCCAGCTCCTTGAGCCACATCTGGATTCTCTCCCCCGTCACAGAAGTGCTCCAGGGTGCAAGCTATTCATTTAATGGTTGATTGACTGATGTTAAGTGTCTGTGTTTCTCTGTCTGTGAGAGCATTGGGATGACGGTGTTTTTATCACGTTAAAATGTTTTATAAATGTTGTTACATGGCAAGACATAGAAACTCTTGGAGACACGTAGATGTCCATATAAAAATGTCTATGTAAAAATGTCCATATTAAAATGTTCATATAAAAATGTTCATATAAAAATGTCCACGCGAATGCATAAATGATAATTTCAGTGTTTGTTTTTGATTTTTTAAAAAAAGCTTACGATAAATAATTTCGCTAGGCTTTCCCTTCAAGCCATAATTAACACTGAGCTAGCGGGGGGGGGGGGGNGGGGGCCTATAAAAGTTGAAAAGTTATCCTATCAGTGTGTTTAAATTTTCAACAAATATAAAAGTGTACATGCTTAGAAATAAAATGAGTGTCCTTTAATGTTTAATATTTTCAGCTAGTTAACTTCATCTACAGCGCCATCAACTGTTTTTAGGTAGCCCAGTAAAGTACATTAGTTTACCTTCATCTATATCGATATCAACAATATCTATGTAACTATGTAGCCTAGTAAAGTACATCATTTTACATTTATCTACTGTGCCATCAACAATATCTATGTAGTCTAGTAAAGTGCATCAGTTTACCTTCATCTCTAATGCCTTCAACAATATCTATGTAGCCTAGTAAAGTACGTCAGTTTACATTTGCTCACACTTCATATCCAAGGACGATACTTTTTTAAAATTAACATTTTGATAAGTATGTAATGTAAGTATGTATTGTAAGTATGTATGTAAGTATGTATTGTAATAATGAATTGTGAGTATTTATGGTAAGTACAGTCGGACCTCTGTAAGTCGAACTCTTTAAAGGTACCGGGAAAAAAATAGACTTGAGGGGTTTTCGAATTAGGAAAATAGCGTTAAAGTTATAGGTGCCGAATTTGGCCGGGATCTAACAATTAATTCGATGTAGACTCGGGAGGTTTTTGACTTAGGGAAGTTCGATTTAAAAAGGTCCGACTATATTTGCTGTAGCAATGTAAAGCAAGCATTATTCAGGTTTTTCAATTAAGAATTACAATAGACATACCAGAGAAGAAAATATGTCAATGAGAGTATCATGTTAGCTAATTAGAAATATTGTTTAGATATTTGAATTAAAGTTTTGTTTATTTCATGTATTTCTATCTTTTATTAGATGGTGTGTAGATGGCAGCAGCGTAGCAATGTTTAGGCTCGGCTGGGGTTAGGTACTTGACCAAAAATCCCTCCCCACTTAAAAATATTAATAAATGTAGTTTTATTTCTTCCTTCGCTTGTTGATGGAAGCCTGTTAAAGGTTTATTATATTCTTCTATTTCAGTGCCTTGTATCCTTTGTAACTGAAACACATACTGGTTACATTTCGATTCGATGATTTTTTCCCTCATCTATTTTATAAAGTCGGTAATAACACCAATTCAGGAACAACGGTACAGTGGATTTTTAGGAACTCATTTTTCTTCCATGCAATGTTCTTATATATTGCCCAACTCTAGAAAATATTCTAATGCCAAACACCAATCAATGTTCTAATCTACTATCCAACATCATATGATTTTCTAATTTGCTGACAATGCACCATTGTTGTCTTGCAATACTACCAAAAAACAAACAAACAAAAACAACAACAACAAAAAAACATAATTTCACTGTTGAAGCCAATGTGCGCTACGTACTTGGAAATTATACAAATGGAAAACATTATTTAAATGTCAAAAATAAATGAACGTTTTCTGAAAGAGAAATTAGGAAGAAACATTCTTCGTGTGGTCTATAAGTCAGAAAGGCATGACAAGATCACTATCCTTATTTTACATCTCTGCTCTCCATGCGCATGAATCACTCATTGAGTCAACGGAAACCAAACAACTTCTAACTAATATATTTTTAACAGATTTCCAACATATTGGGTTTATTTTTCTCATACAAACATCCTGTTCTGGAATATGGATTCAAACAAGGAGTGACATTTCGTCGTTTCGTCCAGTCTTCAACCGTCTTCTCTTGCAATTGTTCTTTTTTTTTTTTTTTTTAAAGTAACCAATAAGTATTATTTTTAGGACATGTTTATTTGTTCTTTGCTTTCAACACAAATTTTTAACAATTTACTAGTGATATATTAATACTAGCAGCATTCAATCATGAATATTTATTTGAGTGTGAACTTTTGAAATTTTGTCTTAGTTTAGAATGTGAAAAGAAAAATTAAAATCAGAAATTTGTTAAGATTAAAAATCAACAGCAAACAACTCCCATCTCCCTCAAAATGAATTTCCCTTTAGAGTAATTGCCCCTGTCTAGAGACCAATGTTTGGGGCAAGCTGGTATTAGGACAGGGAATGGAGACTTGAAATGTTCCAGAATGATTGCATCTCAATTATCACCATGGAGATTTATGCTCTTTTCAATACAACACGTTACTGTGTACAGATCAAATCCATTTCTCTTTCATTCATATCTGGTTCCCAGTGTCTGCCAGGAGAATCGTTACAGCAAGAACCCAATTTTGTGCCAGCTCTGAGAAAAGGTTTGCGCATGCTCCCAAGGGTCCAACGGGCTCCACTCTGACGACCTCATCCGATGTCTTCACTCCCCTTGGCGACGAAAACAATGAAATTAATTTTTTTAGCTTGGACAAATAAAATAAACTAAAAAAATAACAAAACTCTGTGGATAATCTTAATCTTATATCCAGCATCCACGGATTTATATTGAATAAGTGGGCAAATTATGGTACAAATTTGTTATTGAGTAACATCCTAACTCTAAAGAAATATAAAGTTCTCGCGAATTAAATCCTTTTGGATTTATTTTTTAGTCAAAGTAGTTTAAATGAGCCAAACAAAATCAAACGATTAAATGAGCCAAACAAAATCAAACGATTAAATGAGTCAAACAAAATCAAACGATTAAATGAGCCAAACAAAATCAAACGATTAAATGAGCCAAACAAAATCAAACGATTCAATGAGCCAAACAAAATCAAACGATTAAATGAGCCAAACAAAATCAAACGATTAAATGAGCCAAACAAAATCAAACGATTAAATGAGCCAAACAAAATCAAACGATTAATTGAGCCAAACAAAATCAAACGATTAAATTAGACAAACAAAAACAGACAATTAAATTAGACAAACAAAATCAGACGATTAAATGAGCCAAACAAAATCAGATGATTAATTTAATCATCTGATTTTGTTTGGCTCATTTAATCAAACAAAATCGGATGATTAAATGAGCCAAACAAAATCAAACGATTAAATGAGCCAAACAAAATTATACGATTAAATGAGCCAAACAAAATTATACGATTAAATGAGCCAAACAAAATTATACGATTAAATGAGCCAAACAAAATCAAACGATTAAATGAGCCAAACAAAATTATACAATTAAATGAGCCAAACAAAATCAAACGATTAAATGAGCCAAACAAAATCAAACGATTAAATGAGCCAAACAAAATCAAACGATTAGATGAGCCAAACAAAATCAAACGATTAAATGAGCCAAACAAAATCAAACGATTAAATGAGCCAAACAAAATCAAACGATTAAATGAGCATTAAATGAGCCAAACAAAATCAAACGATTAAATGAGCCAAACAAAATCAAACGATTAAATGAGCCAAACAAAATCAAACGATACAATGAGCCAAACAAAATCAAACGATTAAATTAGACAAGAAACAGAAGTAGAAAATAAAACTTGTATTTTAAATGAACGTTTTAGCATAATTTTTAGTTGACAAGATGTATCCAGAATATAAATAATATTAACCATTAAAATTGATTTTTATGAATATTAATATTATAATTTTGTCTCGTGCATCATTACAGAAGAACTTGGCACCATCTCCCCTTCTCCACCCCATACCCTCCACTCTCCCTCCACTAATTCCCCCACACTGACGATCCCCATTGATTTTACCCTTTTAAATGCTTTAATCAATGTAAAAATCCTACTCCTGCCTGTCAGTTGAAAAAAGCACCAAAGTGCACTCTATCTAATGTAGCGGCTCAATTTAATGCATAACTTAAGTTGTGATTTTTTTTTAAAAAAACAAGAACATTTCCTTGGTTTAAAGAACACCAACTGCTCAGACCCAACATCCACAAAACTGGACTGAATATTAACAGTGTTTTTATAGTTAAAGAGTCTAGGCTGGCAGGGCAGGTCGTCCGTCAACCCAGAACTGTTACCCAAGTCCAGGTCAAGCATTAATAGAAGTTTCAACAACAAATTACAATAATACATAAATAATAATAATGCTAAAAAATAAATAAAACTCTTCATAGATTTTCTGAAGTACAAGAGATTAGGAGAAATTCTTGTTAGACGCTATCTCCTCTACTAAAGGAGGCAAAAGTTTATAACGAGGCAGAAGTAACACGTTACATGGGATAAGACCGGGTTCAAACATGTAGGAACAAAGATTGGTCGCTACATCAAGTAGATCAACCTTTATGGAAAGTGTAGTAAATCTTCTGAAAGGGATGCAGACCGTCCTTAGAACATTGGTCCAACATCAAAATACATGAAGAAATATGTTCAACATCAACATACAAGACGTGTTATAACATCAACATACAAGAAATCATCAACAAACAAGACATGTGTTCAACATCAACATACAAGTCATGTGTTCAGTATCAACATACAAGTCATGTGTTCAGCATCAACATACAAGAGTTCGTACCGTTTCTGATAATTTACCAATGCTATTAATAATAGTGGTAAACTAGACATTGTTGTTACTGTTAAATTGTATGCCATGAATGCAATCGACGGAGAATCTTTACACATATTCAGATAGCATTAATGTTTGTTACGGTAGAGATCACATTCACATTTTTTTCTTAGGAGCAATAAATATTTTAGGAACGATATCGGAAAAAAATATGAATATATTTATATTTTATTTATTTATATATTTTTATGTTATTTCGTACGGTTGACAGCAAGGGCGAGACACTTGTATCAGATATTTCCCTAATCATAACTTCAGATAAAGTTATAGTTTTAAATGACAACACTGTTGGTGCCTCATAATGTTATATTGCCATCCTGAACTGATTAAATCACTTTTTAGAGATTTGTGTCATGTTTCTAGCACATCATCGTCAAATAAATCTTAGCATATCTTGCAACCATTGACAGTATCAATGATCTGCGGGTTTTACTCATCCAAATATGTGGAAATACATTGGCGTTTTAAGACCGATGATGCGCTATTCTTGTCTAAAACAATGAGAGGTAGAAGATGGCTTGACATTTTTGTTCAAGTTTCTGTCATTAAAATATCGCGATTTGACAATCAATTTAAAAAAATCAAATTTTAACTTTGAAACGAAGCTTTCCTAAATAAGCTTTAAATTTTTTATTAAGTGCTGCAAAAATTAACCATTAATTAATTGATTATTCGTTAAAAATTTATTCGATTAAAATTAATTTGATAGATTTTAAATTTAAGAACATATTTATTTTTTTTTTCCAATTTATTAATTTATTATTATTTTTTGTTACTTACCGGTACATACTTTTCCCTCGTATTATTATAATTTAGACATGCATGCATACACAAAAAAAATGTTCTACCTAAATCTTGAAAAGCAGAACGAAATTTCCTGGGATACAAAAAAAAAATTTGGGAGCTATGGAATTACTGCAACTTAATCGATTTCGTGAAATAGTGAATCACCACTTAACGGGATCTAAATATGCGTTACAAAAATAATTAATCGAAATTAATCGATTAAATTTTTTCCCGACTTATCAAGCACATTAAAAAAATTCGTACCAACCCTAATTTAAATCTATCTGCCGACATCAGTAGTTGATCTATGAACATCTAGCAATATTCCCTCTAATATATCTATCTGCCGACATCAATAGTTGATGTATGGACATCTAGCAATATTTCCTCTAATAAATCTATGTGCTGACACCAATAGTTGATGTATGGACATCTAGCAATATTTCCTCTAATAAATATATGTGCTGACACCAATAGTTGATGTATGGACATCTAGGAATGTTCCCTCTAATCTATCTGCCGACATCAATAGTTGATGTATGGACATCTAGCAATATTTCCTCTAATAAATCTATCTGCCGACATCAATAGTTGATGTATGAACATCTAGCAATATTCCCTTTAATCTAGAACTGGAAATACCAGGTCGAAGATCTTTTTACCACTCTACCAAATTACTCTGCATGGTTTTACTACCAACCAACTATCATTATAGATTTTGTATTGCGATTTGAATTGAACTTTCGATAAAATGTTATCTTGTTCCATTAAATAAATTCTGTCCATTAACTTATCTGAAATGATACCACTCTTACTGTCTCCCACACTCACCCCTCCCCATGCTAATGCTAATATCTTTAGCACGCACTCACTTTATCAGCTTTTATTATTTATCCGCACTCGTTATGTCCTCGCCTCATAACCTATCATTGCACTATCATATTTCTCGTTTCCAAAATGTCATGAAAATTTTAAAAAGTATTTTTTAAAAACGCGCTGGACTGTACTTTCCTTATGCCCCCAATTAGTGCTGATTATTTTAATTAGTGGAAACAGTGAATCAATAAAACCGCGAACACACAACCGTACACACAATCAGACGCAACTGATTAACACGCATAAAGCAGACGGTTACACTTGGTAACACATGTACTGGAGTAATAGTGGGTAATTTGTTCGGGGTACTAATAAAACGAGGATATCAATGCATGGAAATAAAAAACTTGATCGTTGTCGGTGAGATATTGGAGAGGGAGAGGTCGATAAATAGGGCATTGGGTGGAGACTTGGAACAGACTGGTAACGAATTTTGGAAGAGTTAAGGCTTTAGAAAATATATGGGACAAAATGAAAGGCGGGATAGCGTGACTGGTGGAGAGCGGTGCAAAAAATCTAAAAGAGCACGTATCAATCAGTAAACCGTATAATTAAGAGGGAAGGAGAGAGGGAGATAGGCAGACAGAGAGAGAGAGACAGACAGACAGACAGACAGAGACAGAAAGAGAGAGAGAGAAAAAGAGAGAGAGAGTGATAAACAGAGAATACTTTTTTCCCAGAGTTAAATACATTAAGATGACGCGGGTGAAACCTGTTTTGTGAGAGTGACTAGAACGTTGACATTGCTGGTAACAGTTTTGAGTTGCCATCTTTATTAAAAGCCAAGTAGACCCACAATCAACACTGCTCTCACTGAGCATTACAAACAATTTATTACTGACTCAACATTACAAAGTACTTCTCGTTTATTAATAATAATAATAATAATAATAAAATGATGATTTATTACTAAAAAAAAAGTCCGCATCACAATGTAGTTCTTGTTCAACAAACACATAATAACCTCTCACCACAAGAGAGGTTACAATCGTCATTTCAATCAGATGAATATTGGCAGGACTGACATTTTTAGCCCCGGTTTTCTTGTAGGCAATGTTGGCCTGCCAATCATATAGACGGGCGGAGAGATAAAGAACAAATAACCAATAGCATTTGAAGGGCAGCTGTCCACAGAGGCTGGAAATTAATAAACAACAAAGTCTCAGATGTGGCTTGTTGATTTTTAATATTTTCAAATATTCTTTGAAGTCAGCATCAATAAATCAATAACTTAATGGGAATAAGAGCAGAATAGAAGTCACAGATAAGTTATGAGTAACGAGAATGGAGGAAAACAACATAATTTTTTCCCGGTACAAATACACACAACACAGCTCAGTCTCTGAGTCTATTCAATAGACTGAGTTTTTTTTTTTAAAAAACAAAAAAACACCCCAAAAAAAAAAACAAACAAACTTCAAGGATTTGTTAAAGGCGGAAATTTAAGCATTGCAATAATTTGTTCTGGATTTAAAGAAATGTGTGAAGAGGGCTTTAATTATTAATAGAGTTTATCACAGCTACCCACGATGTTAACTTACTACAGACATCCACTTGGTTCATGTAACTTGGCTACCACTACGGCTAACCACATTTCCTACAAATTTCTGCTACTTATATTGGCTACAAATTTACATATTTACTACAAACTTCAGCTACCTACATTGGGTTCCACTAAGGCTACCCATATTAACTACACACTTCGGCTCCCTACATTGACTATTCACTTGGACAATCCAACTTAGCAACGACCATGTCTACCCACTACAGTTACCCACCATGGCTACCTACCCACTACAGTTATCAATCCTGGCTAATATACCCACTACATTTACCCACCCTAGCTATCTACTCACTACAGTTATAAATCCTGGCTATCTCCCCACTACAGTTACCCATCCTGGCTATCTACCTACAGTTACCAATCCTGGCTATCTATCTACTATAGTTTCATATCCTGGCTATCTACCCACTGCAGTTACCCATCCTGGCTATCTACCTACAGTTACCAATCCTGGCTATCTACCCACTACAGTTACCCACCCTGGCTATCTACCTACAGTTACCCATCCTGGCTATCTACCCAACTACAGTTACCCATCCTGGCTACCCTCCCCACCAACATATGCCCGATCCACCAATATTGTTCTCAAATATCCATTATGGCCCACTGCACCAGCTAAGGTCGTCTGTCGATTAGATATGAGTGGGGCGATGAAGCAGAATTCTGATATGATCTATAAAACCGGAAGTCTACCGATAGCTAAAACCATTTTCACACAAGGTATCAAAGTCAAACATTCCGTACTGCCAACAAAAGTCCCAACCAGCATCTTACGAGATGTCTGTGATAGATGAAGTCCCAACCAGCATCTTACTAGATGTCTGTGATAGATGAAGTCCCAACCAGCATCTTACTAGATGTCTGTGATAGATGAAGTCCCAACCAGCATCTTACGAGATGTCTGCGATAGATGAAGTAATTGAAAACATTTCTAATATAAAATACTTGAGTTTAATTTCCAGATTTCTAGAGAAAGAATTCTCCCTTTAAATGGCCAGATTTTGTGTAATTCCAAGAGTATTTAATTTGTTGGAAAAACAACAACAACAAAACTCTCAAAATATAAACAACAAAAATAACATCAAACACGCAACTGTTGTGATCACTCCTATATTAAGTAACATGAAATCATTGACTTTGCGTTTTACGTCTATTCTTTAAAAGATATTTTAATGGTTGAGGAGTTGTTAGTTGACATTTAATCACAAATCCACGAGCAAAATTCAACGATGATAAAATACTGTACAGACAAATAATGCTCACACTATCTAATTTGTTCAGTAAATAAAACATTTCAATGACAGTGCTATCGGACGTGCAAATCTCTCCCTTTCACTTGGGATTACATCAACTATTTTAATATAATTATAATTATTTGACATATATTTAACTTTTTTTCGGTGATAATATTAATTTACCAACTATTGCTTTTCTCTCATGTAAGACAAACATATCATTGGCCCACTCATCTGTCAATCCAACCCTCTACCAGCAAAGACAATATTCTTTTTAAAAAACTTTCTAGCTCGCTCCGACTCTTAACCCTATCAGCTAATTAAAATTTGCCCTTTTCGACCTTTGAACTAATTACCTACTGCCTCTCGCCATGTGTTGTCCTAAATATCTACGTTCTCCAATTCATGTTGATTACCTTGAAAAAAAATAACAACCATACATATGTACAAGAGCTGTCTAACTTAACTTTCCTTCAGGTGTCTGGACAATTACAAGGATTTTATTGAAGTTCCATTGAAAAACATTTCAACACCAAAGAGATGGCAGCTAATTTTCAGGAATAAATATTTTTAAAACAAATTGCATTTACCACAGCAGTAGACCCATGAGAACAGAGATAAATATTTAAACATCTTAAATAAACAAATAAATGGCTTTAAAATTATTCTTTTACAAAAAATTGAAAACATGATATCAAAATTGTTTTAAGAGAAATAAGTCTTAAAATTATTTAAATATGAATGAATAAATAAAGCAAGGTGAAAATCAAGTTATTTTTTATTTTTAATCTGAATGGATTTCATCTTTATTTTATGACAACTTATAAGCAGTTTCACCAGTTAAAACTATAAAAGAAAAATTTAAGCCATGATGATGAGTTTAATAAATTTGTGATGAACGAAAACACATAAAGACCTTCCATGTTTATTTTTCCTTGACACTTTACTGTAGTAGTTATTGAAAACAGATCCAGATCTATTTCAGCCTTAAGCGACCAACCTGGCAGTTCAAGACATCCATCTGAACAGAATCAATCTGAACAGAACCAATTTGAACAGAACCAATCTGAACAGAACTAATCTGAACAGAACCAATCTGAACAATACCAATCTGAACAGAACCAATCTGAACAGTACCAATCTGTTTTCTGTGAATCTCTATCTTTGATTTATACATTCTCTCTGATAAGCTCCCAAGAACACATCAGAACTCACTGTTAAAATACCTTCTCACCCCACCTGTTAAAATACCTTCTCACCCCACCTGTTAAAATACCTTCTCATCCCACCTGTTAAAATACCTTCTCACCCCACCTGTTAAAATACCTTCTCACCCCACCTGTTAAAATACCTTCTCACCCCACCTGTTAAAATATCTTCTCACCCCACCTGTTAAAATACCTTCTCACCCCACCCGTTGTCTTGTTTGAGACACTGTATCTAGTTTTACTACGTTAAAGGCCCCCTTTGTAAGATATCAGTCTTAAATGGCTACGACCCCTTGAGTTTGGAATTTCCATGTCTCTAACTGGCTTCTTGTTTACTTTGAATGTAATCACTGGCTACGACCCCTTGAGTTTAGAATCTTCGTGTCTCTAACTGGCTTCTTGTTTACTTTGAATGTAATCACTGGCTACGACCCTTTGAGTTTAGAATCTTCTTGTCTCTAACTGGCTTTTTGTTTACTTTGAATGTAATCGACCAACTCTTTGATGATCTTGTCCTGGTCGACGAACTCAAGGATATGTGGCGCGTTGATGAGGATTCCAGCAGTGCCCGAGAGCGTGACGAGCAAAAATATTATGAGCAGAAGTCTGTCCAACACTCGTGCAACATACTTCCAGTCCTCAAGGACCTGAAAGAGGAAGTATGAGGTCATCAGATATGTTGAGTTCATGATATCATCAACGGACATTATCCTCTGTTAATTGAGTTGGGCCGTCAAACTGAAGTTACTATAAAAAAAATATTTTAAAATCCCGAATCCCACACTAAATGACAGACATACACAACTACAAGCACATTTATGTGTACAATTATTCTGTATTTAAAGGGTGCTAAGAAATTGAACAAATTTTTCGATAGAAGGGAGCATTTACATAATGTTTTAGTTCAGAAGCAAGAAAAGTGTATTGGGGAGGTAAAAATAGCCCTGATTTGCATTTTTATACCAAATAATGTGTGCTAATTGGAATGATTGTCTTGTCAAGTGAAATAAGTGGGTGACTGAGTTCAAGTGTTGACAATACCATTGGTACTGTGTTATTTCATGTTACTACTCCGATATTGATTCTGATTTATATATTCCATGTTCTACGATTGCTCGGTTACATCTAGTTTACATTATAGAGTTTAACGTCAGGCTTTTTCATGTTCAACAGCGCATAATGTAGAAATCCAGTTAATATAGAAAAATTTTTTTTTTTTAAATTTTATTTATTTATTTATTTTTTTTTTTACTGAATTTTTTTTAATACCTTTTCAGGTTTCCCTGATAAAAATATTTTAATATTTTAAACCAATGCTATGGTTGACGATAAAGCTATCAACCAATTTAGTTAAAGCGTCACGTGCCGTCAAGTGTGTCTATTTGATGAAGAGACCATCGATGAAAAAGGAGAAACACTAAAGATATCATGAACCCAGTTTAAAATATCATCTTATATAAACTGTTTATCTAAGTGAAGAAATTCAATAAATAAATTCAATAACTGATCATAATCATTATACACAAATAAGTTTAATAGAAGAGAACTACCCCCTTGCTCACTTGAAATAAGAGATAAAATGCAACAAACGAAGTGTCAACATAATAAACAACTATTGTTAGTGATAAAAGTGAAACAATTATAATATGATAATTTTGAAATGGTCAACCTACCAGAACATACTCCTGCTCCTGCTTCAGGTGTTGGTAGATAAACTTGACCGACTCGATCGTGCTTCGGAGTTCAGGGGTCATCTCAAAGGGCTTGACACCAGCGCCCAGTTCATCCCCACCACTTGAACTCTGAGACATTCCGGTAGCGCCACCGGTACGCTGCCCCTGCCCGGGGTCTGGTCTGTTCTGGTGTGGGTGGAGGCTGTGTCCGGCCGACAGTTCGAAGACCTCATCGTCATCACCGGCCGCCATGCCAATGTTTAGTGTGTCGGGTATCCGCTGTATAATGTTGTGTTGGGGGTTGATCGGGCCACGCCATCTCTTTTGGTAGTCGGGCCGAGCCATGAGCAGATACTTCGGGAGTTCCCGTAGAAACACAACTCGCACCCAGTACGGCATTTCCTGGGTACTGGGCGTGATCCAGTTCCGGTTAATGATAACCACCGTGGCGAAAATCGCTATCACGTTCATCAGAAATGTAAAGAGCAGATACTTGGCGATCAGTGGAATAGTTAGTGACGGTGGCAGGATCTTAGACACAAGCAGAAGAAACACGACCAAGGCGAATAACACGGAAATGCAAAGTGTTATTTTCTGACCCCCGTGAGCCGGAAGCGCGAACACACAGGAAGTGACGAAAGAAATGAGAACGCATGGAATGATAAGGTTGACTGTATAAAATAAAGTTTTTCTCCGTAGGACAAACTCGAAGATGATCTGCTCCTTCTCGTCTCCCGTCGCCTCGTCCGTAAAGGGGACAATTTTTCCCGGGCAGTCGATGATGTCCCAACTTCCGCTTTTGAGATAGTCGACTAGGTCCAGCTTGTCCCTGTTTTTATCGAAGCTGTATTTAAGTGACTTCCCCTTGTGTGTCCATGAGCCGAACTTCATTTGGCATTTCTGCTGGTCGAAAGGAAAGTATTTGACGTCAATGGAGCACGAACTGTGGTAGATGGCCGGAGGGATCCAGTTGATTTCAGAGTTAGAATACAGGACACAGTTGGATTTATAGGTTACCTCAAAGTTGCCATCAGCGCTGAAAGGACGTGATACGACAAATTACATCATTACTCTCAGCAAGCCCTACAACTCTTTTATAGTATCCTAGAATTTCCAGGATTACTATCATAAACCTTATATAAACTTCACATCCAATAACAGCAGCGTAATAAAGACAACGTCAATAAATTTCCTTAATTTTGTTCAGTCGAGAATTAAAAAAAAGAAATAGAAAAAATAAAACTGCGTGAAGAAAGAAATTAAAAACTAAAGCAGCTGGGCGCTATATAAGTGAAGATACTTACTTGTTAAACAGGACAAAGTCCGGTGTCCACAACTTGTCCGGCCGTATTCTGATCGAAGCAATGTTTCCATACAGAGCTGGATCCCACTTTAGTTGATAGTCATTCCAGTACTGGTGGGAAACGACAGCCATTTAATACCACTCTTGACTTGTTCTAATACGTTTGAATCCATCATTTGTGTTTACATAGGAACCATGACGACATAATAGCGTTTTTACTGATCTCTTTATGAGCTCTCACACAATTTGATTATTAAAATCTCAGTTGTCTTTACTTTCTTCTTTATACTTTGAGTTTGTACATAAGTTTTCTGTATTTAAAGTCTAAACATCTACACCACTAGAGCATGGACACCATGAACATGTACACAACCAGAGTATGGACAACCTGAACATGTACACCACCAGAATATGGACACCCTGAACATGTACACCACCAGAACATGGACACCCTGAACATGTACACCACCAGAGCATGAATCTGCAAGACCAGAACATCTGACACCCTGAACATGTACACCACCAGAATATGGGACACCCTGAACATGTACACCACCTGAATATGGACACCCTGAACCTGTACACCACCAGAAAAAGGACACCCTGAACCTGTACACCACCAGAATATGGACAGCCTGAACATGTACGCCACTAGAATATGGACACCCTGAACCAGTGAACCTGTACACCACCAGAATATGGACACCCTGAACCTGTACACCACCAGAATATGGACACCCTGAACATGTACACCACTAGAGCATGGACACCAATAGGGTATAGACACCCAGTACATGTACATCACTAGAGCATGGCACATCCTGAACATGTACACCACTAGAGTATGGATACCCAGTACATGTACATCACTAGAATATGGACACCCTTAACATGTACACCCCCAGAGCAAGAACACCTATAACTTATACACCACCAGATCATGGACACCCTGAACATGTACATCACCTGAGCAATGACACCCTCAACATATACACCACTAGAGCAATGACACCCTCAGCATGTACACCCTCCGAACATTCACTCCCAATTGTTATGTACACGTTGGACGAATGTATGAAAAAGTTCCAATCAGTACTCACCAGTTGAAGCCAGACGTTTGTCTTCATGACCTGATTGACCTCATCCTGTAACATGTTACCGTGGTGAGTTCTTTGACTTTTATGTTACTCAGAGGATGTACATTTTTACAGAACACATTATGTTTATACTTATACACACATATATAATAGAATCACTTAAAATATTAATTGTCTTGAGAAATGTCTTAGAATTTATAGCCTTAAAATTATAAGGACTTCATATTTCATTGCATTTCAAAAACGAAACATATAATGCATATAAATAACAGTCAATTGTATTATCTTCTACATTAATATAAATGATTCATTAAAACACTTATTTACTTAGAGCCCAATATTTGTTTCGTTTCATATACTAATTTTGTTACTGACGTTCTGAGAGTTCACTAATAATTTTGGCTTTGGTTTATACGTTTTATTGTGCAGACAACATAAAGTATATCTGGCTCATCTAATGCTTTGATTACATCAGTGTGTGAGAATGGTATTATTGGTACTAGAAAACAAATGTTTCTGAAGTTATCATAGCGGCTCAATTAATCATCTCTCTATACTGGACCCTCACCCATTTTCTTTCACCAATTTTCCTTTTACCATGATCTAATCAGGTTGCGGATGTTTTATAACTCGGGAAATTTAGTTTCCTGATTGCAATTATTATTATGAAGCTAGAATAAGTAAATAGATTTATCTTTTGTTCTGTTTACGTATAAAGCTTTTGCTTTTAAAAGACTTAAACTCAATAGATCATTCACACAAAGTTTTTTTTTTCAGTTGAAATAATAAACGAATTTGACATTCAATTAAGTTTTGATTCCAATGATTTGAACGGTTGAAGTAAATGGAACGAGACCACCAAATAAATGAAAGTTTGAAGCAAAATTAAAGAAAAATAATCTTATGCTAAATAACACATGTACATTCTCTAAAGAATACTGATATTTCAATAGGGTTTTTCATTTCTCAGTCACAGTGCACTACATGAAGTTATGTTTTTAAAAAAATGATTTTACAGTAGCAGTCGATTATTTTTATGTTAGGTCAAGTAAAAATACATAATGTAAAACAAGATTTAAAATCAAAATGTAACAAACTTGACCTAATCTCCTGACCAACTGTGACGTGACAGTTTCCACAAGTTTTTGAGATATTTCAGGCTCCTTAGTGTCAGTATGTATCGTTTAATATATTGCCACTAAAAAATTAGTTAGATCGAACCGAAAGCCCGATGTTCTATTAATAGATTTAGGCCATGAAACAACAAACCCTATTAAAAATCAAAACAAGGTATTAAAAGCAAACCCTGAATGCCCAACCAAGAGGCTATCTCTAGATGAGAAGACAGAACTGACCATGTTGATGATCTGACTCAGAGCGAGGTTAAATCTGATCATCAGAGTGTCGCTCTCGTTGACCACTGGCCGAATCAACGGGTTGTAACCGTTCTTCTCGAACAGATCGAACAGCAGTCGCTTCTCATCTTCACCTGAGGAACAAGAGGACATGTAAGTCATAGGCCAGATGACATGTAAGTTATGTCATAGGTCAGATGACATGTAAGTTATGTCTATAGGGGTGTTCCTGACACAGACCAGATGACATGTACGTTATGTATAAAGGGATATTCCTGTCACAGGCCACATGACATGTAATTTATGTCTTAGGCCAGATGACATGTAAGTTATGTCATAGGCCAGATGACATGTAAGTTATGTCATAGGCCAGATGACATGTAAGTTATGTCTGTAGGGGTATTCCTGTCACAGGCCAGATGACACCCCGGTAGCACTCATGGCAAAGTGCATACATCGTTTGTTCGAGGATCTCAAACAATTACCTCCAACAGCTGACTCACAATTATAAGTAACTCCCAAAAGTGCATATACCCAAACAGTGTGCAGGGCCGCCGCCAACCACACTTGAATTTTTTTTAAATGCTGATGCTGTGTAAATATATATTTGGACAATTTTTTAAGTGATAAGAAACAAAACAGTTTTAAAAAATAACCTTTCAACGAAAATTGAAGAAAAAACTTTTCTTACAATATAATTATATAATATAATTAATTCATCAAATACGTCATCTATATGTCTGCCGGTGACTCTTTCACTTATTTGAAGGGATGAAAACATTACAATTTTTTTTCTCTTCACTTTACGACCCGTTAAGCTTTTAAATGTCTTAAAAACTTTCTTGTGGTTGTTGAAAACTTAAAAAATGAATAAGCATTGTATTTGATTGATTAAAAATATCAACATTGTCAGTTTACACTTTGCTGGGAACTGGTAAAAGTTCCAAAACGCCATCGCTCCTTCATCATCTTTAAAAAAATTGAACTGATCGTATTTTCTTCGTTGTTTTCGTGGCGTTCCTGTTCAGATTCTCGTTTTCTTTTAAATAAAAGATACAGTTTATCTAAATATAAGGGGCTTAAAAAAGCACTAAAATATATATATATATATATAGCTCAACTTCTTTTCAAGATAGAAAGATCTAATAGGTGTTTTTAGAACCTTAGAGCTAATCCTTGAAATTATATACATTATTATGACAATATTTAAATTTATTTTGACTGCATTTGTTAATACTTGACAATAGTTTTAAAAGAAGTTGTCATTGTTATTCTGGAAATTATTTTATATAAAATGAATAATCCTTCTGTTTTTGTGTATTTGCTTATAATAAATATTGCTTTAATTAATGAAAAATTATAGATATGTTATCAAGTTTATAAAATTAATTGCAGCTAGTAGCTCTGGTAACTAAAATTAATTGCAGCTAGTAGCTCTGGTAACTAAAATTAATTGCAGCTAGTAGCTCTGGTAACTAAAATTAATTGCAACTAGTAGCTCTAGTAACTAAAATAAATTCCAGCTAGTAGCTCTAGTAACTAAAATAAATTCCAGCTAGTAGCTCTATTAACTAAAATAAATTCCAGCTAGTAGCTCTGGTAACTAAAATTCACTTACTGACAAAAACGAAGAATATTTTTTAAAGTAAATCATCAATAACATCTATCAAAATAAATCCAACATTAAATCTTTAAAATACTAATTTAAAAATGATTCTCAATGCCTACAAAAATTGTATATATCCTTCCTATTACTTCTGTCACGTTTTGTGGATATCTGCTCTTGTGGTTAATAGGGTAAAGGATTGCGAAATGGTCTCTTGTCATCAGCATGTAAATTTTATTGTGTCTGGTAAAACGTTTTTCAAGGCTAATGCTAGTGTGTGTTGTGAACATTTATAAGAAAGTGTAATGCTCTTGTGTTTTATTAAGTTTATAAGAAAGGCTAATGTTGGTGTGTTTAGAAAAGATTACCAGAAGGCTTATGTTAGGGTGTTTAGAAAAGATTACAAGAAAGAAGAGAGGCTTATGTTAGTGTGTTTAGAAAAGATTACCAGAAAGGCTTATGTTAGTGTGTTTAGAAAAGATTACCAGAAAGGCTTATGTTAGAGAAAGGCTTATGTTAGTGTGTTTAGAAAAGATTACCAGAAAGGCTTATGTTAGTGTGTTTAGAAAAAAATTACCAGAAGGCTTATGTTAGCGTTAAGAAAAGATTACAAGAAAGAAGAAAGGCAAATGTTAGTGTGTTAAGAAAAGATTACCTGAAAGGTTTATGTGAGTGTGTTTAGAAAAGAATATAAACTTCATATGCACAGAACCTTTGGTTCTTTGTTTTTATATTATAAAATATTTTTATTAAGTTGCAAGCTTATACCATAAAGTCTAAAGTTAATAATTATCATTGGAAACCTAATGAAATACAATGTTATGAAAAACAATATTGAAAAATTGAAAATTGAATTAAATAAATAAATAAGCAAATATATATATATATATATATATATATCAAAGTATGTGTGTATATATGTATGTTTGTCCGTTATGGCTGACTAAGGTAATCAGTTGATTCCTGTGATTTTATTTTTTTATAATTTTTTTTTTTTGGTTTAAATTTTTTTTTTAATTTCAGATGATTGTTATTTATTAAAATGTCTTGAAGACAGGGGAGATAACTCAATAAAACAAAAATTAAAATTGCCTATTTTCGCTACTTCATAGACATCACAACACAATTAGACAAATAAATGTAGACGACACAACATAATTAGACAAATACATATAATACAACAAGCAGAAAATTTAAGTCAAATAGTAGAGTCAGATCGCTACATTTAGTAACGGTTTAATTTTGTCCAATTACTGTATGATTAACGACACATTTTCATTCATCGTCCCATTGACAAAGAATGTATTAACAATTCCAATAGGATGTAAACAACTGTATGCAATGAAATTATGTAACAAAAATGTTTGATATATTAAAATAGAAAACAGAAACAGCAAAAACGATGTTAAAAAATAGAGAACCTTGAAAACTATTACGTAAGATAAAAAAATAATTCCATACCTATGCACAAAACGTAATCAGTACAATATTCTTTAAAAAGTTATCCAATGTTCACTAGCTAAAAATTGTGGCCATTTGTTGCAGGTGATGTTTTTAGTGTTAATGTGTGCTTGCGTGCGGAGATGTGTGTGTAATCACATACTATCAAGACAATTCTAAAATCATGTGTACCTGTGAATTAAAGTTACCGCTTTATAATTATATAATACATTGTAGTCAGTGTGCATTTGTCAGCCACAGCCACAGTCATGCATATCACCCCGTGTAGTCATTGTATACAATTGAGTCAAAGCTGCATCATTATGCATATCATCAAGAAATCAATAATCATCACATTTCTTTTCTTTTTCTTGAAACTTTCTCAGTCCACAACCCCCCCCCCAACCTCCGTTAGACCCAACATACCAGCTGACACCCCGACCTCCCCCCCCCACACACACCTTTAACACACCTATCGATTACCTCTTTTTTTAGCCTGCTGCTCCTCTCTCTCCCACTCCTCGTCCTCCTGGTAGGCCGACACGCGTGTGATGAGGGTGAGCACAAGTAGGACAAGGTAGTAGGAGACTCCTGTCTTCCCCCTACCTATCACCATGTTTTCATTCACAGTTTGACGGCCACGCTAGCTACGAGGAGAAACACGAATCACGTATACGCCATGCACACAGTTTGTCTAACTATGTCGGCTTTCGGGTCACAAAGTAGTCACAAGTTCACCAACTAACCAGGAGAGTTCACTTAAAATGTGTGAACCTCCGAAACTAAACAAAAAGACACCATTGAAAAAATATATAAAAACCCGTTTTTCACTGCGCATGCGCCGAGACTTATTTCCTGTTCACCACTCGATAGTTTTGTTATTCCTTAAACAAGACATACAGTGAGGAAAATCACCGAAATTTCCACTACAAAGAATGTCATGAATAAATCGAATCTTATGGATTATTCATATAGCAACAATGCTATATTTAAAAGAATACCACACAGAAAAAATGGCCATCCGTCACGTGAGTTTAAGCAGAACCAGGCTAAATTGTGAGTGAGTGGAACAAATCATGTCTGGAGGAGAAAGAGCTAAAAAAAAAAAAAGTTGTTCCATGCGCGGCAAGCCCTCAGTTTAAGCTCAGGCTGGGACCGAGATGGAGAGAGGCTTGAGTTGTGGCCCGTGTACCAGGCTTGAACCTAGAATCACAGTGTTAACCCAGGGGACTGTGGTGTCGGCTTGATTAAACCACCATTGGGGGTGTTTTACACTAGGTTTGTGTAGCCTCGACCAGCCTATTAACGCCAGGTTTAGGCAGCCAATTTTATCGACCAGCCTATTTACGCCGCGTTTAGGTAGCCAATTTTATCGACCAGCTTATTAACGCCAGGTTTAGGTAGCCAATTTTATCGACCAGCCTATTTACGCTACGTTACGTAGCCAATTTTATCGACCAGTCTATCTACGCCAGATTTAGGTAGCCATTTTTATTGACCAGCCTATTAACATAAGGTTTATTGCTATTGTTACACGTCAATTTATCACTTGTAATCGACGAAACTATTTTATATTTGTCTTGACTTAGATTGTTTTACCCTATTCATCGACCAGTCTATTTTACACAAGTCATCGACCAGTCTATTTTACACAAGTCATCGACCAGTCTATTTTACACCAAGTCATCGACCAGTCTATTTTACACAAGTCATCGACCAGTCTATTTTACACAAGTCATCGACCAGTCTATTTCACACAAGTCATCGTCTTATTTAATGTCATACTCACATTGATTACAAATGATAATTATCGTAAATCATAGCATATTATGTTTATACAGTTCAAATATTTATGACATAAGGCATCTATGCCTCACTTAGTTACATGTACGTATTTAATAACAAATTATCTTTCCTTGCATTATAATTAATTACTCTTAAATTTTGAATATAATCAAGCTGACACATAGTTATGCAAAGAGTTGTTATTTTCATTCTTTCTTTTCACAAGTAGATCTATTTCATGCAATCAAGAATACAGAATAATGAAATAAATATAGTATTAATAATACTTTTAAGAAAATTGGTACACAAATAATAATGAAAGCACCGAATTCAGTTTTTGACCGTCAAATGCTTAGAATGGGTTTATTGTGAGGTCATCAAATCTTCCAATTAAGGGCCAGTAGTTGATCAATATAAGAATACATGTAACTCACCTATAGCAGACTATTTATTCCCTATACAACGATCATGCTTAACAAATACATATCAACATAAGTCAACATAGCAGTAAAACACACACTCCATAGCTAATTAGACTAAATGCCAGTATTCTCAAACTGTTTAAAAAGTGGTCCTTAATGCGATCAACTAGTTCCAATATTATTACATTGTCCTGTCTCTTTTTTTTTTAAAAAAGCCCTAAAATATATCAGTTAACCATAGAAACTTCAAGGCAAGACTTATTATAAAGTCACCACTAAACAATAATAGCTAATATCTTTTGTCAATAAGTATATTATAATAGAAATACGCTTGCGTCAAAATAAAAACAAACAAACTTATCATTTCAATAACCACGCTGTGAAGAAGGAAAAATACATGAGTGTCTTAATAATTTGAGAAGGTACAAGATTATAACATGCGCACTTGCATTCCGGAGCAATTCTCTAAATCAATGCCTTGTACTTTTTACTGACATCCAAGTTCTTCTTTCAGCCAAGTTATATTTTCATTTAAATACCAACGGTCTCTGATTACGAATCTCTCTTTAGGTTTTATCAAAAGAATGGTCTTTAACAATTGTGACTTGAGCCACAATATTTAAAGACGTTTTTTTTTGGTCAAGCCACAATATTTAAAGACGTTTTTTTTTGGTCAAGCCACAATATTTAAAGACGTTTTTTTTTTGGTCAAGCCACAATATTTAAAGACGTTTTTTTTTGGTCAAGCCACAATATTTAAAGACGATTCTTTTGATAAAACCTAAAGAGAGATTCGTAATCAGACATCTTTGATGTCTGATTACGAATCGAATCTCTCTTTAGGTTTTATCAAAAGAATCGTCTTGAACAATTGTGGCTTCAGCTGTCCTTTGTTGCCAGCTTCCTTTCTTATAAAAATTATCAACATTAAAAAATATAATAATAAAACTGAATGAAAATAAATACTGCACGCAGCTAACAGGGTTAGTTTTAGGGGTAGTAATATGGCGGTCGTTAAGTTTCATAAGTGTTAAAAAATGTGTAGTCAGTTTTAGAAAAAGAAAATGAAAGATATGCAATCATGAATTAGTCAATTGTCCAATAATTTTTAAAAATCTATTTTCTGTAAGTCAGAATATTTTACACACCATTCAGTTGTTAACATTAATTTTCAACAAAACAAAAGCAAATTTGGCGAATTTCCTTTATACTTTCAATTACTTTAAATTCGGGGATCAACAAAAATATAATTGGATAATTTTGAAGTAGATATAATAACAATATTCAAATGTGAGACAAATTACAATGATGAAGATTGACTGTGCTGGAGTTTGTGCGGATCATTAATCAAGGAACTTAACACTAAACCTATGCCGAACTCATTAGTTGGTTAGCGCGGCTACTCTCAGCTCATTGATCCCTATTAGCCCCAGGCACAAGTCTGGACACACACAGGGGTCATTTGAAAAGGGGAGAAACGGATTGTATGACAGGATCGAATGTCTTGTTTTTTTTCAGACTGGTCAGTAAGGAGATCGAAACTTAATCTACGTGCTCTCTCCGACCTGGTCTTAGACATGGCAGATACTGTCATTTTATACAGCACCTCGATACAGCACCTCGATACAGCACCTCGAAGCAGCATTCAATGGTTGCACTTTGATGCGAGAGTACTTAAAAATAAATAACCCTGGAGTGTATCACAAATGAAACAAAAGCAGAGATTGAGCTCATTGAGTTGCGCCTTTGTGAAGATAAGTGGGGTTGGAAGGTTGGTCATTTAGATTGGACAAAGAACCGAAGAAGTATTGTAGATACTAACCGCTTATAAAATAAAAGCCAAAGGTTCTGTACAAGGTTACATAAATATGGAAGCATACGTTGCGTTGCAGTATATTTAAAACTCATCAATTGTAGCAAGTGGGAAATAATGTAAAGAAACCTCTAATAGTGTTCACGAATTCGATTTTTTAAAAGCCATAGTAAAGTTATGTAATAATGACATGAAGAAAAAAAGGAGGAAGTTTCAGGGAAGACAGAAATAACATGGAGGATTGACAAGGGAATGGAGGATTGACAGGGCAATGGAGGATTGACAAGGGAATGGAGGATTGACAAGGGAATGGAGAATTGACAAGGGAATGGAGGTTTGACAAGGGAATGGAGGATTGACAAGGCAATGGGGGATTGACAAGGGAATGGAGGATTGACAAGGGAATGGAGAATTGACAAGGGAATGGAGGATTGACAAGGGAATGGAGAATTGACAAGGGAATGGAGGATTGACAAGGGAATGGAGGATTGACAAGGGAATGGAAGATTGACATGGGAATGGAGAATTGACATGGGAATGGAGGATTGACAAGGGAATGGAGGATTGACAAGGGAATGGAGGTTTGAAAAGAGAATGGAGAATTGACAAGGGAATGGAGAATTGACATGGTAATGGATGATTGACAAGGGGAATGGAGGATTGACAAGGGAATGGAGGATTGACATGGGAATGGAGAATTGACATGGGAATGGAGAATTGACATGGGAATGAAGGATTGACAAGGGAATGAAGGATTGACACAGGAAAGTGGATTAACATGGCAATTAAGTAATGACATGGGGAGGGAGAATGGCAAGGGAAGGAGAATTAACATTGGGAGAAGTGACTGAAAAATGAAATGTAGGGCGTGTAAAGGAGAATGGGCAAATGATATGGAATGGGAGTAACGAAGTAGCAAGGGAAGATTGCCACGTGAACGGTGAACTGACCTAGTAAAGAATGAATAGCGTGCAGGGGAGGAATGACTTGTGGAGAAATGGCATGGAAAGAGAGGAATGGCATGTAAGGTAGGAATGACAAGGAAATAAGTCATTTAAAAGGGGAAAGATGGAATAGTGTCGAATTGGATTTTGTTATTTTAAAAAAGTCTGATATGAGAAGGAAGGAAGGAATTGTAACACTACTTAGACAATGGTATTTAGGCGAGAGTGGCTGTAGGAAAGTGTGGGTACCTGGAGAAGTTGAATAGTAAGAGTTTTTTTTTTAATGGAGAAGCGTTTCTAGAGTTATTTTGTAAGTAGGACATTGGTGAGAAAATCAAGATTCGTTCTGTAAGCAGTAAGCAGGAAAGAGATGAAAAAAATCAAGATAGTAATGCTGGCAGATGGACGTTGAGATTTAATCATCAAAGGTACAGTAGCTCAGAGAGCTCCAGATTAACCCAAAGTACAGATGATATAGGGCGGTTTGTATGTCCAGGAAAAGTCAGGTATGTTCAGGTATATTTTCTACTATTTAAGATAGTTATCGAATGATTAAAAAATATCTCGAACATTAATGTTATATGTCTCAAGTTTGGAGCTAATGGATTTAATTTTTATTTTATTTTTAATTTAAAAAATTAACATATTAAAAAAAATTAATCATACGTAAAAAGATCAAAGATTTCTTAATACCAGCCCACATAGACTATAACCAGATCAAAGATTACTTCATACCAGCACGCACAGACTATAATAAGATCAAAGATTTCTTAATACCAGCCCGCACATATTATAACAAGATCAAAGATTTCTTAATACCAGCCCACACAGACTATAACCAGATCAAAGATTTCTTAATACCAGCCCAGACAGACTATAACCAGATCAAAGATTTCTTAATACCAGCCCACACAGACTATAACCAGATCAAAGATTTCTTAATACCAGCCCACACATCTTAATACCAGCCCACACAGACTATAACCAGATCAAAGATTTCTTAATACCAGCCCACACAGACTATAACTAGATCAAAGATTTCTTAATACCAGCCCACACAGACTATAACCAGATCAAAGATTTCTTAATACCAGCCCACACAGACTATGACCAGATAAAGACTTCGATGTAAACTCCCCACAGAACTCTTAATTTTCTATTTTTATCTCATACCGTAAATAAAAGATAAGCAAGTAAAAAATATATAACTATTTAAGAACTATAATATGTTGTTTCATGTATACTTATCGCCATTTCAAACAATCGACAATTTGTTTTAAATTCCTTTACCATCCAGAGTGACACTGAACATAGTACATATTGAACTAATACCCACTACAATCGAACTATTGGTAATGTTCTAAGAGAGTTTGTTTAAAGACGCAAATGTGTCAACTTTAAGCTTTTCCAGCTTTAGCCTTAGTGATGTAGTCCAGCAATCCTTGGATGATTTTATCCTGGTCCACATACTCCAATATGTGAGGCGCGTTCAACAAGATCCCGGCTGTACCGATTAGAGTGACCAGTAGGAATATTAACAGAAGCAACCTGTCCAGCACTCGAGCTACGTACTTCCAGTCCTCCAGGACCTGCAGCACAAATCAGAGATAAACATTAAACCATAGGACAACAAAAACTTGAAAAAGTATCTACTATCATTCACTATGTCATAACAAATAATATTAACATTAAACACAAATTTACATCATTATATTACAGTCTCACTCAATGTCTCACATTACACCCCCACACGCATTCTACTAATTGTATTACACTCCCACTCACAGTTTCATATTACACTCCCACTCACAGTCTCATATTACACTCCCACTCACATTCTCACATTACGCTCCCACTCAAATTCTCATATTACACTCCCGCTCACAGTCCCCTATCACACTCCCACTCACAGTCTCATATTATTCTCCCACTCACAGTCTCATATTAAACTCCCACTCACAGTCTCATATCACACTCCCACTCACAGTCTCCTATCACACTTCCACTCACAGTTTCCTATCACACTTCCACTCACAGTCTCATATTACATTCCCACTCACAGTCTCCTATCACACTCCAACTCACAGTCTCCTATCCCACTCCCACTCACAGTCTCCTATCACACTCCCGCTCACAGTCTCCTATCACACTCCCACTCACAGTCTCCTATCACACTCCCACTCACAGTCTCATATTACACTCCCACTCAGTCTCCTATCACACTCCCACTCACAGTCTCCTATCACACTCCAAGTCACAGTCTCCTATCACACTCCCACTCACAGTCTCCTTTCACACTCCCACTCACAGTCTCCTATCACACAACACTCACAGTCTCATATTACACTCCCACTAACAGTCTAATATTACACTCCCACTCACAGTCTCATATCACACTCCCACTCACAGTCTCCTATCACACTCCCACTCACAGTCTCCTATCACACTCCCACTCACAGTCTTATATTACACTCCCACACCTATCACACTCCCACTCACAGTCTCCTATCACACTCCCACTCACAGTCTCATATTACACTCCCACTCACAGTCTCCTATCACACTCCCACTCACAGTCTCCTATTACACTCCCACTCACAGTCTCCTATTACACTCCCACTCACAGTCTCCTATTACACTCCCACTCACAGTCTCATACTCCTCCTCCTGTTTGAGATGCTGATATATAAACTTGACGGCCTCTACTGTCTTGTGGAGCTCTGGCGTCATTGTAAACTGCGCCAACTCCTCACTCTCCTCCGACTGGGGCAACGACCGTGACGGCTTCTCCGCCCCTGTACTGCTGCCGCTGCTGCCTTGCGCCCTCAAACATTCCTTGTGATTGTGCGCCAAAGCGCTGAGCCTACAGTGAGGGTGGTGGACCTCCGTCAACTCCAGTAAATCATTGTCATGACCTAGATTCACGTTCAAGCGTCTTGGCTCGGGAGTGGAATGGAATGAGGGCGGGGGCGTGAAGGTTTTACCCTGCCAGCGGTTCATGTGATCTGGACGTTTGATCAACAGATAACGGGGCAGCTCGCGGAGGAACAGTACGCGCACCCAGTGGGGCATTCGATGGGTCCTTGGGGTTCTGTAGTTACGATTGATGATGATGACCGTAGAAAAAATGGCGATGAGATTCATGATGAAGGTGAAGAGCAGGTACTTGGCTATGAGTGGTATCGTCAGTGAGGGAGGGAGGATTTTGGAGACGAGGAGCAGAAACACGACGAGGGCGAGCAGAACCGAAATACACAGAGTTATCTTCTCACCGCCGTCTGCTGGCAAGGCGAACACACAAATGCTGACGAATGAGATGAGAACACAGGGGATGATGAGGTTAACGGTGTAGAACAGAGTCTTTCGTCGGAGGACAAACTTGAAAACAATTTGGTCCTTGACCTCCCCGGTGATTTGGTCAGTAATGGTGACGATGTCCCCCGGACAGTCGATGATGTCCCAGCTGCCGCTCTTGAGGTAGTCTGTGAGGTCAAGTTTGTTCATGTTCAGGTAAAAACTGTACTTCAAGGCGTTCCCCTTGTGTGTCCAGGAGCCAAACTTCATCTCACAGATCTGCTGGTCAAACGGGAAGTACATGACGTCTATTGAACACGAGCTGTGGTAGATGGCGGGAGGGATCCAACTGATCTGCATGGAGCTGTAGAGAACACAGTTGGACTTGTACGTCACCTCGTAATTACCGTCAGCACTGAAACAAACATTGGATATCTTCTTTATTGTCAGTATTCTCTTCTGTTATAGCCAATA
The DNA here is from genome assembly GCA_002072015.1 of Radix auricularia. Taxonomy (NCBI): domain Eukaryota; kingdom Metazoa; phylum Mollusca; class Gastropoda; family Lymnaeidae; genus Radix; species Radix auricularia. The sequence continues at coordinate 1,400,171 of MUZC01000003.1, read as the reverse complement.
TACTCTTCTGTTATAGCCAATATACTCTTCTGTTATAGCCAATATTCTCTTCTATTATAGCCAATATACTCTTCTGTTATAGCCAGTATACTTTTCTGTTTTTACCAATATACTCTTCTGTTATTACCAATATACTCTTCTGTTATTACCAATATACTCTTCTGTTATAGCCAATATACTCTTCTGTTATAGCCAATATACTCTTCTATTATAGCCAATATACTCTTCTGTTATAGCCAGTATACTTTTCTGTTTTTACCAATATACTCTTCTGTTATTACCAATATACTCTTCTGTTATTACCAATATACTCTTCGGTTATAGCCAATATACTCTTCTGTTATAGCCAATATACTCTTCTGTTATAGCCTATAATACTCTTTTGTTATAGCCATCCCCAAGGATTTCCTATATGGAGAACTGGCATCGGGAAAGAAGAAGACAAGTCACCCACGTCTGCGATTTGAAGATGTCTACAAAAGGGAAATGAAAGCCTCGAGTATACGCACAAGCGACTGTGAGTGTAAGGCAGAAGACATATCTACGTGGCGTACAGTTGTAAAAGAGGGTGTCATAGTAGCCGAGTTGCGAAGGATGGAGGAAGCTATAGACAGAAGAGCTAGAAGAAAGGCCGAAACATTGGGAAGCAGAGAATCCGTGTGCAAAAGCTGTGGTAAAGACTATCACTTAAGGATAGGACTGCACACTGTGCACAGCTACATGATGAAATGCAACTAAGTCCAACGGTAATGCATCATCGTCTTGCGAGACGGAAGGATGCCGATATCGATAATTCCTCTGTTATCGTCAATATACTCTTCTATTATACGACGGTAAACATCTCTGTTGGTCAACTTTTGTGGCCGTTAACCTTTCACTGATCACCAACAGTTACGAGCGTGGGGTATTCTGTAGTTGTCACCAATAACTATACTCTAATCTTTGTGATCTTATCTTCTTTGAAACGTCAACATTTACGATGGTCACCTTGTATGTCACAATATACGTTTTCGTCGTGATGATTAGTGTACGCATGTTTGTAGTATATTATTTGATTTTAAAATTCCTACTTTTTCTGATGTATTTCGTTTTTCCTACTTTTAACTAGTTAAAGTTTTTTCAGATAAGATTTTATTGTTCGCAAAACCACTTTTAAACATATTTTATTTTCTGGATTCAATAGAGTTTTTCATTTGTTCCTCGACTTATTGTCACCTTTTTCATAAAACCAAGTGTAGAAAAAGACAAGGAGGGAGGGGCAGTTAGATATATGACTATTTTCTGCCTTAAAAAAACAAACAAACAAAACAACACTTTATTGCAATCTTTAGATAAGAAGAAACTAAACTCAAAGACCTGCAGTCATATGACAAGTGTCTAACACCTGAAGTCACGTGACAAGAAGTGTCAAACACCTGCAGTCACGTGGCAATAAGTGTCTAACACCTGCAGTCACGTGGCAATAAGTGTCTAACACCTGCAGTCACGTGGCAAGGAGAGTCAAACACCTGCAGTCACGTGGCAAGAAGTGTCAACGACCTTCAATCATGTGGCAAGAAGTGTCAACGACCTTCAATCCTGTGGCAAGAAGTGTCAACGACCTTCAATTATGTGGCAAGAAGTCTCAACGACCTTCAATCATGTGACACGAAGTGTGAAAGCCTTCATAAATAATCTCAAGTGCCTCTAAACCACAGCTTATTTGTCAGATAACCGTACAATTGTCAGACAATTAACGAGAATATGTGTTTTAAAATCATTCAAAGTTTTACTTTCAATTATTGAAATGCATGGAGTTTCCCCAGTATCCAGTGGCGGGCGAGGGTGGGGGACGGACGGTTTGCCAAAGATTGTAGTTTTGTATATACATGTATACAACTATCTGCGTTGCATCTAAATGTGTAAGTTATTACGTAATAAGATATTGTGGAACACAATTTTAAAGGCTTGAAAGAAGGCAACGACAGATAATATTAAAAACATATGTTTAATAAATACCTTCTTCATCAGTCTAAGTTTTATTTCACAAACAAATACCAAAATTAAAATACCAAATAGGTAAATAAAATTATCATATTCACTTTTAAACAGTAATAGGAACAGGCCGAACGGAACTTTTGATCATATTTGGATATAGGTATAAAAAGATATAGGTAAAAAGATAGACGAGCAGACCTATTAAAGGCGAGAAAGACAGACCAAAAAAGAGGCAGGTAGACAGAAACACAGCTTGACTGCCAGATAGAGTCAGACTGACAGCATCACAAAGAGACAGACTGACAGCATCACAAAGAGACAGACTGACAGCATCACAAAGAGACAGACTGACAGCATCACAAAAAGACAGACTGACAGCATCACAAAGAGACAGACTGACAGCATCACAAAAAGACAGACTGACAGCATCACAAAAAGACAGACTCACTTGTTGAAAAGCACGAAGTCTGGTACCCAGATCTTCTCTGGTTTGATCCTGATTGAGTCAATGGAGCCATAGAGGGCCGGGTCCCATCCCAGCTGGTAGTCCTGCCAATACTGAGGAGATGATACCGACAAATCTTAATCACTCACAGCTTGACCTTCCCCTCATCCCGCCCCCTTTAATCACTCAAATGTTGACCCAACCAAATTAACCAGTCACAAGGTTACACATCAGACGAAATTAATTAAAATTGATTTGGAAGAGAAATTTGAAAAATATAAAATTGATCTTGTTCTAACATTTTATATTTTCCCGTTATTTAACACTGGAAAACTCGGAGTTCTATGCGTTAAATCGTGATGGGGTTACACCATTAGCTACCGCCCAGGGTGACACCATTAGCTACCGCCCAGGGTTACACCATTAGCTACCGCCCAGGGTGACACCATTAGCTACCGCCCAGGGTGACACCATGAGCTACCAACCCGGGTGACACCATGAACCACCGCCCCGGGTGACACCATGAGCTACCGCCCAGGGTGACACCAACCCTAGTGACGTCTCTGGCAGTAACTATGCTAGTTAATATGACAGCTACTATTGCAGTTAAGGTAGCAGATACTATGACAGTTACTGTAGCAGTCAATGAGACATCTGCTTTGGCAGTTAACGTTTGAGATACTATGACTGTTACTGTGGCTGTCCATAAGGCAGTTACTATAGCAGTAATTGTTGCAGATACTATGACAGGTACTATAGCAGTAAATGTTTCAGATACCCTGACAGGTACTATAGCAGTAATTGTTGCAGATACTATGACAGGTACGATAGCAGTAAATGTTTCAGATACCCTGACAGGTACTATAGCAGTAATTGTTGCAGATACTATGACAGGTACTATAGCAGTAATTGTTGCAGATACTATGACAGGTACTATAGCAGTAATTGTTGCAGATACTATGACAGGTACTAGAGCAGTAAATGTTTCAGATACCCTGGCAGGTACTATAGCAGTAAATGTTGCAGATACTATGACAGGTACTATAGCAGTAAATGTTTCAGATACCCTGACAGGTACTATAGCAGTAATTGTTGCAGATACTATGACAGGTACTATAGCAGTAAATGTTTCAGATACCCTGACAGGTACTATAGCAGTAAATGTTTCAGATACGCTGACAGGTACTATAGCAGTAAATGTTGCAGATACTATTACAGGTACTATAGCAGTAAATGTTCATACACTATGACATGTACTATAAAAGGTATTGTCATCCTGTGGTTATATTCATTGCTTCAGCTTGGTACACGCGTGTTTAAATAATTATATTAAATACTAAATGACCTTTGGCTCAATTCATTGCTCTCTTACCCACTTGTGACAGTGATTGAGTGATGGTCAGTGAAGTACAAATTTACAGGGACTTTGAAGTTTCTAGAAAGTCTAAATTAATAAGGAAGACTCCGATATGTTTATGTTTCTCTAAAAAACATAAATAGCCAAATAAACTCATTGTATGTGACTAAATTAACACGGGAGACTCCTATAAATTTATGTAAGCAACATAAATAGCCAAATACAGTCATTGTATGTGACAAAATTAACACGGAAGACTCCGATAAAGTTTATGTATACAACATAAATAGCCAAAGACAATGATTGCATGTGACTAAATTAACACGGTAGACTCCGATAAAGTTTATGTATACAACATAAATAGCCAAAGACAATCATTGAATGTTACTAAATTAACACGGAAGACTCCGATAAAGTTTATGCATACAACATAAATAGCCAAAGACAATGATTGCATGTGACTAAATTAACACGGGAGACTCCTATAAAGTTTATGTATACAACATAAATAGCCAAAGACAATGATTGTATGTGTCTGGTTCAAACTACTGACAGTAAACATCTCTTACAGGGGACTCTATTTTATTAGATCAAAGTCTCGATAACTCTGAGTTGTTCGACATACAAATGTATTTTATAAAATATTATATCTAACATCTAAGGACGGACATCTCCCAAAGTCAAGCACCATAGGCGCTGCTTCCCATGGTCAGCATGACACGCGTGTCACCAGTGACAAGTGCGGCAGACATCTCTAAACCGCATTCTCTCTTAAGACAATAAGTGAGTGGTCGTCATCGTGACGTCAGAAAAAGTCCATCTCACGTGAAATTTTCCCTGCTACTAAAAGTAGCAAAGTAGCAAAAGATCAAGGCCTCTACACGATCAAATACAACAATTTAATATTACAACAAACGTGTGTATTGTACTTGTTATTAGAGTGATAACTAAAACATTCCAACTTGAAAATTGATCAGAATGATTAGTTAATCATAAAGTTAGTCAAATAATTATTGGTTAAAATAACTCCAGTCTGGCATCCTAGTGAACGTTGACTGATAATTAGACTAAGCCATCTTATCGTTGAATACAGTAACTTGACTTATGACCAGACTTAGACATCGTATCGTTGAATACAGTAACTTGACTTATGACCAGACTTAGACATCGTATCGTTGAATACAGTAACTTGACTTATGACCAGACTTAGACATCGTATCGTTGAATGCATTAACTTGACTTATGACCAGACTTAGACATCGTATCGTTGAATACAGTAACTTGACTTATGACCAGACTTAGACATCGTATCGTTGAATACATTGTTATTTTTATTACTAACTTTTACGATGTTCGACTGATTTTAGGAGATTAAAATTGAAATTGGACAATACACAGACTTCACTCTGATAACATAGACTGTACTCTGACTACACTCTGACTAGTATACTGTTCTCTGACTAACACAGACTACACAAACTATCTGACTGTAATCTAAAAAGATTCTTGCTTCACTCTGAGTGCACACTGATTAAACTTCAAATACAAAAGAAATAGATGGGATGTTAACTGCTCACATTCTTTAAACAATATTTGAGTTACTTTAATTGTAAAATGTCTCGATTTCAAAACATTTTGTGTTTTACTTTTTACCCTATCATTTAAAAACAATTTAAAAGTTACAAATGCTCATAGACACTAAAACCAAGTCTAATAATTGATCTCAATATTTTCTGTGGACGACAGAGCTAATTCCTTTTTCAAAACCTTTAATACGTCTTAGCTTTAATTTTGCTTCTCTCCCCTAACGAAATAAATCCTCGACACATGTTTTATAATCACCACGCCGTCCACGCCCCTTTCTCAATATACAGGCACGTCATCAAGGAGGGGGGGGGAGCTAACGTGTCTCTTGTCTAGGGTCCCAACTGAAGTTAAAAGGCTAATATAGAGGGTCCCATACTGATATAGTAAATATTTCTGGTGACGGGCCTACAACGAATACGCAGGTTCCCGGGTACCCCTTGCCGAGATAAATGACCCTGGTAGTAAAATTGCGCCTTGTTACCCGTGAAATTGATACTGAAATGTCTTTACCGACGGTGATAGAACTGTGGCTCCTCTGTGTTCACATTTCGGCTAACGAATAATTAATCAAATTAAAACTTTTCGTTTGAAATATAAACATTGAAATACGTTTAACACGAAAACTCTTTAAAAGAATTAACTATCAAACGGAAATTAAACGAGGTCCAAACAATGTAATGTGAATGTGCTACATTAGTTTCCCTGTAATATTCAAGTTTTATTTATGCTTTTCAGTTTCAAAAAAATTCGCCATTAATTTTTAACGGTTGCTTCAATAAAAGAATTAAGAACTGTTTAGTAACGGTTATATTATTAAAATATTTTGTTGTGCATGTTTTAACATTGACATCTGCTGATCGCTACCGTCTCAACTCATTCACTTTCATGTCATATTTCTAAACCTGGTTGCATGTGTTCGTGTCTCTTGTTTTGATAATAAAATTTCGTATTTCGTATAAATGACTCTCTTAGAACTTCCTGCATTTATTTGAGAACCATCAATAACTTGTGTAGCCACTGGTTTAAAATACGGTATTAAATTGTGCTCCTGACCTGCAGAATCCTTTCAAAACGTCCTTGAACTCGGTAATTGGAATATCCCGAGATGTAGTGCGACTCCCAGCTTGACGCTCCGTCCTCATCCATCAACTCAGCAGCTCAGATAGGGCTGCTTGTGCTTGAGAGGACTTGCGGCAGCGCCCTCTAGGGTTCTTCCTCACGGCGATGGGGAGACAATCAGCCGTAGACGGGAGTAATCACCCGTGTCACGGAGTGCTCCCAACGGAAGATACAGCCCCCTCAGCCAACCCACCCAGGCTAACAAGTCGGTTACGGCTCTAGGCTAGGAACTTAACCCCCACTCCTGCCTTCCTTCTGGAGCTCATTTCACATCTTCGGTTTGCTGCTTCTCAACATCGATTTACATTTCTTGGAAGCGATCTTTTTGCGATCACCTCATTTTTATTAAAAATTTGTATGACACGGATTCTCGTCGGCCAATCGTATCGTGTTGAATGTTGATGTCACCTTGGGTGTGAGTTATTAATATCAGAAAATATGAATTTGAGCGATTTTCTTTTGTTGTTTTGTTTGATTTTGTCACGTATTCCATCCGATGTAACGTCTTACACCAGATGTAACGTTTTGTCTCTTGGACTCTTAATGTATGATATTAAGTGTGACATATTACTTGCATATTATTCCAGAGCGAAACTTAATCTTCTCGTGAGAACTCACTCTTGTAGGCGTACATCACTGACAGACTCCAACTTCTATGTAAACACATGAGACTTTTATCAACTATTAAACTTTAATTTAACACTAATAGTAATTACACTTTGTACATGAATAACATCAGTGGAGAGCCATGCCGGCTTCATGCACACTTCTTTCTCAATTCAACTACAACTGGCGCCCTCTATCATTCATTCGTCACGTGATCTTTTTCTATTAATAATATATTAATTATTATCATGTGACAGATTCGCTAAGAGAGACAGTTCTTGGAATCCAAATAAAAACAATGACAGGAAAATTGCAGATGGAGGCGACGAGAAAATATTTATATTACTTTTTTCTTAAAACTGGCTCGTTCAAACACGAACTTATTTTTAACAAGGTTTAACAAATCCTATAGGAACCCTATTAATTAACAACATTACACGAATGCCATTAAAGAAATTTAGGTGAAATGCAGTTGGAAAATTTCAATTTCAACACGACAATATTTTTAATCAACACAATTTATACCAACTCTCTCAATATAAAAACTGAACATCAAGCACAAAATACAAATTAACAATTAAAATAACTTTATTTTATGCTTTTAGGATTGGAAAAAAGGTGAGGGAGTGGTTTCAACCATCTATCTCTGGAGGATTTCATGACAGCCCAAACACCGTTTACTACATGGACTGGATATTTATGACATAAGATGGTGAGTAGACTACACGCTTGTCACTGTCACGATGGGGAGTAGACTACACGCTTGTCACTGTCACGATGGGGAGTAGACTACACGCTTGTCAATGTCACGATTGAGAGTAGACTACTTTCTTGTCAATGTCACGACGGTGATTAGACTACACGCTTGTCAATGTCACGATTGGGAGTAGACTACTTTCTTGTCAATGTCACGATGGTGAGTAGACTACACGCTTGTCAATGTCACGATGGGGAGTAGACTACACGCTTGTCAATGTCACGATGGGGAGTAGACTACATGCTTGTCAATGTCACGATGGGGAATAGACTACATGCTTGTCAATGTCACGATGGGGAGTAGACTACACGCTTGTCAATGTCACGATGGGGAGTAGAATACAAAGTTAACAACTTACAATTTGCAGCCAAACGTTGGTCTTCATGACTTGATTGACTTCATCCTGTCAAAGATTGTTTCAGTTATGAATATCATACAAGGTGATTGACTTGAATAAGTTGAGTGTGGTTAACTTTCTCACGCGTTTGTAACAGGAAAGGTTTAACGTCTTCAATATTACTAAATATTTTAAACATATTTTTTTTAAGAGTTTGAAAAAGAGAATTTTTAACATCAATTATTCTTTAAAATTTTAACAAATTGATCCTGATAATAAAATAATAAAACATTATTTAAGCCCACGCTGTAATAACCAAAAAAAGACCACGATTACTATAGGTATGATCAGATTACAGCAACTGACCACATTTATGATCTGACTCAAGGCCAGGTTGAACCGAATGTCCAGCGTATCGTTGCTGTTGACCACTGGTCTGATGAGAGGGTTGTAGCCATTCTTCTCAAACAGATCGTAGATCAGTCGTTTCTCGTGTTCTCCTGAAAGATAAATATTATATGTTTAACATTAGAGGTTTTACAGCAAAGCTACACATCCAAGGTTAAACTTCCAAGTTTTTATATCAAAGTTAAACATACCAGGTTAAACTTCGAAGTTTTAATATCAAAGTTAAACATCGGAGGTTAAACTTCAAAGGTTTAATTTCTAACTTGAACATACCAGGTGAAACTTCGAAGTTTCGACTTCGCATTTAAACTTCCGATGTTAAACTTCAAATTTGTAATACAAAAAATGAAATATAAGATGTGAAATATAAAAATTTTAACTTTAAAAGTTAAAACTCTAAAGGTAACATCAAAATTAACCTCAAAAGTTAATTTCATTCATTTACAAGTTACAAGTATCTAATATTTTTTAAAAATTTAAAATGGTTTATCTGTCGCTGTTCATTTTTTTAAAATTAAATAAAATAGCTATGAAATACGTGTTTTCAGTGGCTGAATCTGAACTGTAACAATGTCTCTCTTGTTGAAAATTACATATGTATATTTGACATGGCTGTCTTCTTTAAATGACTAACTATGAAAAATGACATTATTGGCTATAACTATCGATCATTTGACGCCTTATCCTGACTATATGAATCTCCTAAATACACACCTCCCCCACCTATAAGAGTTTATACTCAACAAATCTTAGAGAGAGCGGAAATAATGTGTCTCGCCGGGGTGGCCAGCTGTCGGTCCGGTCAGTGTGGTGAAAGGACAGGTTTAATGAGATTGTGTATTGATGTCCCCCGCGAGATGCCACGGAGGTACTTGGGTCAGGGCGCTAATGAATAATGGACTTTCGCTGTGTGCTAAAACTGAGCCAGGGGAAATAAGCACGGGTCGCTTGTAACCGTAAACTCCTGGGTATTTAACTCGTGACTTATTTACACATTCTGTGTCAATAGATTTACTTTCATTGATTCCTCCTCGTAAATTTCGGGTTTTCTAACATATCGTCTCATGGGTGACAACGTGTTCTTCTAGCGACTGACAATTTTATTGGCCGCGTTCAATGTATGGCGGCCGGTCAGCGTCTTACGCAATAAGTAAGATAAGCTCTACACTGTTGTTTAAATGCTGTCATGTTTTCCTGCAGTAACTGCGGGCTGTTTGGTGTGCTGATGATCCTGCAGTTATTGTTGATCCATTTTTGGAAATGGATAAAACAACACAAAAATAATAATAATAACAACACCTGATGTGCCTACTGTTTGGCTACTCAATATGTCAGGCTCTTTCCTTGGTCAGTGATTTTAGAAGGGAAAAAACCCGCATGTTCTGTTTATTTAGGCAGTCATAGTTTAATGCCAATCTTAGGTTTACATATGAATGTTTTAGTTTCCTAGTTGACTTGTCAAAACGCAAAGAAATTCTCCATATCAGTGAGGATTCATGGTGTTAACCCGCACTCAATGCGCATCGTGATGCGCTCTCACTTACTGTGTCTGACACCGTGCGCTCGATCAAGTACACACCGAGAGCACTCAAAAGATCATCCAGAAGTGGAAGTTATAATTGAAACAAAGATCCAAATCTTTAAAGGGGTTGATATCTATTGACTGCCTCGATGTTGGGTTGACCTAGCAAGTGTTGATTTATAAGGGTTGTAAACGAGCTCATTTAAGATTGCTAATATATAATAAAGATAAATCCAGTGTGGGTGGGGGGTGACGTCACAAAATCAATATTTATTAAGAGAGTCTTTTATCAATTTCAAGTGGCGTCATTTTTTCAACAATTATTGTGGGTTTGTAAAAGTTAGGGGCCGTCCATAAAGTACGTCACGCTCCTGAGGGGGGAGGGGGTGTAATAAAGTGGTGACAAATTGTGACAGGGGTAGGGGTTGTCCGGCCATGTGTGACATCACGGTGTTCTATGTTAAATTTTAATTATTTTGTTAATGAAAAATATATTTTTGTGCGAAAAGGGGGGGGGGGGG
>MUZC01000003.1:1371069-1389450 GCA_002072015.1 Radix auricularia | reverse complement strand
CGTTCTGTTCTATAATGATATCTCTAATGCTTATACTCTTAACATTAATCGTTCTGTTCTATAATGATATCTCTAATGCTAATACTCTTAACATTAATCGTTCTGTTCTATAATGATATCTCTAATGCCAACACTCCAACATCAAGGGCAGGTCACTGTGAAGTTGTCATGAGCGAAGGCTTAAGCTGCATTAATCAAGAAATCAATGTTTACAATTTTTTTTTTAAAATTGATTTGTTTCCCTCGTAATGAGATGAGAACCTCTGATCTGAGGTCAAAGGTGACAGATAAATATTTGTGGCTTTCCATAAAATGACAGCTTGAGATAATTAAATGTATTCAAGCTTTCCCAATATTTGCTCAGCATAGAAAAACACGAGTGAACGTTCTAGCGTTTTTATGCCTTGTCTCCCTTGGTCTAGGAAAACTAGCTTTATAAAAAAAAAACTTGCATCTTTTTAAATAATAAATATGTATATTAGTGCAGAGAATTTAAATAACGTATAACACGAAAAAATGAATGAACAATAACAAACCAAACTTCCAAATAAATAAAATAATTGCATTTAGAGATCCTAAAAATGTATTCAAAAATACTTAAGCCTTGCCTTGCACTACCGTTGATAAAGTTAACAAGTGATTGACTTTATAATATAGGACATAGGCACCGCAACCAATGTGAGGACTGCGCTTTCATAGGCCCCGCCTATCTTAATTTTAAATTATTATTCTTATTAATTCCGTATCCCTACCCAAATTTGGCCCCACACAATCCGTTTCGAATACTAATCCGCATAAGGCCCCACAATGGCTAAAACCGGTCCTGACTAGAATCTTTTAGACAGCTCAACACTCTACAGTCTACGTCATCAGCATAATAATCACGTCATAAATCGTCTTTATTTTATCAAAACTCGTATCAAATCTCGTATCATTGCTAATAGACACCATTTTGTGTCATAAAGCAAAGACGCTAACTTGAATGACCTTTTTCCTTTGCTTTTTCATCTTTTTAAATCCTGTTTTACAAATAGATTTGACATACTAGAGTTTTTTGGGGTTTTAAAATTATTTTTTTTACACGACCTTGAATTGGCATACTTGTACCTTTAATTAAAAGAGGTACGTGTTCTAAAATTGCCCCATGATGTAGTCTACGTCATATACAATTTATATATAAATTATAATATATATTCATTATTCATATATAATATTTCTGCCCCCCCCCCCCAGTTATCATAATACTTTTGTGACCGGTTGAGGAAATGGAATGGAAATCAGCACATAATTTAGAAAAAGATGATGAGTATAATTATAAGCATGAAATTGTGACTTCTGTTATATTAATTTAGCGAAGATATTAATTAAAACTTATTTCTGATGCGTAAAAAATAACATTTATTTTGGTTGTTTAAATAAAGTTAAATGAAGGATGAAAATCCCGAATCAAATGATATTAAGATTTTCACATCCATTTTACTATTTCTTCTGCAATCATCCAAGTGTCTTTTATAGTATTCCGGTAATGACCTTTGTATTTTTCTCTCTGCGGATGTTTCAAGCGACCAATGAATAAACATGTATAACTAAGTCTTATTTTCGCTTACATTGCAACTCCTCTGACCTGATAACAAAAATTCTCCATTAATATTCGCACGAGTTCAGTTGTAAGACAAGCTCTGTCAAATATAAAACTGCACTTGTTTGAATCTAGATTTTTCAGAAGAAAAAAACAGGGATGATAGTAAATTTATCACTGCGTAGAATACTCGCGTTCAATGAAAATTCTCTTCATATGATATAATAAACAGCTCCAGACATTTAATCGATTGCTCAAATGTCCTTTAAATATATTGGATTTGAATAAAATCAGGTTTAAATGATGTATCTAAAACGTCCTCGGTTAATTCAGCTAGAGAAAAGCTGAGGCAAGAAGTAGTTCACAACTTTTGTGAATTATCCGGAACATGTATACAAATGGTTACGCAAGAACTCCATCATAAACATTTTGTTGATCTATTCGCGAACAGTTGAGTGAAATTCAGCCATAATCTGAGAAAACATTCATATCATGATATTTTTTGTTGTTCCACATGTAAGACCAAAGACAAGTTAAATTTATTTTTTAACTTCTCTGATTTGTGCGTGGTATGGGTTGCCTGAACAAGCCAGGAAAACCAACACTCTGTTAACAGATTCAAACCATGGATAAACATAGGACGCAAATATCAACCGTTACAGAACGAGTTTTTTGTATCATTACTGACGATTTTTACGTCTATAAGAACGCGCAGACCATGCCGGTGTTGCAAAATAAATCCTCCCCCATACAGAGTCTCCCCCAGGCGATTTTATTTTAAAATGGATTCTCCGGGGGCGAAAATATTTTCCTCCCGATTAAAATAAATTCTCCCCTACCCCGTAAAATAATGTCTCCCCCAAAATAAATTCGCCCCCCCCCCCTCAAAACAACCTTTTCATATAGTAAAAAGAGATTAATTAACAACAATAGAATAACGAATAATTAAATTTGTATTATTAACACATGTTTACTCTAATTATATTTATGGTAGTGGCGTAGATACAGAAAGATATGGAGGTGGGGGTGGACCATTCCGTTTTACACCCCTCAGGGGCGTAAACTTTTTTTTTTTAAATTCTTAATTACTTGCATTTTTTCACACTGTGCAAATTGACTCTAACGGAGTTGGTATCAAGCATTTTTTTAATTAAAAAAATAAGTATTGTGTCTTTGAAGGCATGGGTTGTGTAGTTACTATAAACGGTAAATTTACACACATGTCAGGTGTTCAGACGGTGAGAACTTCTGTCTCCATCTCGCTAATAGGCTCTACAATTTCGGTAGACACCAAAAATCCTCTGTTGAATTGAGGGTGGGGGCTTGGGAAGGGGTTTGGAGCGACCCAATTAAAGAAGCGGCACGCAATGAAACCATATTATCTGAGACAACGCCACTGACTTGTTGAGCCCATGGCCTGATTATACAGTGTGTTTTGTTTTTTTAACTCTACGGCCAAGCCAGTTTCTTGTTAGGCGGCATGCATTTAAATAGTGCAGTAATCCCTGTAATAGCTCCATAGAGGCGGTTCCTATATGTTTCAAATTGTTTGATATCAAATTTAAAATCTAATAATTCACTGAAAGTTGGCTACTTTTATTTAAATATTTCTAAATAGTCATTTATATATGCCAAAGGTATAATTTGTTAGACTATTTATATAATTACAAGTACCAGTAAAAAGAATAACTGCTTATAACCCCGCAACCTTCTCTACATATACAAAAAGGCGTAATCAGCTTTATATATATATATCAAATAATTTGTAAGGAATAAAATTTCTTTCATTTATTTAGTCAAAAGTTTACGTACGCACACAAATCGAATGTTAAAAATGAAATTATGTTTAAAGAATTCAGAAAAGCAGGTTTAATTATTGGATTTTATTTTGATAACATCACCATGCACGAATAGATAGTCTCATATCACGAATATGAAATTATTTTTTTACTTTCCAATGTATTATTTTCTTTATGAATTTGAATTTTAACAGCCATAACAGTTCTTAATCTTAAAAATATAAAAATTTATAGAAATTTTATTGATGGGTAGGAAATCAATTCGCTTCCGGGCTGTTACATAAAATTGAGAAATTTGCTCCAATTATCATGACAACCATGAACTTTTCTCAGTATAATTTATACATCGTCTTTCAAAAGTGTCTGAACTAATTATGACATTAATGATAGACAAATCTAGACATCCTTTAACATATTTTATTAAGTATTTAAATTGTACTTTGATGTTAAAATATTATATTGCGAACATTTCTAAAATATTAGACTAATCAGGGTGAACAAAAAAAAATCACAACTAACTACAAGTTAAACTTGTCTTTTTAGTAGACATAAAATACTTCGAGGATGAGAATTAAGCAATTACTATTACATTCAAAGTATTCTTTATAAGCATTTTTTAATTTTAAAAAAAATGATTATAATTTTGTAAGACACTTGTTGTGTAGAATCTATACATTGTATAAGCATGAGGACTTGACTGTGCATGGAACACGTAATTAGTGCTGTGAACGGCAATTGTGCGTTGTCGGGAACTTTTTATTTTCGATATAATCCATGATATCCGCAACTATACACGTATCCATGATAAAATCAATAGAATATTAAAATAATGAATGAGCACATGTATTGTCCACTTCTGCTTTAAATTTTGACTAGCCAATCTCTTAACTCTTGCTGTCTCATTCTGTAATGAATTTCCCACACAACTCACCATCTTATATTGCGATATCTTCTCTACTCGGGTTATAGCGCCAAAAACCACTTCTGCCTCACTTACTCGTTTGATTATCGGCTAAATTAGTTTTCCATTGATTACTTGATGATCGTACAACTTAAAAACTATAAACTTAAAACTATACATGACTCCCTCAAGCCTCCCAGTACGTGACTATTGCATTACATTACCTCATTAGACCATGCAGGTGTCCTACACAGTCTTCCTCATAGTTCAGTAAACCATGACTCGAAGGACAACATAAATGGACATACGTGGAAGTCTTGAAGCAATCTACTCATTAGCTAGTCTCGTGCATGCCTAACAAATGACTCTGCGCTTTCCTGGCCCAATACCATCAATAAAAAAGCTCACCTTTCAGCTACACCTTCAGTCTTCTGGGCTCTTACATTCTGTAAGATAATTGACTTTATGCCTAACTAATTCAAGGGCAAACCTATACACGAATCTGAAACTAACTGAGCGAGCGCCTCACCTCAACCAATCCAGATCTCCACAGATCACGGTGATTTATGTTATAGAAAAAAAAAACAACTATCGAGTGACTCCAACCCTAGCTAAGACATTCATCGTTAAAGCGTGTGATCTAATGTTTGTGTGCCTTAGTTTTGGCATGTTCTGAGTTTCTTGAGATGGCTACACAAAAATTAATCCCATTTGAAATCTCTTTTAATATATTTTAAAAGTCAACTAAATTTTAAAAAATAAATTAACAATCATTGGCAAATTGAATTTGTTAAATTTTCTGCTGAAAACTTAATAAAGGCTACTGGCAAAATTCGGTAATAATATTTTGAATCATTATAATGCACACATAAAAATCGCAAATTTCGTGTAAGTCCTAGTCACAGGTGATACTCAAAAACGTCAATAGTGAATTTTTGTTCCAATACTTCGGTGTGACGTTCTAGTATTACTTGATCATCTTAATTTTTCAAATCATTTATCTATTATTCTTTTAAATAACTCTGGGCAATTAGCCACCTCTAAAAATGTGTGTATCCAGGCATACACCCACTAAGCCCACAAATTGCTACGCCCCTGACTAAGCTTATGATTGTTGAATCTCCAAAAGTCATACACAAATGCATGAAGAACAAAAACAAACTGTATTTTAAGTAATAAAATGGAATAAAACAATTATTTATAATTTCCAAAAATTAAGGGGAGAATCCATTTTAAAGGGCGAGACATTATTTTAAAACAAATTCTCCTGGGGCGATTGTGTTTTAAAATAAATTCTCCGGGTGAGACTTTATTTTGGGGGAGACTTTATTTCGTGACACCGGCCTGTTGGCTGGCAAGTGAAGCAGCATTCACAGGCCACGGCTATGAGGGATTGAGGGCTCGATTCCAAGCCGCTTTTATTTATTGAACTATTGTCAGGTACCCATCACACCTGGTGGATTCAGTGACACCCTTAGCAAACAGGAACAAGTCCTTGCCTTCAGATAGACTCGAACCCGCGACTCTCGGTAAGCCAAACGAGCGCGCGTGTAATTTAATAGATAATGTAAGAGAACATATCACTACTAAAGAAAGATAAATTAATATTTTAAACTATCTTTTTAAAAATAAAAAGCTTTATAAACGAAATATTAACGTTTTATTTTTTATTTTAATATTTATGTTACTTGGTTTAATATTTATAAGTGTATTGGTGACCTTAGAAAACGTGCGCTCATGATTTTCTAAAAATTATTATCATAGGTTAAAATTAAAGGAAATTTTAGTGATGTGCTCACAGCTAACAGTTATGGTTTTTCCTTTTTAAAGAATTTTGTATGTTCATCAACTATCACCTGTAATTATTTATCCGTTTCTTTTGATCACCCGTTGCTACAGATTGTCGGCCTGTATTCCCGGGGGAGGGGGATGCAATGTTCCCTTTAAGCTGCGCATCTGACGCCGCGAAGCAGTTAAGAATTCCCGCGCAGCAAATTTTATAAATATGGTACAAAAACCTGATGATGTGCAACTTTGCTCACGAGTTTTCTTACTTTACGCATGGACCTTAAAGATAGTAATGGTGCGGACAGTGCCATTTTGGACTCTGTCATAAAACGTAAAACTTTCAATAACTGTCACGAGGTTTCAAACTAATACTATGCATTATGCCTTTTTGGCCGATTTAAATATATAAGTATTCTAAGCGCCAGTGCGACAGGCCAAATATATTATCGAACTTAAGTTTTCATAACATATCAATAAAAGATAGTCAAGAAAACGATTTTTTAAAAAAAATGTTATAATTCTAATTAATTGATCTAAAAATGTGTTCGAGCAACTCCGTAAAGTGTTGTGCTGTTTTTTTTTCTCCCTTGAACATTCCTTCTCTAAAAATTATATTCTTTAAACTTAATCAATATGTATGCAATGTAAATAAGTTCATTGTTCATTTCATTCAGCTACGCAAGTAATTCATAAATTTTGTTCCTTCTGTGGTCTTAAGATTTAAGTTTTTATTTATTAACTAAAAATAGATACATGTACTCAGATACCAACTGAATTTGAAGTAGAATCCAAAAGGTTTGTTTATAATGTTTCAATAAACGATCGGCAGACAGAAGCACATCTGTTTATCAATGATGTGTTTGATCATTGCCAAAGTCCTTATCTCCCCTTCATTTTTACCCCTTCCACACATACGTACACACATATTCAATATTCACCTCAATACACATCTTTGTCCTTCTCAATGTCTCCCTCTTACTCTTCATTTCTCCCCCCTCTCTCCCCCCTTACTGGATAACTGAGTTTCGTTCCCTGTCTCTAGCTCTGTTCCGCCCCCTTCTTGATACCACCCAGCCATCATCTATATCCTCCCCCACCCACCCATCATCTGTAGCCTCTCACACCACCCACTCCCCCACCCCACTCAACAGGAGCAATCTCTGCTATAGTGGTTCTCGAACGTGTTAATGTTTTGAGTACGATTTAATTATTTCCTAGATTTTTATTTCGTTGTTATCACGTTCGAGATATTTATTTGTTGTATTTAGTTACTTTTAGTGTTACCAATGTGGTTTTGTATTAGCTTCAATAGATGCTGTTTTTGTTTCACTTCAAAGATTCTTCATATGTGATACGATATGAAACCCCCTCCAGCCACTCACCCAACATTTCGGAACATAGCGAACGATTGTTGACTCGAATTAAAATTGGACAAGACGACCGCTGCCCGTGAACAAGTGTCCAATAGTCCTGTATGTGAACACACAGATAATCCTCTACAAAAAAAGGTGTCATTTTAGGTAGAAAGAGAGTGTTTTTTTTTAAAGTTTTTTTTAAATCCTTTAAATTAACTGGTGGTGTCAGCCCCTGCTTGCTTGCCTGCCGGAAAATCTTTGGATCGATTTTTAACCCACATCCTCGTTAGCTAGCGAGCTGAAATTTTGCAGGCAGATTCCTATCGATGTAAAAATGAGTTATCAAAATTTCAGATCGATCGAATGTACTTTAATTGATTTATTAAATTTAAAATTATTTTATTAATCTCTGTGTAGCCTGTTATTTTTTAGATAGAGTGTTATGGTGCGTATTATGTTCAAGAACCTTTCCTGTCGTGCAATAAGGTGCGCATTATAGTGACAATACT
Source organism: Radix auricularia (assembly GCA_002072015.1). Lineage (NCBI taxonomy): Eukaryota > Metazoa > Mollusca > Gastropoda > Lymnaeidae > Radix > Radix auricularia. The sequence continues at coordinate 1,381,519 of MUZC01000003.1, read as the reverse complement.
CTTTAAAAATATATTTTTAATCCGTGCGCATTATATTAAACAAGTTTTACGAGACATAATTTAAAAAATTATTTTTGTACTGTTTTTCTCTGCGTATTATAATGAACATCCTTATAGTTAGATCTAGATCTATGTCTCGTTTTATAAGGGATTTAAAGTCGAAAACTTGGTTGTTGTTTTTTTTAAAAACTAGATGCACGCACCTATAACCTCAGAACGCAAATTGCCGATTTATTGCCACAAATTAAAGGTTATAGTTTAAGGATACACTTATGTAATCCACGTTCGGCTTTGACCCCATTAACACCTGTGTTGGCTTTGACCCCCTGAACACCTATGTTGGCTTTGACCCCTGAATAACTGCGTTGGCTTTGACCCCAAGAACACCTGTGTTGGCTTTGACCCCTGAATAACTGTGTTGGCTTTGACCCCCGGAACAGTTGTGTTGGCTTTGACCCCTGAATAACTGTGTTGACTTTGACCCCCGGAACAGTTGTGTTGACTTTGACCCCCGGAACACCTGTGTTGGCTTTGACCCCCTGAACACCTGTGTTGGCTTTGACCCCTGAACAATTGTGTTGGCTTTGACCCCCGGAACAGTTGTGTTGACTTTGACCCCCGGAACACCTGTGTTGGCTTTGACCCCCCTGAACACCTGTGTTGGCTTTGACCCCTGAACACCTGTGTTGGCTTTGACCCCTGAATCACTGTGTTGGCTTTGACCCCAAGAACACCTGTGTTGGCTTTGACCCCTGAATAACTGTGTTGGCTTTGACCCCTTGAACAATTGTGTTGGCTTTGACCCCGGAACAATTGTGTTGGCTTTGACCCCCCTAACACCCGTGTTGGCTTTGACCCCCTAACACCTGTGTTGGCTTTGACCCCCTAACACCTGTGTTGGCTTTGACCCCCTAACACCTGTGTTGGCTTTGACCCCCCAACACCTGTGTTGGCTTTGACCCCCTAACACCTGTGTTGGCTTTGACCCCCTAACACCTGTGTTGGCTGTCTGACCACATTGGAATTCGTTTTATATCCCACTTAAAATATATTCATTATTAGAATAAGTTGTGTCAACATAACTGTAAAGAACTTTTTCTCTCGTTAGTCTTCTCAGGCAGTTTAATTCTCTTCAAATATTGTTTAGCTGTTTATTATTTGTTAGCCTTTGAAAGATTATAAGTCATCAGTGCATTGCTCAGTATTTACCTTTTAAATACTAATAATTTGTAAGGTTATATTTCTTAGAACTTGTTTTTATAGTTTCTTTGAAATATCACTTGGAGAAGCATTATGCTTTAATCTTTCTAATATAGATCTAAGTCTCTCTAGCAATATTCAATCGGAATTTACGTTTCTTTTCTTATCGCTCCTCTTTATTTAATACTAAAAAGCTTTACAGCTTTAACTATACAAGTAAGTAATGACATATTGAGCCATGTTGATATCACCAATATTACGTGTAATTTTTTCAATTAGTGTTTTAAATCTAAAGCTTTTTTTTCAGCTACTTTGATGCAGTTAAACGGTAATTTGTTTCGGATAAATGCTAAAAGCCGTAAAGGGATGTTCATCTGGACGGTGAGAAGCCCTGGCAAACAGAAAACAAAAAACCTCAGAAGCTCAAAATTTGTGGGGCAAAGATCTAGTCATCCCTCAGAGTAAACACTGACTTCATGGCCAGCCGTAGTCAGACATAAGCTTTGTGGTCATCCTAACTGCCGAGAGCAGATGATTATCATTCACAAACATAATCAGACTACCTTACACAAACATAATCAGACTCTCTTACACAAACAACATAAACAATGAGAAACATCAAATAATAACTTTCATTGAACAATGTTACAAAGCGATATCATAAATAATATTGTAGAAGTATTTTAAATATATATATACTTAAACATAAATAAACGTGGCTGCCTTTGAAATACAAAACTTATATCGTTTTAAGGTTAGTGGTGACTTTCTTGGGTTAAACAAATGTGATACTCTTAGTGAGATCTCATTTCCTATCGCATTTTTCTTTTTTTAGACTCCAACAGAAGATTATACAAGATCATGTAAGGGAGATTATTTCTTTACTTGAACTCCAACAGATGATTATACAAGATTATGTAAGGGAGATTACATCTTTACTTAGACTCCAACAGAAGATTATACAAGATCATGTAAGGGAGATTACATCTTTACTTAGACTCCAACAGATAATTATACAAGATTATGTAAGGGAGATTACATCTTTACTTAGACTCCAACAGATGATTATACAGGATTATGTTAGGGAGATTACATATTTTCTTAGACTTCAATAGCAGATTATACAAGATTATGTAAGGGAGATTACATCTTTACTTAGACTCCAATTGGAAATTGTACAATATTATGTAAGGAAGATTACATCTTTACTTAGACTCCAACAGATGATTTTACAAGATCATGTAAGGGAGATTACATCTTTACTTAGACACCAACAGAAAATTATACAAGATTATGTAAAAGGATTAAATCAAAAGTTTCGTCTCCATATTGCCGCAACATACAGGTCTTCAACGCTGAGATGCAAAAGTGCTATAGGAAATACGAAGGAATTCGGATATAAGACAATGTCACTAAATGTTGGTCACTCGGTGGTGTCCTTCTCAAAGGATTTTATTTTGTTCAGGTATGACACTCCCCTCAAGTCATGGACAACGGTCGGTTTGTCAGGGAATGATTCTATGATCCAATCAAAAACATTTAACTGAAGCATTTGTTAAAAAGGTCAACCAAATTGTATCGCTTATCCACAATAATAGAGTTACACAACGATCTTCACAAATGTACGGACGTTATTTGTCCTGTAGCAGTATCCTTCATAAATATCATTTAAAAAATCATATATACATGTTATTCAATATACATCTGTCCGAAATATCTTAAGCTAACTGTTGTAAAATATTTTACCAAACGACATATATACTAAATTCTTTTTCCAATATTTGAAAAATAGTGGTTCCCAAATACTATTTAGGGCTTTGAATTGATAATTTCGCACGTTCCGGGTAATAAAATAGTACATATAAAATATGAGACACATGGTGTGGAATAAAGGGATCCCTCTAAGAAATGAATAGTCGGGGCTGCGAGTGTCACGGGGAGTTGTAATTACTAATTACCATCGAATATTGTCAAAAAATTACTTTCATACCAACATACTGCTGATAAATGTAAAGAATATCAAGTTTCCTCACTCAAGTGTTTCATAATTCATATCAGAAAAATAAAATAATAAATTATGCAGATGTTCTCCCCATAATTCTAGCCTTGATGGTGAAGACTCTTTCAGTCCACGATGTAAACAACAGCCAGGTTATATCATTGTATATCTGCAATCGATTCTACTTAACAGAGAAGACATGAACAGAGCTTGCCCTCCATACAGACAAGGGTCTTACGTGCAGTGTAGTCAGGAACGTGTTACCTCTTGATTGGGAAAGCAACTTCTTTTTTTTTTCAGCTCGTTGTCATTTACATTTTTTTCTCTCTTTCTCTGAATGCCTTCAGCCGACACATCCGTTAGTTTTTTTTCTCTCTTTATTCTTTCCCATTTCATGATCTAAAATTGTTTCAGATAGCTCGGGCAAAGTCTCTCCATTCTAATCGATATATAACATGTGGCGAGACTAGACATCCGGGACTTGTAAACCAAGTAGAGATTAGATGAGAAAAGAATAAAGCTGACATAAAATGTTTAGCTTCATTGTGACAACCAAGACATGATTTAACGTAAAGCCAACCAACATATTCAATGGAATTCTCTTAGGTTTTAAGAAAGGAAACTTTCAGGAAATTTTTTTAAAAATGATTTGTATATTTAAAAAAAAACATTTAAGTTTTAAGATTGAAAGCTATTTGAATATTTTCTTGTAATCCTTGCTGCTGAACTTTGCATTGCTTCGTGAGTTTATTTACATACGTGCAATGATCAAAGCAGTAACCATCAAGTGAGGATAGTGAAGTAAGCCCTGTGTTCTGTACCTGGAAATTTTGACAGATTTTACCTATTAAACTGTTGGACCAACTTGCCTTACACTGACCAGATATATAGGACGACAGGTGGAACACCGCAGACCTGCACCTCGATTAGTTTATACAACATTTATTTTCTTAGTCTCTTCTGGTGGTTAATTTGTTATCGGATCGTTAATGACCTATTTATGTTATCGCTGGCCCTTGCGAGCCTGCTGTAAACATGAAAGACCAGAGCATGCCTAGGACATAAATCTCTCACCCCGAGGCCCGATGCGTTAACAGTCTGGATAGACAAAATCGTCTCTGTTTTATCCGAGGTCCCAGGGGCCCTTACCCTGTTCTCTCTCAACTAATCAACGCTCGTGCTTATGGTTCTTTTCTCAGATCAAAGTCGAGTGCGAGGGACGGGCGCATTGCATTGCTCAAAGAGCACGCAACTCTAGCAAAATGTTCTGTTTGAATGTTAGCACCATCTTGTGGCCACTTGAGCTGTGTCGAACCATTGCCATACATATCGTGTTCGAATTCCGGCGTCTCATATTTACCTTTGCCATTTCCTGGGTGTCATGTTTGCAGCTTCTATCTCATGTTACCTAGAAGTTACCTAACTTCCTGCCTTTAATTTGGAGAACTTCTATCTTTGATATAGCTGCATGCTGCCAACAAGTGCGTTTTTTTGATACTTTGGAGATAAACATTGAATCTGATGGAATGGCAACAGAAAATAAGCCCCTACTAGTTTATATGTTCTGATAACTTTTTGGTACATTCCTTTCTAATGTATAAATATAGAATAATTTATTGACATATTCACAGCAAAATGCCCTAATTTAAACAAAAAATCATCTTGTAAAATCAGCTTGCCTGAGTTTTTCTTTTCAAATTTGGATACTGCCATTGACTTCCCTGAGTTGCAGTTGTATGTTGTTGTTGTTGTTTTTTTGTTGATTTTTTTTTTTTTTTTTTTTTGGGTGTGTTCGTTCATTCATCAGTTAACATGTGCTATTTTGTATCTAGTCATGCAATAAAGGCAAACATTGCGCTTTATAAATTAATTTTCTTATCCATAATTCGTTGACGCTTTATCCTGTAAACTTGGCAAAGCCTAAAAATGTTAAGTAAAAAACAACAAACAATTTTCTTCACACAAATGGATGCATTGAATCATTATTTCCATAAATTAGATATTTCACTGATGATAGTAAAAGTGTTCAGTAAAGATCATTTTATTTAACTCAATATCTTCCATTACACATTAACATAAAACATAAAAAGCTTTGTGTACAGAAAAGAGCCATCGGAATTCGGGAAATTCGTAATCTGAAATGTGTGATCTATAACATACAGACGTGTCTAGCCTCCAGGGATCAGATCGAGTGATCAGACATTGCCAGATATTTTGGCGGGGTAATCTGACATTACTGAGACATCCTAGAAATATGAGAGGACCAATAGGTTTTGACTGTTGGTGTCAGGCAAGGTGAGAAGTGGCACGCAAAGGATTTACGTGACACTGTCAACATTTATTTCTTGTCAACACAACAGTTTATCTACAAAGTCAGATCTTTAAATAATGCACTTTGATATTTACATTATAGGATGTCGATTATCCTGGTGGATTCGCCAGACAGATATTTTATAGAAAGTATCCGGGTAACTACTTTCGACGTCCTATGGTATTATAAAAAAGTTGGATCTCCTACATAGATTTGGTTGTCTCACATATACTTAATATTTTGTATCCCACGCATTTAATCTATTGAAAAGTGTCTCCACAAAAATTGTAATAATTGAAATGTACTTAACCTTTTCCTTGTTTGTGGCCTGTAATAACTAAAGAAGAATTTTTTTTTCAATTCTTTTTAAAACATACTTTTACAGAAATTGCTTATCTCATTCTAATTGATTTTTTCCTTTTTCTTGGCACTCCTCTCTAACTGCGTCTTTAAAAATAAATCATTTTGTGTCTTTAGTTTTAGCTTCTTTAATCTCGGAATGAGAAAAACAATTTGGTCTATTTAAATCAATAAATGTTCAACTGTAAGGATAGGGAAAATACAATATGTTAATTTTTTTTAAAATTAAATGATATTTTGTAAGCAATAAAAGAAATTCATAAAATGCAAATTAATTTAGATGATTTATAAAACCTATTCAGTGACAACCTCTTACAAAAAGAAAGAAGAGAAAAGGACTGAGAACAACTTCATAGAAAAATTAACACAAGATGTAAGGAAATAGCAAATAAAAACAAATATCCTTCTCTACTTCCGGATGCATCATCAGTGAGCAATAAACAAAGGATCACATGACACAGCAAAGCGATGGTCACGTGAACACAGTCTACTTGTTATAAGAACCGTCGTGAGCAAATGTATCATGGCTAACACAGAATCGATCCTGCAATTATCTTAAATTAGTTGAGACGATCCCAGAGCCCAAGACCAATAAATCACTCATTAGAATTCCTGAGCCAGACTCACAAATCAGATCTCATCAGAGTTCCTCATGATTTCTTTATCGCACGTTCGTTCTTTTACTGTGTTTTCTGTTTTCCCGTCAATTTTTAGATTTGATGATTATCTGGCAGAGTTTCTGTCAGGTGAACCAAAGTGACGCCTAACATTTTAGGCGAGAACTAAGGAAAGGATTAAGGTAAAGATTAAGGCAAGGATTAAGACAAAGATTAAGGCAAAGATTAAGCCAAGGATTAAGACAAAGATTAAGCCTAAGACTAAGACAAAGAGTAGGCCAGGGATTATTTCAGAGCTGAGCTCACAAACCTCTCCACCTCGTCATCCCTACGTTTAATCTCTAATCCCTACCTTTAATCTCTTCTCTCCCTTCCTTTAATCTCTTATCCATACCTATAATATCTTATCCCTACCTTTAATCTCTTATCACTACCTTTAAGCTCTTATCCCTACCTTTAATCTCTTATCCCTACATTTAATCTCTAATCGTTAGCTTTAATCTCTCATCCCTACCTTTAATCTCTTACCCCTACCTTTAATCTCTTATCCCTACCTTTAATATCTTATCCCTACCTTTAATCTCTTATCCCTACCCTTAATATCTTATCCCTACCTTTAATCTCTTATCCCTACATTTAATCTCTTTCCCAGTTGGCACTGACACTGCTCACAACTCAAATGACATTTTTAACGTTGATTTATTTCATCAAGGCATTAAATCGGCTTGGTCAATAGTAGCCAGACGGGCAGCTTGGACGTCTTAAGTCTCGCGTTGATCAATACCTGGACCTGGCTCGCCTTATCCTGCTCCCAGATCACATTTTATACAGTAATATGAGACCTCCTCAAACAACTGGTCATGTCATACAAACATTTTCTATAATAATATGAGACCTCCACAAACAACTGGTCATGTCATACAAACATTGTACAATAAATATGAGACCTCCTCAAACAACTGGTCATGTCATACAAACATTATACAGTAATATGAGACCTCCTCAAACAACTGGTCATGTCATGCAAACATTGTACAGTAATATGAGACCTCCTCAAACGACTGGTCATGTCATGCAAACATTTTCTACAATAATATGAGACCTCCACAAACGACTGGCCATGTCATACAAACATTTTCTACAATAATATGAGACCTCCACAAACATTGTACATAAATATGAGATTTCCACAAACAACTGGTCTTATCTTAGCTATACAGACGCTCCCTCTATGCAGAAGATAATTGCGTCCACAGACCATGAGAGATGATCTGTTGGCAAGTGATGCAGCGGTCACAGGCCACGGCTATAGGGGTTCCACGCATTACCCCAGCCGCAAAACTATTGTCTAGTTAGGTACCCATTCAGAGCGGGGTGACTCGGGGACTCCTCAGGCCCCTCGCCTTCGCGTTGATTCGAAATCGTGACCATCGGTACGACAGTCGAGCGCGCTACTACTGGACCACCGCGTCCCACATGTCATACAAACATTGTTCATTTATATGAGACCTCCACAAACAACTGATTATGTCATGCAAACATTGTGTTTAAGATAACTAGGTACAAAACTATTCCTTTTTTATAAAAAAAATGTCATAAAACACAGAAAATATAAAAAATAATATTATATTTATGTTATCTTTGGAAAAGGAACAGCGGAATAAGTATGAGCCCAATATGTGCAAGCCCAATTAGTATAAGCCCAATTAGTATAAGCCCAATAAGTACAAGCCCAATAAGTACAATGCCAATAAGTACAAGTTCAGTTAATGCAAGCCCAATAAGTATAAGCCCAATAAGTACAATGCCAATAAGTACAAGTTCAGTTAGTGCAAGCCCAATTAGTATAAGCCCAATAAGTATAAGCCCAATAAGTGAAAGCCCAATAAGTACAAGGCCAATAAGTACAATGCCAATAAGTACAAGTTCAGTTAGTGCAAGCCCTATAAGTATAAGTTCAGTTAGTACAAGCCCAATAAGTACAAGTTCAGTTAGTACAAGCCCAATAAGTACAAGTTCTGTAAGTGCAAGCCCAATAAGCACAAGCTCAATAAGCACAAACCCAATAATTACAAGGCCAAAAGTACAAGCCCAATAAGTACAACCCCATAAAGTAAAAGCCCAATAAGTACAAGCCCAATAAGTACAAGCCCAATAAGTACAACCCCATTAAGTAAAAGCCCAATAAGTACAACCTCATTAAGTAAAAGCCCAATAAGTACAAGCCCAATAAGTACAACCCCATTAAGTAAAAAGCCCAATAAGTACAACCCCATTAAGTAAAAGCCCAATAGGTACACGCCCAATAAGTACAAGCCCAATACGTACAAGTCATCAAACTGTAGCACATCACTTTGTCTGTTCTGAATTGTGCTGAGACCTTTGTAAACTACTCTGAGAATCCCAGATACTAATTACATTATCTCAGCCGACCAGTGCCCCTAAATCCTTTTTCCTGATCATGTGGACCTATCTGATTTGCCGCTACTCACACCAACGAGGTTCTGAGGTGAACCTACCCCAGTGGTCAGCGACCTGATCACCCCACAGTGCGTCACTGATGGTCAGACCTGATCACCACCAGCTGCAGTCTCAAGTCAGTCACATTTTCTAGATTAAAGTTTTTGCTAACGACAGCTTGAAAATGAGTCCAAGTGTGTCATGTGATCAGGTGACGCAAGTCTTAGTGAAACACCCTTTGATACACGCTTTAGTGAAACACCCTTCGATACACGCATTAGTGAAACACCCTTCGATACACGCATTAGTGAAAACCCTTTGATACACGCATTATTGAAACAACCTTTGATACACGCATTAGTGAATTATTATTGACACATGAAATGCAATGTTAGCTTTAACCAGCGTGATTGCGCAGAAAATTTTGGTAAGGATAATATAAAATCTGTGCTTGTAGGTTGTAAAATTATGCTCGTATGCTCACAAAAATGGATGATGTTCCACTTTGCACACAATTTATAAATTTGCAATGGTGATTGACTCATGCATTGGTGAGTTTCATAGACACAGGCCTTGGTGGAGAACCATTGACACAGGTCTTAGTGAACCACCATTGACACAGGCCTTAGTGAACCACCATTGACACAGGCCTTAGTAAACCACCATTGACACAGGCCTTGGTGGACCACCATTGACACAGGCCTTGGTGTAGAACCGTTTACACGGGCCTTGGTGGAGAACCATTGACATGGGCCTTAGTGGAGAACCATTGACACGGGCCTTGGTGGAGAACCATTGACACGGGCCTTGGGGGAGAACCATTGACACAGGCCTTAGTGAACCACCATTGACACAGGCCTTGGTGAACCACCATTGACACAGGCCTTAGTGAACCACCATTGACACAGGCCTTGGTGGAGAACCATTGACACGGGCCTTGGGGGAGAACCATTGACACAGGCCTTGGTGAACCACCATTGACACAGGCCTTGGTGGACCACCATTGACACAGGCCTTAGTGAACCACCATTGACACAGGCCTTAGTAAACCACCATTGACACAGGCCTTGGTGGACCACCATTGACACAGGCCTTGGTGTAGAACCATTTACACGGGCCTTGGGGGAGAACCATTGACATGGGCCTTGGTGGAGAACCATTGACACGGGCCTTGGTGGAGAGCCATTGACATGGGCCTTAGTGAACCACCATTGACACAGGCCTTGGTGAACCACCATTGACACAGGCCTTGGTGAACCACCATTGACACGGGCCTTGGTGAACCACCATTGACACAGGCGTGGGGAGCCACCATTGACACGGGCCTTAGTGGAGAACCATTGACACGGGCCTTGGTGGAGAACCATTGACACGGGCCTTGGTGGAGAACCATTGACACGGGCCTTGGTGGAGAACCATTGACACGGGCCTTGGTGGAGAACCATTGACACGGGCCTTGGTGGAGAACCATTGACACGGGCCTTGGTGGAGAACCATTGACAC
>MUZC01000003.1:1347801-1370759 GCA_002072015.1 Radix auricularia | reverse complement strand
GGCCTTGGTGGAGAACCATTGACACAGGCTTTGGTGGAGAACCATTGACACGGGCCTTGGTGGAGAACCATTGACACGGGCCTTGGTGGAGAACCATTGACACGGGCCTTGGTGGACCACCATTGACACAGGCCTTGGTGGAGAACCATTGACATGGGCCTTGGTGGAGAGCCATTGACATGGGCCTTAGTGAACCCCCATTGACACAGGCCTTGGTGAACCACCATTGACACATGCCTTGGTGAACCACCATTGACACGGGCCTTGGTGAACCACCATTGACACAGGCCTTGGTGAACCACCATTGACACAGGCCTTGGTGTAGAACCATTGACACAGGCCTTGGTGAACCACCATTGACACAGGCCTTGGTGTAGAACCATTGACACAGGCTTTGGTGAACCACCATTGACACAGGCCTTGGTGGAGAACCATTGACACAGGCCTTGGTGGAGAACCATTGACACGGGCCTTGGTGGAGAACCATTGACATGGGCCTTGGTGGAGAACCATTGACACAGGCCTTGGTGGAGAACCATTGACATGGGCCTTGGTGGAGAGCCATTGACATGGGCCTTAGTGAACCACTATTGACACAGGCCTTGGTGAACCACCATTGACACAGGCCTTGGTGAACCACCATTGACACGGGCCTTGGTGAACCACCATTGACACAGGCCTTGGTGAACCACCATTGACACAGGACTTAGTGAACCACCATTGACACGGGCCTTGGTGAACCACCATTGACACGGGCCTTGGTGAACCACCATTGACACAGGCCTTAGTGGAGAATGAATTATGACACAAACCTTAGTGAACCACCAAGGACACAAGCGTTGGTGAACTAAAGTTGACACATGCATTGGTGAATTTCGCTGTTCACCACAAAATTATCGACCTTAATGTCCCACAATAGTCATATTTAAAGTTTAACGTCAATATGTAATATACTTTTTTGAAGAACCCTCGTGACCATAATCTTAGCTTCTCAATTAGATATTCTCAATTTCTTAAAGCCCTGAATATTCATGAAGACACTATTTTTAAAAAAATATATTTATGAGGTCTTATGACATTATATTATCTTCAGGCAAGTGTTTACCTCTTTATATGCATCCGTGACACGAAGAATGCGTTAAGATCCAATATTGGCCCACACCCTGCCCCAGGCATCGCCGCTTTATCCGGCGTCACCATGGTTACCCTGGCCAAATCCCCGCACAAAATGTCTAGGTGCTGTAGCTCCGCCCACAAGTACAAGCGACGAAAAATCCATACAAAATGTTTTAATTGAATTGAACTCAATAAGAGAACTTGTCATGATACTTTATCTACAAACTCAAAAATCCCACAAGATATCGACCAAATCATTACATGTTGTGGAGACAGACACATTATTTAGGCGTTCATTGATGCACGATCGAATCATACTCTTCACACAGGTCTAATTTTGATATTAGTACATGATGACCAAAAATCTTGAAACGTGATATAGACACACACAAACAAAAATTGGGATACATGATCTAGACCTGTGTTTGCTAATACGATGGGTAGAGGGGCAGACATCACAGGTCGGGAATTGGAAGGTTTAGTGTGGGCAGTGGCGTAGCTAGAGCTTTTGCCGCCCGGGGCGGTCTTCATTTGCCGCCCTTTTAGAAGACGTCCATAAATGACGTCACAGATGGGGTTGGGAGAGAGAGAGGTGTCACACATTTGAAGTCACTTTAAAACGCGCAACTTTACATAAAAGTTCTATATATGACTACCGACACTTTATTTAATGACTTTTTACATGGCTTCACGAGTGTTACGGTACTAGAGTGCAGCCTTACACTAAAAATATTTAAATGACAAAAAAAAAAAAAATTGAGTGTAAACCTGCTCATCTTCAAATAGAAAATACGGCTTTTATGGCGGGGGTGGGGGGCGACATTTGTGATGTCACGTTGAAGAAGGGGCCTAAGGTTTTGTGACCACGTGTGACCAGAGTGCAGGGGGTGAAAATCAGCTAAAATTGCGTGAATTCATTTAAGGACGGCCACTTANATCAATCGTATGATGGTTTTTATAAATAAATAAACATTAATAAATAATTTTAATTGAAACAATCACATTGTAAAAGTAAAAAGTGGGGAATATGTTAACCATTCCATGCCATGTTTATGTAAGCATTACTGAAAGAGGCAGCATTTTGTACACATTTAAAAAAAATACAAAGTTCTCTTTTAAAAGGCCACAAGAAAGTATTGAGTTTGCAGCCATTCCCCCCCCCCCCCAATGATACAAAACATAATCCAAATTTACAGCCAAAAGAACATTACAACTTAATATGCTCTTATGTTTAAATCCTTTATAGTAACTTATGGTGTCTGAGCCCGTGCGACCGACCGTGCGTGCGTGCTTGCTTGTTTACCGAAAAAAATTTGAATCGATTTTTAATCCACTTTCTCGCAAGCTAGTGAGTTGAAATTTTGCAGGCAGATTCATGTCAATGATAAAAATGATGTGACAAAATTTCAGAATGATCGAATGGACAGAAATTGAATTATTGAATTTGAAAATTATTTTATTTATCTCTTTATATCATTTTTTTAAAGATAGAGTGTTGTGGTGCATATTATGTTCAACAACCTTTCTTATCGCGCAATAAGGTGCTCATTATATTGTCAATACATTTTTAAAATATATTCACGATCGGTGAATATTTATACGAGACAAAACTAGAAATTCGTATTTTCGGATTGTTTTACCCTGCGTATTATAATGAACATCCCCATAGCTGTGTTTCGCTTTTAAAGGATTTAGAGTTTTTTAAAATGTTTTTTTACGGGTTTAAAAAAAAAGTATTTATAAATGTATACTTTTTTTATAAACAAAGAAATTGTATACATTAGTATGTGAACATATCAAAAAATTACTTATCAAACTTTCATAGTAGAGAAATCGTGTATTATGTTATCAAAATTTAAATTATCTGCAATATCATGTTCTACGGACAATTATTTAAATAATTTTGTTTAAAAAGTTTTTACGAAAGTGTGACGTACTTTAGGGGGGGAGGGTTCCGAGATTTGTGACAGGGGTAGAAGGGGGAGTTAAAATTGACAAATAATAGAGTGACGCACTTTATGGACGGCCCCTAACATTGTACAATGACATGGGCTTGAAGTATTATTATTTTTAAAAGTTTTTCCATAAATTGAGATTCTATAGAAACGAAAAATATTGCATCGTTAAAAGTAAAGTTCCAGCATCTGATCTCGTTTCACTAGCTACTTCTTCAGATGTCAATTTTTCCAAGACGCTTGAAATTGTTAAGTATGTCTTTTCGAAATTATGTATGCTATTGCGATATTTATTAACGGAGAAATTTGAATATTTTCATGCTCTTGTGCAAAATCTTAATAATTTTCCATTAAATAGACCAATTCAAATTATTTACACATTACTTTCATTTGAAATGCGTAGCATTTTTAAAGAATAACTGAATGTTAATGAAAAGCACATATGTGTGCTACTTTAATGCAATAAAAACAAAATAAATTTAATTTCTAGCAAGTTAAACTACCTTAAAATAATTCTCTAAAACTGAAACAGTAATATAAATTACACAATATTTGAACCACCATGTCATGTAGGTCACATCATTCTACGCATTTCGAAATTCCACGCAAAAACTGTCGTTGGGATATTAATAGTTCACATTATTCGGCCCAGCGGTGGTTTTTAGTGTACAGTTTTCTTATAAAAGCTCCATTTGTGGCGCATACTGCTTACAATTTTCAACCAAATCAATACCTCTTTTAAGCGACTTTTGATTTTTGAATAGATTTGCGTTAGTTATAACAACCACTATGTAATCAAACAAATGTTGTGTGATTCCGTTAATTAAGACTCGAAATTAAGGAATATTTTTGTTTCACCTTGGTTTTCCCCCTTCAAAAGAAAATTTGCGGCTGTCGGAAAGGGCTTTATTTTTCGATTGCCCACAATGCCGCCCTTTAGATGAGTGCCGCCCGGGGCGGACCGCCCCCTCCGCCCCCCCCCCTAGCTACGCCACTGGACTCTTCATCTAAACTTTTGATCAATAAATTAATAGTCAAGCATTAATATTAATGGTGCAATCATGGACCGACCCATATTTGTTAAATTATTTATTCAATGGTGCATTACTGGAAAATAAAACTCTTATTGAATAGTAATATCATTTAATATTTAAAAAATTTCAAAATTGTTGCAGTATAGTATAAGTATAGTCAGTGGCGGATTTAGCTATAGGGCAGGGGGGCGGTTTGCCCCCCCGCGCCCCTGTTGGGTCTAAAATGGCGCCCCCTTAAGACGCCCTCGATGAACACTAAAAAGTGTGTCACTAGAGCAGAAAACAATATGGCTAAACACGAAAATTCTAAGCAACACTAAACTGAAATACGACTATATTGGCTGGCTAAATATCATATTTCAAAACTGTAATATCTGGTTTGATCAGTCAGGAGCGTCGCCAAGTTGAAAAGAACATAGAAGTATTGAAATGAATTATAAACGTGACCTTGATCTCAGGGGGAAAAAACACGTTTGCCATTCATTAAGAGGACACTGAGAAAATGTAAGCTTTAGTGATGGTAATTGTAGAAATTCTGGAAATTGTCGTTAAATTTTATCTTTATTAGCCAAAATTAATATGATTTCACTTTAGACAGTCATCTAAAGTTTGAAAAGAAAAATTAACTTGATTTAATCCATGATTTAATTCAATCACTTGCATCTAAATTATCGGTGATCATTGATAATAAAGTTAATTCTGCACAATTCTTATCTTTTGTTATTGATTAAACCATTGATATATCTAAACTGATCAGATGTCAGTTTCTTTACGTTCAGTTTTAATATCTGAACATGTTGTGGAAAGTTTTAAAGGCTTTTATATAGGCCTGAATTAACCAACATAGCTAAACAAGGCACTTAGAATTTATTTTGGGGCACCACAAGTTTTCAAGAAAAATGTGTATACTGTCTCAATAGCCATGCGTAATCTACATGACATTTGCAAATTTCAAATGTAAATTCGAATTTTAAGTCTCATCCTAATATTAAAAAAGCGTTATTATAGTGTTTATAAGTTTCAAAGAAGATCAGTTACCGAAAGGCGATACAAGAAGAGAAGCAGAAAACACAGCAAAGAAGATGCAAGAAATAGAAGTTTTTCTTATGCTTGTGTTTTGGGAAGAAGCGTTACAACATTTTCACGGAGTTTAAGCTCTCCAAAATGAGCACTTGAACTTAAATTCTAATTTGTATTATTAACTAGCAGATCACTTGCCTGAAGCTAGGAATGACTTCCAAAGGTTTAAAGAAGCTACAAAAGAGATAACCCCAGTCAACTTTGACCCGTAATCGTAAAAGAAAGAGTTCATTGATGGTGATGCCCCTGATGTATCTCTGAATGTCACAGAAAATTTTCATAAATCTACTCTCTATGCCATTGTTGACAAACTTGAGGCAGAGATGAGTAGACAAGGACGGGTATATAATGATACAGAGATGAGTAGACAAGAACGGGTATATAATGATACAGCAGTTCGATTTTCTTCCTTGGTCTATGTACAATAAACATCTCAGTGTTTTTAAGTACTAATATATGCTTATCCTGAAGATCTGAACTGAAATATAAAGATTCCACTCATATATTCTTAACGAGTTTCTAGCATCAAAATCTTAGTACAATAAGTTCAGTGATAGAGACAACATCAAGTGTACTTTTTCAAATGTAAATATCGCTTTGCGCATAAAAATAATGGCTACACCTGTTCAACTAAGGCTAAGGGCTCCTTTTTCTTAGCTGAAAGGTATAAAAATCCAAGTAAAGGAAACCAGTAATGGTTCCTTATCTCTGCTGATGATGGGGGCAGACTTGTGCACAACTAACGCTGATGATGTACTCAAAAACTTTACCAGATGTAAATCTAGAAAGAGAACTTTAAAATATACTTTAAAAGTTATAGTTTTTTCGTCTATTATTGATAAAATTGAATGAAATTAGCACAAACATATGTGTTAATAACTGTTGTTATTTGTTAGTTTTTGTTTCTTTGTGTGTGTGTGTGTGTGCATACAAGCGTTCAGTGGAGGATCGGGGCCAGACGCAGCAGGTGGCACTCATGTGGTTTTGTGCCCAGGCCAACAAGATGGCTTAATCTGGCTTTGCTTTTATACTTTGGAAAATAGCAATGTTGCCGCATTTGCTGAGAAGATTTTAAAAGAACTACCAATGACAAAAGCGAAACATTGATATCACTCTCTGTCGAGGACAGGCATACGATGGAATTAAGAATGGACTTCAAACTCATTGACCCAATGCCATCTATGTTCATTGTTGTGCCCATGTTTTGAATTTGGTCAGTATAAACACTGTGATGTACAGTTGTTTTTTCGGCACAGCTGAAAGGTTGTATGCATTCTTTACATCTTGTTTACCACGTCTACAAATTCTTAAAGAGCATCATAAATCTCAATAGGAATTAACAGTAGCTACCCTAAAATGACTTTCTCATACAAGATGGGCTAGCTGTAAGCATGCTGTTGATGCAGTTGTTGGATCATTCTCTTCTATTCTAGCCATTCTCAAAGACATAAATTCATGGGGAATCAACGGAATATAAAGGAAGTGTTTGAGTAGAAACGATCGGACTATCTGTTTTAATAGCAAAATATTCTTTAGTTTTTTCTGATGTTTATTATTTGTACAAAAGTTGTTGGATGATATCTTCGTGTTTTCAAACTACTTGCAGCGCAAGAGTATTGACATTGCATTGGCAAAACAATTTATCAATGTTGGAAGAAATACGTTTTTTGAAATGAGAAGCAAATAAGTTTTTGAAATTCTGAAACTTAAAGTATTGTAAGTCAATCATTTATTTTGAAAAATCGTTCCTAACTAGATTTTAAAAACAAAATTTAAAGAATAGAAAATTGCAACAAAAAAAAATAAATAATAATAATATGGGAGGCGAACCTGGCACATATGAAAGGGCTTATGATCCAACTACAACATTAAAATCTGAAACATACTTCACTACCTTGGATACACTTGTAACAGAAATAGATTATCGACTAAGCTATTTATTTCTATTGTATTGATAAATCACAAACTTCTGAAAAATAAAGATTATTTTCGAAGTTTATGCTAAATTTTCAAACACATTAACATTGAAGTTGAAGAAATAATCGTTGAATATAAAGATTTTTTATAAATCACAAGGTCCATCAGTATTAGGATTTACGGAATGCTTGGTTCTTAGTAAAATTTGCCGGCGCCCTCTAAAATTCTCCTTGCCCCCCCACCCCCCCCCAGCAGAAATAGCTAAATCCGCCACTGACTATAGTCAAGTATAACAGTAAAATATAGTAAAATGCTATATTCAAAGTTCCAAAAGGTGCATGGCATGATAATTATCGAATGTTTTCAACAAGTCAAAATGTGTCTGTGTACTTTAAAAAGTAATTTTTAAATTCTTTAAAAAGAACATTAAAATGAAAATAAATGGTGAATATCACATTAATATGATCAATTATGTATTCTGAATTGAAAAAAGTTATGATAAACTGCTTCAATGTATTTCTTTTCGATTTTCTAGACATGCCATCAAGAGTTGTCAGTTACATTATTTTTGGAAAAGTTATAAATGAAATAAAAATTTGTTAAAGACATAAATATTAATGCATACCAAATGATTATGTATTAATATTTGAATTTTAAAATATATGTGCGATATACATATACACTGCAGTTTATTTGTTTCAAAATTGTAAAGCACGCTACATAGTACAAAATTAGATATTTTCATCGGCATCCAAGACATCATGACCACTAGTAACTGTGCATGACGTATGTGCTTTCTGATATGTTCGAGAGGCCCTATATAAATGAGTGTTTCAAGGTTGATTGACTTTCTGATCGCATTGTTCTGTTCCCGCCCACAAAATATTTCTTTAAAAATGGCCGGCAATAGACCCATAGGTTCTCTTCTTGTTGCAATCGGTGATGCCAGTGATGGTAACTTTGAATGGCGTGTCATTCCCTCGTTATGTTCTAATTTAGAAGCAGTGGCCCTCAGAGAAATTATCAACAAAGAAGAAACCTGAATTTCTAATACCCATGTCAGACGCTCCTGACAGAGACTTTCGTCCTTATATTTTTAAAAAGTGGCATGATTCAACTCTTTCTTCTGATGATGCAATCGAATTTCTGATCAGAGAAATCCCGAAATTCCTTGTAGACACAGCAGAAGAAGACTGGGTTTCCTTTCAAATCTGCATAGCCACCAAAGGCGGAAAGGTTACACCTTTAGATATTTGTGATTTTAAGATTCAAAAGAGGACTGTCGACGTTTCAGTTGACCAGACAGTCTTAGGGGATGAAGCTGCATTCAGTCTAGTGGCGTTAATTCTCTCACTGTACAGACTTTCTAATTACAAGTCTGTGACAAAGATAGTCGGAAAGCTCAGAAATATCCTTTCCGTTTCTCCTTGGGAAGGCAGAGATTTATTGAAAAGTCTGGAGGCTATGATAGGAGCAGCTGACGGTTGGAGTCGTGTCCCTGCATTCAGAGCTCTGGTGGCTTGTGTTGACATGTTCATCAAGAGATTCCCCAGACATCCTTATGCCGGGATAAGAGTAGGTACCCTCACTACTGCACACGAAGGTAGTAGTGCCGTGCATCTTTTAGACTATTTTCCCAATATCCTGGGTACAAGAGAGAGGAAAAAAGCCTTTACTTACATATTCGACAGAAAAGCAGCAAAAGAGCTTAAGACAATGCTAAAGCCTGGACAAGAATTAGGTGATCAGACTTCCTATACCGTGTACATGAGGGGCCTGGGAATTGTCCAAAGGTCACCGTATTGCGTTTCTCTGAATCCAAACTTACATACACTTATCCACTTCATTTGTGGCTTGTTTGGAGAAAAACGCTCTCTAAATTCCAAATTACTAAAAGTAAAAGGGAAAGCTGCTAACTACAAGCTATTGAATTTGGCTGTATGTACAGCCTATGCATTGGCGGAAAACCCGGAAGAGGCATTCGTAGGTGACAAAGATCGACTACACTTTGTTAGTGGATTGGCAGGTGAGGACTCACCTCTTTACCCCGATGATGATGATTCAGAAGGGGGAGCACTTCCTGATTTAAACACAGGGGCCGTCTTTAATTTTGTGTACAGGTTGGGTGGAAATCCCAATTCTAAGATGAGAACCTACTTCTATAACTTTTTGGTTTCTGTTAAAATGCGCCCGAATACAGTGGGAGAGTTTATCAAAGAGCAGCTAAGGGACAGCACTCAGACTTCAAGAGATTAATCTACTAAACATCGAATTCACACGCCACTTAGCTGTCCAAATTCTAATAACACCAGCTGTAGTATAGCAACTCTTGGAAGATTAACATTCATATCTAAGAACTAATATCAACGACTTTTCTTTTCCATGAAAACGTTATTCAATATACTTATACCGAGCATCACAAGTCTACGCCCTGAAACGTCAAGGCCGCTCCCCGTACGACTTCGACGGTTAAACGACCCACACACACATCAGACGGACGTCACCATTACCCACGGCCCTTATTAGGGCCACCCCACGTGTTTTTGAATGAGCTTGAGTTTGCATGTATACCGATCACCTTTTCGAAAAAAATAATGTTCATTTTTAATTTTTATTATTGGTAGACAGTTTTATTTTATGCTATTTTGCTATTTCTTTTCAAATTTTCTTCCATTTCAATTTTGCATAACTTCCATGTCATAATAGTAATACTAACAACAGCTGCGCCTTTAGCTAGTCTATTACCATTAGCTTGTAGAGAGCTATGGAGTCTTTCATAAATTACGTCAAGCTCCGGAGGGGGGTGTAAGAAAGTGTGACAGGGGGATTTCAGCAGGGCCGTCTTAACGCATAGGCCCGTTGGGCATTCGCCCGGGGCCACGAGCAAAGGGGCCCTATGGGAATATGTTTATTTATTTATTTTTTTTTGGGGGGGGGATGAGCACTCTTTTTTTTGCCATGGGGCAGGGGCCCAAAATGGTGTAAAGATGGCTCTGGGTTTCAGGCCAAGTGTGACGTCACGTGTGTTTCAGATAAAATTTGAATATTTGTACATGAAAAAAAAATGTTCGAACGTATGACGTACTTGAAGGATGTTAAAATGTTGTTTTTTTTAAATACCGTGACGTACCGTACTTTATCAGCGTAGTTGAGTACCAATAACATACTTGAATAGCCGCAGCTATCCGCCATCATAAATAATATAAAAGCCCAGGTCACTCACTGGATGTGGAACGCAAGGAGGTTTGATGGAACGCTTGCAAACGATGTACGACAGTCTACAGCAGTTAGTTGAAAAATAGTGTGGTGATTAGCGCTGTAAAAATATTTAAATTTAATATGATGACGTCATTGTTTAGTGCGCATCGGTGCGCGAAAGACAATTCTTATGATTAAATGCTTTGTATACATTTCAGAAAGTTTAATATTTCGTATTTATCAAAATTGAAAAAAGGACAAGTTAGTTGGGCATTTGAAAAAGCTTGCCCCGGCACAATCTAGTCTATTAATAAAACTATTACTAGTAGGTGATATTTAGAGTTTGGAGTTGAAAATTATTGACTAAAATAAAAACTCGTATTAGTATTAGTACTATTAGCATTGGTAACACTTGGTCATTGGATCGGGTTTTTTAAAATGTATTTACTAGGGCTGTGAAAATTAACGATTAATTTCTCGATTGATCTGTAAAAATGTCGACTAATTATTTTGATAGATAAAATCAATTTAAGTTAGAGGAAATATACTTATACAATATCGCAGTTTATTAATAATAATTAATTGTTATTAATAAGTAATAATATTTTGTTTTTTTAAGGTACAAAGTTCTCCATTAAAAATATATTTTTAAAGAGTAAACTTTTAAAAAAAAGCTGTTTTTATAAGGGAAATAATATAAAAATTAAACATTGTTTTTATTTAATTAACAATAACAAAAATTTAATTCATTGACATTATTTTATATTGAACTACTTATATTTAACTCACCCGGGGAAGGGGCTTACCTCTACGTGGTCCTCGGGATGAGTAGGGTACGCGAAACCCGAAACTAAAAGTCCCGACCAGGAAGGTCGAAGTTCGGTTAGGGCTAGCTAGGAAGTTAGACAGATGATTACAGCCGCCGTACGGAACTAAGACAGAGGCGACCATGGTGGAGATCGCCTCTGTCGATGATGAAAACCATTGAGCGTCGGGTCATCCGAGGCGGCCGTTTCGTCCTCCTTTCTAGGTAGAATCAGTGAACGGCACTGTTTAGGGCCAGTAAAATACTAGAAAAAGTGCCGTGAAGAACTTTGGTTGGACGTCAGCTCTGAGGAAACCTTCCCGATAAGGGGTGCCCTAACCAAACACTATGTGGTTGTTTCTGCGGTTGCCCGCACCTCCCGGGAGGGTTACAATGATGATTCCCCCCTATCTTGCGACAGTCCTAGGTAGATAGACCCATTTCATGCGCTGTGGTGGCACCGCAGTATCGGCGGGTCGAAATAGGCAAATCCACATCCTTCTTAGGGAGTAAACCCCCTTGAGAGGCAGGATGGTGAGCCTCGAGCGAACTTAACCCTGCCCAGGCGGCCCCCTCTAAGAGGGGACCGTGTTGGGGGTGCCCTTGTCAGCTTAGCCCTTCGGAGGAGGGGTGGGAGTTTGCCAAGAGATTCCCCAACGGGAGCTATAAGAGTTTTAGTAACTCATGACCTTTGATGCCATCTCAAATGACACATATTTAACTCAAAAAATGTCAAGTGCCTGTTTTTGTTACTTCCTTTGAAATTTATTTTAATGAAATTAATGACGACGTACATCGTATTTTTAACTTTAATCTAAATTATCGATTAATTATTCGGTAATTTTTCAAAAGTTAACGATTAAATTTAAATTAATCGATAACAGCCCTACTTCAAAGTAATTAAAAGTTCATAATTTCGTTTGGATGGTGAGCTCGCATGTCTAACTTAGAAGCTGATGTAAACAATTTTTTAAAAATATTCAGAAATCAGTTAAATATTTTTTACTCATAACTGGATATTGAACTCTTCTAAGACAATGGACAGAAACATTCCTTTCTTTACTTAATGCTATGTTCACTGCCATATATAATATATTGATAGTGGAAGTATGTATTGGTATAATTGAGTACCTCTATAGCTTGTACAGCTGGCTGCGACTTTTGGTTAGTGTTTAGGATTGTTGCATTGAAGATATAAATGATGTTAGTGTGTAGGATTGTTGTATCAAAGGTAAAGGTATTAATCAATTAATGATGTTAGTGTGTAGGATTGTTGTATTAAAGGTATTAATGATTTTAGTGTGTAGGATTGTTACATTAAAGGTATTAATGATAGTAGTCTGTAGGATTGTTGTATTTGAGATATAAATGATGGTAGTGTGTAGTAATGTGTTATTGAAGATATAAATGATGGTAGTGTGTAGGATTGTTTTATTATATGTATAATGGGGTTAGAGTTTCAGTTGAGCATCTTTCTATTTTCTCTTCTTTCTTCTTTGTGGTTTAAATTACTTTCAATGATCTATAACTATAAATTTTTATTATGAGGTTTGGTTAAATTAGTAAAATTAAAATAGAAAACGATTGTCATCCCACAAATTATTCTCAATATCAGATGTGATATCTTATATCGCAAAATATGAGTTTCAATATTTATACAAGTTACTTCTGGTGCTTTACCTATAACTGTTACACCAACCAGCAAGCCATACAAAATATTTTTTAAAAAAACATTTTTTAAAATAAAAGGCTAAAATAAAATGAGGTAAGGTAATTAATTAACATTTGATTGAGACCAAACGATCACACATACTAAAAATCAGTGCCTAAACTAAATTATGTCCGTCTGATTTATAGGGGCCGTCCATAAATTAAGTCACGCTAACCCCCCCCCCCCCTCAATAAAAAGTATTTTGATCTATAATATACGCATGTTTCTAAAAACTTTTTGGTCATGTAAGTTTTTATTTGGTTTAGGCCTACATTCGAATATCGTAATACGCATGAAGCCATGTAATTCGTAATTTATTTTTAAAGCTTTGCTTTTTTTTTTTTTTTTTTTTTTGTGACGTCACAAGTCTGAAAAATCCTCCTAAATTTATGACCCCCTCCCACCAGTCGCCCAAGGGTCTTGAACGGATTAAGGACGTTTGCGAAGATTCCACTGTAGTACTAAAACAGTACAAGAAATTCGCCAGCGAACAACCAGACGGGTAGCGATCAGTATGGGGGGAGCATATAATATAATACAAAATACTTAAAAATGATTCCAGTCAACTTTGTTTTAGTACGCCCATAAACTTTAGCTAGCTGAGAGTCTAGAAAAACTTATTAACGACAGCGATCTGACATTAATCGAGTAAGTTATGAAAGAGTTGAAAATAAAAGAGAATGATGGAAGGTTAAGCATTTCTCGATACTATCAACGGGCCGAATCTTAGTGGTAGACAGTATTACTGTTACCCCACGTAGGCACAACCTGTGCAATATATACAAAGCTAGTACAGGGGATATACATACCGGTTAATCAAGAAACAGTAGGTCAAAGTCTTGAAGAAATCTCTGGAACAGTGATATGGTCCTAAAAAGGACCTGTTTTAGAGAAAAGATAAGGGCAGAGGTAAGAAAGCTTTATTCTTTCTTGGCAGCAGGAGCTTTCTTTGCAGCTTTGGGCTTCTTGGCTGCAGCGGGTTTCTTGACGACCTTTGGTTTGGCAGCCGATGGCTTTTTAGGGCTCTTTGGTTTCTTGGGATTGGCAGCAGCGGGCTTCTTTGGTGATTTGGCCTTCTTGGGCGCAGCTGGTTTCTTAGCTTTTGGGGACTTTGCTACTTTCTTGGCGGCAGCGGGCTTCTTGGGCTTAGCAGCCTTCGTGACCTTCTTTGGAGATTTTGCTTTTTTCTCTGCAACTTTCTTGACCTTTGGCTTGAGTTTCTTCTCAGCTTTCTCTCCCAAACGAAAAGATCCTGCGGCGCCAACGCCTTTGGACTGTTTGAGAGCTTCGGTTTTAACTCCGGCTTTAAGAGCCGCCTTTAGGCGAGCGTTGATAGCAGTGGGGTTGTCTCCAACTTTGTAGTTGGCGGTGATGTACTTAAGGATAGCCTGGCGGGAGGAGCCGCCACGTTCCTTCAGTGCTGAAATAGCTGCAGCAATCATCACTTTATATTGTGGATGAGCGGCCGCGGTTTTTGGTTTGGAAGAAGTGGCTTTCTTCTTGGGTGTCTTGACTTTAGCTGGGGCAGCAGCTGGTGCGGGAGCGGCAACTTCAGAGTCAGACATCTTAACAACGAGTGATAGAGCAGTGCAAATACAAAATTACTGTGGGCGGCAATCAAACGATGCGAACAGAATGCGGAACAACATTGAACCATTAGCTCATATCAAGCCGCGCGAACATATCGGAAAGCACATACGTCACACACAGTTTCTAGCGGTCAGGCTGTCATGGATGCCGATGAAAATATCTAATTTTGTACTATGTAGTGTGTTTTACAATTTTGAAACAAATAAACTGCAGTGAATTTATAGATCGCATATATCATCTTAGTTTCAAATATTAATAAGTAATCATTTAGTATAAATTAGTATCTATGTCTTTACCAAATTGTTAAATCATTTATCACTTTTCCAACAAATCATCTAACTGAAAAATCTTGATGACACGTTTAGAAAATTAAAAAGAAATACATTAAAGTAGTTTATCATATATTTTAAAGTTCTAAATACAGTAATGATCATATAAATAAGCTTTGTTATCATTTATTTTTATTTTAATGATGTTTTGAAGAATTTAAAAAATAATTTTTACAGCACACACAGCACACTTTTACTGGTTAAAAACATTCGATGATCAGTTAGTGTTAGTTTGAGTACGAATTTACTATTTCATTACAAGTTTCTTATTATATTATATAAAAATAGGTTTGTTTGTGCTAATAAAAACATTTATAAAAAATTTACGCATCAAATTAGAAAGAATAATTAATAATTTTACAGCATTACATATATGAAATGCGATATCATCGGCGATGCCGATTGTTGGAAGTCAACGTTTTAAAAAGTAAAGTTGAATTGGTCTTTTTATTAAAACCCACTAGATGACGCTAGTCCTTTTGTTATTTTATTTTATAAAACACACTTTAAATTATTTTGATGATATAATTTTAAGAAATGCATGGATAAGAAATGAAAACGAAACAATGATCACTGCAGTGTAACATTACATTACATGATGTCTTGATCATTGATTTGTTGGCATGGAGGAGGCGAGTTGGCATCCTTGACTTAAATTTTTCTGTTAACAGTTCCACTAAAATTGTAATAGTTAAAAACTAGATTCGATTGTATGTATTAATACTAGTCCATATTTAATTATGGTCTTGCATTTTAAAAGAGTTTTAAATGTTAACGGTGTGTTGATAACCTATTTTTTTCTGGCCACCGAATCCAGCCCCGAATGCTAGATGGGAAGGTAAGGAGGGGTTGAGCATGCTCTTTTTGAAACAAGAAAAGTGTATCGATCACATTATGTCTAAAAAAAGTGTTTTAATAGATTGCTGTTGCGATGTATTTCAAAATAAAATATTATTATTAATGCCTTATGATTATGTATAGTTATTACTACTATTTTAACTTTTCTTTTTTATTTTGATAGTCTCCAGTGTTTCAGTAATTTAAATAATTGAATTACTCTTGCCATTTGATCGGGGGGGGGGGGGCGACTCTTGTAATGTGGGTCATCAGTCATCTGCTAACTATTTTCGAGATATAACTTAGTATCAATATTTCTGCCAGTGCTGCAAATGTAGTGCTTGTACAGTATTACACAGGTTAGGACAGTTTCTTTAGACTTTAGAACATTAATCAGTAAGTTGCTCTTTGAGGATGACGCAGCTCTTACCTCAAATACAGAGTTAGAACTCAGAAAACTGGTCAATAAGTCCTCAGAGGCATCATGCAAAGATTTTGGTTTACGATTAGCCTCAAACTCAAAAAGACCAACATTATGAGACAGGGTACAGACTGCCTCACAGAAAACTCAATGATTTTACCTACCTTGGCAAGAACATCAAGAGTACACTCTCCCTGGAAAAGGAAATAGAAACCAGAATTGACAAGGCCGCATCGTCAATGGCTAAGCTTAATCAAATATTGTGGAATAATGCGCAGCTCACTTACACAGGACGAAAATCACCAGGTACCAGGCCTGCGTGCACGGCACCTCCTCTATGGCAGCCAGTGATGGACGACCTACGCCAAGCAAATAAAGAAACTTAACAGCTTCCACTTACGAAGCTTGCGTAGGATCCTACACATCAATTGGCAGGATAAAATTACCAATATCGAGGTACTCAGAAGGAGCCATGTCATGAGTATGCACTCAATCCTGAGTGAGAGGTGGCTGCGATGGTTGGATCATGTCCGCAGAATCACCTCGGAGCGTATTTCAAGAGCCCTGCTTTACGGTGAGCTAGCAACTAAAATGGGGAAAAGAGGTCTCCCCTTCATGCGCTCCAAGGACGTCTGCAGGAAAGACGTGTCACTGGCGTAGATAAGGCGTGAGACACCATCGCGAGGAGCGCACACTCTGGTGGGCAAATGTGCGTGAGGGAACTCAAACCGCGGAAGCATCCTTTACAGCTGGGAGTGAAGAGAGAAGGGCCAGGAGAAAGGGGAAGGGGGGAAGAAAAGCTGGAGAAAACGCCTTTGTCCTATGAGGACGGGCTGATGCCTTATATAATGACTCATTCAGTTCATTCACCACAGTACGATGTGTCGCTTTCATTCACCACAGTACGATGTGTCGCTTTCATTCACCACAGTACGACAGTACGATGTGTCGCTTCTCGAATGCAACTGAACTAAGTTACTTATTATAACACAACATTCAATCTCCCCTCATGAAAACTTTGACAAAAATACACAATTAACCAACTCTTATACTCACTGTCAAAAATTACCGTGTTCCTTGATTATAAAGGCCCCCAGACAAATTGTTTACGTTTTGAAACAAATTTTACATTTTGTTTTGCCTTTAAGCTTTTTTTTTCTTCAACTTTTTCATCCTTTACGAAAGTGGTCAAATTGTAAAATTATTTTCTAGTGATGTTATTTTATGATTTCTTCTCTACAAACAACCGTGACTTGGAATTAATGACTTTTTACCTTATCGAGTAAGTTGAAGTGTTATTGTTATTAGTTATTCAAATGTCAAAATTACTAGTCAAATGAGATAATCATTCATATCTTCGCGGTAAACATAATGATATGGCACACTTCCGCATATGTCATAGAGAAAAGAGAATTACCTCCGCCTGGCCGCCTACTTTCGCTTTTGGTGCGACGATAATAAAAAATTATGTAATGAACGAAATGAACACAATTTGGCTGAAGCAAAGTATGTCGTCGCTACCGGTTGCTGGAAAAGAGAGTTATTTCCTTTAATTTGAAGTAAGTCTGTCTCTTGTATCTAATGTAAGAACCAAATTGTGTTTACTATTAATATTAATAATGAATAAGCTTAGGCCTAGGGCTAGGGCTAGGGATTCGCCATATTTTAAAAAAAAATGTTTAATTCCTTTTAAAAGTTTTTATTTAAAAACTTTTAAAAGAAAAAGTTTATTTTATAATTTTAAATTATAAGTTAAGTATATATTATTATATTATTACATTAGTATACTCCTGAGATAGTATAGTATTGTCTATATAGTATATAGTCTATAGTATTGGCATTGGGTAGTTGAACTCCAACAAAATTTCTTAATTTTTTGGTTTTTGTATTTAACTGTATTAATTATTTATACTAATACTATCAAGTCAACTGGTGTAAATAAATAATAATATTATTGATTATTGAAAAGCAATACTAATATTATTAATATATTTATTTCATTATAAAAATAAATCAAAGTGTCTGCTGCTACGACAAAGTAACGGCAGACAACCCGACTGGATGTTGCTGGTGCTACAACATGTTGTAACGCCAGCAACATCCTGTCGGGTTGTCTGGTGTTACTTTGTGGGGTGGCTAACCACAGTGCACATGTTTCCAGATCATCCATGCGTCGCTGTTATCAACGCATGCGAGGTTCATTCACATTGTTCTGATTTCATCGTCATCGTGATGTAGTTTGTATCTGTTCATCCCCCCCCCACTTTCTTTGCACTATCTATGAGCAAATCTGCGGCGTATGCTATGCCGCGGGCATCTAGTACAATATAAAGAAGAATTTGTTACGATATTATAGCGATTTAATTCTTTCCAAGTGTCTACTGCAAAGAGTAAAATAAGACTATTCGTAGCAGAAGTTGCGTATGTCGTAGCACGACCAACACCCGTCGAATCGTCTGCTGCTACGACAGTTGTAGCAGCAGATTCCTGGCTAGTGCTACGACATGTCGTAACGCTAGCAACATCCCGTCTAGTGTAAACATTAAAATAAGCTGTTTATAAGGAAAATGATATAAAAATATAAAACATTGTTTTTACTTAATTAACTGTAACAAAATTTAAATTCATTGACATTATATTGAACAACTTATATTTAAATAAAAAAATGTCAATTGCCTGTTTTTGTTACTTGCCCTGAAATTTTCAGTTTAATGATGTCATACATCTTATTTTTAGCATTAATCAAAATTATCAATTAATTATTCGGGGATTTTTCAAAAGTTAACGATTAATTTTAAATAATTGATTTCAGAATTAATTATAATATATACTAAAAAATTAATATTATTTAAAGCTCAATTCATAAAATACAATCATAAAATTATAAAAATGAAAGAAATGTTATTTTCATTAGAATTAAATAACAAAAACACTCTTAATTTTGGAATATAATTTAATAAAATTTGTTGTTGGATTTATAACTGTAAATTTCTTATATTATATCTATACTATCCAAGGGTATGAAACGTAGCTGGATTTGCATTTGTGAAATGAATATACTAACATGGAATATCAATGGAATCCGTGCTGCTAAAGGTAAACCTAGCATCAAGACTCTACTAGATTCCCTGAATGCTGATGTAATATGTCTTCAGGAGACAAAAGTGACAAGTAAGTTTAACATTGCTTCTGTTTTAATTACTTAATTTGTTATTTTAAAACATTTTCATAAAAGTAAGAACAGAAGCTAACACTAACATTAAGAATCGTAATATACAAACAAGGGTGGAAAAATGGGAGGCAATGTTAACATTGTTTAATTTTTCTTATCATAGGAGATATGTTGGATGAGCCTACTGCAATAGTAGATGGTTATGAGTCTTACTTCAGTTTTTCAAGGAAGAGATCCGGATACTCAGGTTAATTTTTTTCTTTGATACTTCTGATTGGCATATGACATCCTTTTTTGATTAAATGTTTAAAGCCCCAGAACGTTTTTGGCAAACTTCCTCCTCAATCCTTTAAGGATTTCACGTATTGCAAATCTTAAAAATTGCTTAAAATGTATTTATATTGTTATAGTCATACTGACTTCATTTTTAAAAATAAGAATGGTTATTCTACATAACGAAAAGACCGCCTTGAGTTTAAAACTATTTTTACCTGTAGTTTAGAACTAATTATGTTTATAATAAAGTATAGCAAAATTGCATCTTCAAAAAAAAAAAACCTATAAAAATTAAAAAAATGTTTGCAAATCGAGCAATATCACTAGCAAGGGAAAACGGCCACCATTGCCCGAAGTCAAATACATCATCTTTCAAGCACTGGAGAGTTTTTACTTTCTGTGATTTTGTTTGAAAGAGAGTTCTATCAAGGCGCGCATTACAGCACTTTGGCATTACAGACAAGGCGTGCGTTACCACGCTTTGGGGCATAAAATTTAACAGAGTGAAATTGATGTGATTGCAATGATTTGCTAACTCATGTTATAGGCTTGTGAAGATCTGGTTGATGAAGCATTGATTTTATTTCATGGGTATTTAGTCAGCAGTAAAGCAGAAGTGAAAAACTTTTCACGATTCATTCCTGAATTATCATTGATTTTAAAAAATATTATTTCTTTCCACTTAAATGGAAGTTTCCATCTGGAGTAAAATGATAAAAAAAATAATATTAAATAATAAAAATAAATAATATTAAATAATGAAGCAACCTTTAAACCTCGTGTTGCTTCTACAGACATCATTTTCCAAGACTGGACCATACATTTTTCTTAGTAAATTTATCTCCGATGTGTCGAGTATGTTTTTTGCTTTACTTGAAGAGGCCAAATCTCATTCGCATAGTTTACCAAGGTCTCATGATGGTTGCATGTGTTTTGACAGTTAGGCTTGAGAGTTTTTTGTTTCTTGATAACTTGTAGGTTGAAAAAGAAGCAATTAATGAAATATTTATTATACATATTTGTGTATATGGTTTACTACTCAAAGCAACTGCTATAACTACATGTAAGAATTACCTATAGAAGTTCTTAAATAATGTATTACCAGGATCTGTATCGCTGAGGAACATAGGAAAACATTTTACAATATAAAACAGGGAAGTAACTCAATAAAACAAAAACAAAAAGTCAATTGCCTGTTTTTGGTACTTCCCATAAGATGTTCAGATTAATGAAGTCATAAATTTTAACTTTTGGCTTTAATCGAAATTAACTATTAATTCATGAAAGTAATAGTTAATTTTTCAAAAGTTAATGATTAAATTTAAATTAATCATTACCAGCCCTATAATAAAATAATCTTCTGTATAGTAGGCGCGTTTGTAACAGATATGATAAGATAAGATCTAAATCTATATTTAAGATTGTTTTTTGTTATTATTTATAAAACAAATGTTTTGATGTGTTATTTTATCCAGATTCTAATAATATTACCTTATTTTATCTCTAAAATAACTCTCTGATCTATATTCCTGCATTGTTTATGAGGAAAGGAAGAATCAGGAAGCGAAACGACATAGAAGAATGAACACAAAATACAGTAGACTGTAATTGAAACACACTTACAATTCAAATGAAGTTGTATGATTTGTTTCTTAATTTACGTTTGTCTTAATTAAACCAGTAGCTTAACGTATAAAATATTACTAGTCATAAATTTAAGAATGACAAAAAATCAAATATGACCACTGGTTTTTGTTCTAACAAATACTCATATCGGCCAACAAAATATCAGTAATATTGGTATTGGCAATATCAGCGAGAATGCATATTGGTAGACCTAATTTGGCGGCTGGGTAGCGAAGTCAATAGTGCGCTAGCCTCACAAGCTGAGGGGCGTGGGTTCAAGACCATGAAAAGCCACTATAAAAATGTTGTGCAATGACTAACGCTTAGAAAGTCCTCCGCTGACCTGGAGAGGGATGGGCGCCGCCAATGTCTATTAAGCCCGAGAATATTCTAATGGAAACATTAGAATCCTCTACGACCTCTATAAAAAAGAGGTTATGGGACTAAAAAAAAAATTAAAAAAAAAAAATACACAGCAAATAATTCAAGTAATGAGTATGGGTAATTAAATTTTTTTTCACTTAATTTTAAGCTAAAATTAAGTTTTTCTCTTCGGGGTTGCATTTTCATTTAATAGAAAAAAATTAATTTCACAGGTACCGCCAATTATTGTACTAAGAGGAGCGCACCATTCAAGGCAGAAGAAGGTCTCACTGGCAGACTCTCCAATCAGAGTGACACAGCTGTTGGTTGCTATGGAGACATGAGCAGCTATTCCTCTGATGACCACGAAGCGTTGGACGCAGAAGGCCGTTGTGTTGTTACACAACACAAAATAAGGTGATTTGTTGCAACTTTCTTTGGCAATGATTGCCTTTAAATGATCCAACTTGACAGGCAATGCTAAAGGACTACAAAGATAGTATACAGTTAAGTCCACATGTCATCTTTTTGCTCCACTACAGGTTGCCAACAAGTGAAGTGGCAGACCTTGCCATCATAAATGTCTACGTACCTCGTGCTGGTGACAGAGAGGACAGGCGCTTGTACAAACTGAAATTTCTCTCCGTTTTACAGAGCAGATGTGAAGCATTGCTGCAAAATAAGATGTAAGGTGCACGTTACACAATCACATTCCACACATACATGACAATACAGAATAAAATGCGTTAAAATAATATTTGGGTTGTAGAGTTATATAATGCTTATCACTTGGCCCCAATCAGCACTAATGTTAAATTTGAGTTGATTAAATATTTATTGGCGGCTGTGATAGCTGAGGGGCATGGGATCTAGCCCATGTTAAAGCCAGAGTAAAAATGTTGATTAATGACTATTGCTAAAAAGTCCTCCTCTGACCTGGAGAGGCGATGGGCACCACTGAGTCTACCAAGCCCTGAGAAAATTCTAATGGAAACATTGGAACACCTACGACCGCGAGGTAATGGGACACAAAAAAATAATTTATTACCATAGAAAATTATGGATACAAATTTTTCAGGTACAATTAATATGTTGATTTTTTTTTTTTTAACTTTGCTTCAAGTTTATAGTTACTAATTGTTGCTTTTATCATTGTAATAAAAGTAGACACTACCACAGGAGACAAGATTTTCAACATAAACAAAACTTGAACAGGATCTGAACATAACCACTAGACAGACTAGAATATTTAGGAAATTTTAATGAAAACAAAATATGGTTAGGCAAAATAGTTAGCATATTAACAGAATTATCACCAAATCCCAATGGTCATAATTAAAATTTAGTTTAATTTTTATATTGAAATATAATGAACACTAGTTACTTCTTATGTCTTCAGTCACTTTAAATAGTTTTGTGTTTCTCTCTGTCTTCGGTCACTTTAAATAGTTTTGTGTTTCTTTCTGTCGTCAGTCACTTTAAATAGTTTTTGTGTTTCTCTCTGTCTTCGGTCACTTTAAATAGTTTT
>MUZC01000003.1:1265000-1347547 GCA_002072015.1 Radix auricularia | reverse complement strand
TCAGTCACTTTAAATAGTTTTTGTGTTTCTTTTTGTCTTCAGTCACTTTAAATAGTTTTTGTGTTTCTTTCTGTCTTCAGTCACTTTAAATAGTTTTTGTGTTTCTTTCTGTCTTCAGTCACTTTAAATAGTTTTTGTGTTTCTTTCTGTCGTCAGTCACTTTAAATAGTTTTTGTGTTTCTTTCTGTCTTCAGTCACTGTAAATAGTTTTTGTATTTCTTTCTGTCTTCAGTCACTTTAAATAGTTTTTGTGTTTCTTTGTGTCTTCAGTCACTTTAAATAGTTTTTGTGTTTCTTTCTGTCGTCAGTCACTTTAAATAGTTTTTGTGTTTCTTTCTGTCGTCAGTCACTTTAAATAGTTTTTGTGTTTCTTTCTGTCTTCAGTCACTGTAAATAGATTTTTGTGTTTCTCTCAGCCATGTTATAGTACTTGGTGACCTGAATCTGACCCACAAAAAAATTGACAACTGTGAGCCAGAGACGGATGTGAGGATGGTTTGGAATATCTTATATTTTAGATATTGTCAAGTTAATTTACATTTTTGCTGAATGAAAATTAAAAATTTAAATGCCTTAAAAAAAAACCTCTAAATTGTTCAATAATTAAAATTAAGCTGATGCCACTTTTTAAAAAAATTCCTGACTTCTGACAGGTTAAGAAAAAAAATTGATTGAATCATTAGTTAAGTACTTAAAATGACAAATATCTCTAGAATGTAGGCGAGGTTTTCAAATTGAAATCTTAAGTTTATAAATAAAAAGAAGTAATCAAAGTATTTATTAATGTTTGCTCCCCTTATATTCCAGGTCAATTGTTCCACGCTGCCGAGCAAAATCTGGATGAATGAGATGTTGCAGAAGTCAGAACGTGACTCTGCTTTGCCCGCCACCGATGGCTACCTACAGGAGGTGTCACTTCCTGGGCTGATGGGAGGACACTTTAGTGATGTTTTCAGATCTCTAAACCCCGATCAAGAAAACGCTTACACCAACTGGTGCACCACGACTGACCACAGAAAGACCAACTACGGCCGAAGGCTGGACTACATCCTGGTCGACACCAAACTGGCTCAGTTTGCTACTGAGTGCAGAATCATGACTGACGTCGAGGGCTCCGACCATTGTCCTGTCATTTTGACCTTGAACTGTGAACCCATTCCATCACCAACGTCCCCTCAGCACTGTGCTAAATTTATGCCAGAGTTCAAAGGTCAGCAGCAGAAATTGTCTTCATTTTTTACGAAGGCTGAAAAGAAAGGTAAAATAAAATCAGAATTGGATTCTTCTTCTGATGAAATGCTGTTGTCCAGTCAAGAGAGTAATTCAACGTTAGAGTTTCAAGCTTCAGTCGTGGAGTGTCAAGTCAAAAATTATATTCCGGAAGCAAGCACGAAGACTGCTGTTAAAAGAAATGCCTCTGCAGCTGATAAGAGTAATGGCAAAAAAAGGAAAACAGACTCCAATAAAATGGACGGCAAACAGGTCAGCTTGACCTCATTTTTCACCAAGTCATCAGGTGGGACAACCCACCCTCGTAAAAGTGTTGGAATATTAGCACCTCGACACGAGAGTGCCGAGCCCGCCTTTATCCCTGGCATTGTTGACTTAACAGATGCACCACAAGTCTCAGAAATAGTCATTTCACAGCAGACCTTGTGCGGCAGTTCTAGCAGTCAGGAAAGCTCGTCTGCAAAGGGAGGCCAAAGTTCCCAGAACTCCCAATCTTCTGAGACAAACAGCGTGAGAAACAACAGCCAGGCCTGGAGGTCATTGTTAAAAGGTCCAGCCCCACCCCCTCTCTGCCCTGGCCACAAGGAGCCGTGTGTTCTGAAGACTGTCAACAAAAAGGGTCCAAACAAGAACAAACAGTTTTATGTGTGTTGTCGACCCGATGGGGCCCCGGGGAATCCAGAGTTACGATGTAATTTCTTTCGCTGGCTTGATGACAGATATAAGAAGAAAACTTGATGGTAGGGTCATCAAAGTATTTTAAGATTTGGGGAGATTTGAGGAATCGGTTGTTTTTTTTAATCTAATGACTTAGTAAATAACCATGCAGCTTTAAACTAAAATAATTTTTTTTCTAGTTGGACATATGAGGTTATGAATCAGTTCTAGGATAGAGTTGTGTTTTACTAAGGTTAAAATTAAACTGAGAATTGTGTTTTAACTCTTTATGTGCCATAAGGTTTTCGGAAAACTTCCGCCTCAGTACCGTAAGAATTTCCGGAATTGCGATCAACCGGTTATGAAATTAAAAAAATTGCGTAAAATCCATTTATATTATTATTGTCATAGTGACGTCATCTTTTAAAATAAGAATGGTTATTTATGTATCCCAAAGACCGTTTTGAATTTAAAACTATTTTTACCTGTAGTTTAGTACTATTATTTTAGTAATAAAGTATAGCAAAATCGCACCTTCGAAAAAAAACAAACACGTAAAAACTTCCAAAAAACTTCACGAATCGAGTGATAACACTAGCGAGGTAAACAGCCACCATTGCCAGAAGTCAAAAACATTGTTTTTCATGCACTGAAGAGTTTTTATTTTCTGTAATTTCATTTCTAAAAAGAGTTCTATCGAGTCGCGCATTACGCTCTTTGGTAAAATAAAGGTAAACCGCGGATTACCGCACTTGGCCATGTTAAGAGTTAATGACTACTATTATCTAAACATTGTGACTGGGTGATAAGTAATGTTGACCCTTGTTTAAATTGTAGAAATTATTATTTCCCATGTTTAATTGTAAACCTTAACTTTTTTTCCTCTAAAATGGCTTTTCTCAATGGGTACAACTATTATAAGATTAAGAAAATGGTTATTTTAAAAAGCGTCAAATTTGAGATTGTACATGTGTTTGTTTATATCTTTCCACTGTGTGTTACAAACATCAAATTTGAGATTGTACATGTTTTGTTTATATCTTTCCACTGTGTGTCACAAACATCAAATTTGAGATTGTACATGTTTGTTTATATCTTTCCACTGTGTGGAAATCAAAATAAGTGAGCTAAAGACAACTCTCAATCCCCCCCCCCACTTCCACTCACAGTCACAAACACATTTCTGGCATTATTGCACACAGCAATTAAAATTATGTCAAATTTACTTCTGTTTCTGTAGACAATTTGGGTTCTGTTATTTTTTTACTACTTTTATTAATACACAAACAATATTTTTTACACCACTTAACAAATTTCGATTATTTTAATAATATTTTATTATTATAGGTAAGTAATAAAGTCAATAAAAATATGTTAGCATTTCATTAGGAGAATAATCAAAATAGAAAAATCTTATTCTAGGTAGAAGTCATTGACTCTTCCTCACTTGATAAATAAAATGAGGATTAGATGAAAACATTTTTAATGAAAGTAAACAAGAAGTTAGCTCTATCATAATTAGTGAGGTGTAAAGAGAAAATTAAAACTTAAATTAATGATGAGATCAGTCTAAAGAGGTTAATTTAAAATTTGTATAATCATTGTATTTACACAAATATACATTTCAAAATGTTTATTTTACGGTATTCTAATGATAATGCAAAGTTTAAAATGAGCATGCTGGTGGAATTAATGGTTTAAAATATATTTTATTATTGAAGAAATTTCATCAAATAGATTTAACTTTGTAATAATCTGAATTGAATAAATTAAATGAATGATCACAAAATACATTAGCAGTAATGAAAATGAGGATTCCTGAATTGCATAATTTGTGCTTACTTATGCAGTTTTGAATATTTACATCCTACATATTTTTGAACATTTATAAGTTAAACTTTAAAAACAAAAATTGTTATAACATGACTTAACACCATTAACTATACTGTAAATGGAAGACATACATAATGGCAAGAAATCTGAGAAGGAATCTAAATAACAAAAAACCAACAAATTCCTGCCAGCTCACTGCAAGGCTGAATGACTGATTATTAGTTTTATCATTGGACTTTCAACCACTAACAACCACTGAGAGATTTGAGTAGGATAATTGTTTTTAAAAAAATAATAGTTCCTATACCTACATTTGAAAAATAATTTTTCAAGTGAAAGTGAATGAAATAAAATCAAAATTTATTAACCAAAGACATTGAATAAATGGATTAGAACAAAACACTTATAAATCAATTGTTTGATATGTAACTCTTTATATAAATATACACAAGACATGCACTCACACATACCATAATATAAGAAAGAGCAATCAGGCTTCAAGAAGAATAATAGAGTCCATAGAAAGACTTTAGTGTTTATTTGTTCCTTTTGTGGAGTCCATAAACTTTTATCAAGAATAAGATAGTAAATAATCATTTCCTTTAAAAAAAAAGAATGTTACCATGTACACAATTTTTTTTATTTGTCATGTTAAGTCACAAGATGAGCTAAGACTTAATCTAATCAAAATAAAATGATGTGCCCTGTGTCAGAGGTATTTACTAATTCCATCAAACTCATTATTATTTGTATGGCCAATGTGAACTTTTAATTTAAAAAAAAAACATTGTTAAGAAACAAGCATAATAGGATAATTTCTTACACAGTCATGTAAGTTTTGCTTGAAAACAAAAGTTAAAACATTTTTTAAAATAACACAATCATCTCATTTGATTTATTTTACAGTAGTTTTATAATATAAGTTATATTATTTGGTAATTCTCCAAGTTTGTAGGATTTTAGAAAGAGCTGCTATAATTTTCAGCTGTTTTGGGCAAGGAGAAGACAGAAGCTTATTTTAAAGAAGGTTATTACTGGTGTGTGAATGCCGAAATCTCTGTTTGCAGCTATATTTTACAAGAACCTTGTCTTATATTAGTAATATTAAGTAATTCATAGGAATGTTTTCTGGATTTAGAAATGAAAAATTGTAAGATCTTAATTTTCAGAATATGCAGTATACAAAGACTTTTAAAAGGTTTATTTAAAAAAACTTAATTCCAGGTTTAAAAAACAAACAAATGTAATCAAATAAACATTGCAGCAAGAACATTTTGTTCTGTCAGTTGTTTTTTAAAGTTTTTAAATTATTTTTTTGATGTAAAAATATTAAACACAATAAAAAAAATTAAAATATAACCATCATTCAAGACTAGTTCAGAACTATTTTTAAATATATCAAAAAGTCTCCCAAGGATAAAAGGATAAATTTTGTCAAGTAAAAATTGATAATGACAGAAAAGACATCAACTTAGAGTTTTAATTGGCAATAAACAAGATAAAAGTCTTTACAGATAAATATTTTTTTTTCATAACTTATAACTATCCACCAAAATTCAAATATCATTATGTAACAATTCTTAAAATAAAACTGCCAATGTTTTGATTTTATTTAGTAAGGCATGGATGTTCGGTCAATGATCAGGCTTCTTTCTGTCCATAAAAAAAAAACAGGAAATATTTCAATATTATCCTGTTGAAAAAAGTAAAAATTACACCAGTTATCTCAAGGTTGAAGTAAAATTAATCAGCCATCATTTAATATTAAAAGAGTGCTTTTGAATTATTCCTTTTCCCTTGTTTAATCACCATAAAACTTAGTTCGAAATTACAATTAGCTGAACTACTTATATGAAAGTATAAAACTTCAAAATGTATGCAACCTAAACAAAAAATATATTTGCTAATTGCATTAATTATTTAAGTATATAAATGTAATTACAACAATATTTAATAATTTTTATGTCATTATGTCTGTTAATATGTTTCAACAGGGGTCAGGAAACCATGGCTCGCCAGCCAGATGTGGCTCTTTTGATGGTTGCATCTGGCTCTCAGACAAATGCTCGATTATAAAAAACAAAAAAAACAACATTCATTCAGACTCCTTTGATCTATGGATTAATTGAATATTAAA
The DNA here is from genome assembly GCA_002072015.1 of Radix auricularia. NCBI lineage: Eukaryota > Metazoa > Mollusca > Gastropoda > Lymnaeidae > Radix > Radix auricularia. Next base: position 1,341,690 of record MUZC01000003.1, on the reverse strand, counting down.
AAACAGCATAAAAATGTAATTAAAAAGAATTCAGAGACATAATTATTGTAATTTTAGTGTTGAAATTACACAAAATGCTCACATTTACTTGAATTTTTAGTTTTCATCATAACATATGGATTTTACTGAATTACTATTCAAAATATGTGGTGATTATGGCTCTCTCAGTCAAAAAGTTTCCCGATCCCTGTGTTACAATGTTTAAAAATTTTGTGACTATAGGAAATAAAGACTCAAAAATAAAGACAAATGTATTTAAATAATGAATTTCAACAAAACAAAATTGAAAGAAATTAAATGTCTAAAGTTCTCTTACATCAGGCTTTAGCTTGTCTGAGATAGACAGGAGTTGGCCATCGATATGTTGGCTGCATCCAACCAACTTGATATCCTGTATACAATAAAATCATCAATATTCATTAATCGGTCGCTCTCTATTATTGTTTAATGGTGTTTTGAAATGCATCATGGGACTAAGAAAGAGATAAAGATGTGCTCAATTAATTAACCCCAGACCCTTAAATAAGTAGACCTTGATCTGTTCAAACCTTTCATGCTTCAAAGTGGTATTAAAATTAATTTCCTCAATAAATCTAGGCGTGATTTATTAAAAAAATTCTTAATAAGATAACAACCAGTGTGCTCTTATTTTTAATTCAAGCATAAAACCTGTTTTTTTAATAATACATGGACTTCAGGGTTGGGAGAGAGGGTTTAAATTATCACGAAAAATAAATATTCCACATCCATCAAGCCTCTAATTTTCTATGAACTTTAAAAAATGACTCTGACCCATCCTTTGCAAATTTTTAACTCTAATTTCTTGCACCAAAATATTTCATCTTCCTATTAATTATAATAGAAAATAAAATAAATAAAGACTATGGACTGTGTTAAAGAGCTATTTAATTGGAAAACATAGTTGAAAGTCCAAAATAAGCATACACAAATTTTTATTTGAACTCTTTACCAATTTCAGTTATCCTGAATAGCAGGTAAAAAATTATTTCTTACACTTTTGGTCTAATGCAAATAAAAGTGTGTGCATTAAAAAAATTGAGATATCATACACATTTTGAAACAGACCTTTAAATTGTCGGCTAGTGTAATCTTCAGGTGGTATTGTAACAACTTCCTCAGAGGAATGACTTTCTGAATCCCTGAAAGTGTATGTAAGGTAAACAATGGGACTCGTGACTTATATATATTTGAAGTATATTTGAAGTATATTTAATCTTTTATTTGTTTAAACATGAAAGCCTAGGTAGCTCACAAACTGCTATAGGGCTGAGAGAGTTGTTTCTGGTCAGGGAAATAGTAAAACCACTATAGAGGCTAAATTTATTGACATTTTTTAATAATCTAAAAGTGTTACAATAAATAAATGTGTCTCGACAGCTTTCTGGCAGATGCATTGGTTTCCACCCTTTACTAAAATATGGATTACTCTCCATACTTAAAAATAATTTCAATAGTTTTTGCATGACTTTACAACTAAAGAGCCAAATACATAAAGACATTTATATGAATTTTTTTTAAAAACCCATAATATCATGCCATCATCCAGAAATTAAAGGAAAGTTCAAATCAGTTATGAAATGTAGTTGAAGAAAAAAATATCCATGTTCATCTAAATTATAAAATAAATACATCCTTTTTTTCAATAGAATATAGAAACTGTTTCATACAAATTGCATTCAAAGTCAAAGATATTATTTTTTTTACAATAACTGTTTCATAAGTTTCAGTTTCAAAAGTTCACACAAGTTGGGGCTATAAGAAGAAATTTCTCACCTTTTCCTCCTATGATGTCGACAAAAACAGAAGATGATAAGACACAGCAGGGCAACACCAAAAGCTAATAATATCGCAGTCACTATTGGTCCATAGACAGTGTCCCACCAACTAACAGAACTGTTTGTGGTCTCAACTTTGGACAGTGATCTCACCTCTTGCATATTAAAATAAGAAAATGGACCAGCTGTTGAAAATAAAAAAAATTGTTGATTCGCTAGTTGTGTGATTTTTGAACTCTAATTTGTTTAGTTCTTATCTTTCCTGTACTCTGATGAGTTTATTATAAACAATTTCTAACATTTAAGAATTCAAGTTAGTTGTAAAAGCTAAAGCTTAGAGAATACTATTTAAAATTAAATGAACATTTGAAATTTCTAAATGTTTTATTCTAAAGGTGAAGGTATGGGTAATAACATTTTAATAAGTATGAACATTTGAACCAAATTGTTTAAATGTACAAAATGGTAACTTCAGTCATATATATAAAACAAAACCAACACCAATTAAACTTTGTAGTAAATTATTTATGTTACACCCACAAAATTTATGTTACCTAAACAAAATAATTATTTATTTCAGGGTTCAGGAGACAAAGGAACTACCGTTGGGGGTAGGGGGAAATCCCACCATGATAAGTTAATTATAACTTTGTTTATTATCAGAGGGGGGTGTCAGCTCACCTTTTATATTATTGTTGGGAGTCCCGTCTGTACTCGCTAGTGCTGACAATAAAGTTTGTGAGGTAATGAAATCCTTCTGCTGACTAATGTTAGACAAGGAGTCTGTGTTGCTGTCACGTAGGACATACACCGAAACTTTCACAGGTTTGCTGAGAATTTATTTTTCAAATTGCAAATAAATTAATACAGAAACATTCAAACTATTCTATAGTGTGTGTTACTACCATGTAAACGACTTACTACTGAAACTGAGTTAAAATTTAAGAATGTAAAACAACCACAGTCGGACCTTGCTAAGTCAAATTTCCCAAGTCGAAAACCTCCCTATATCGAATTAATTGTTAGGTTCCGGTCAAATTCCTTAAGATCTTCTTAATTCAAAGATTTTTTACTTCCAATCTCCTTTAGTCCAATTTTCCAAGGCGCTGTGACTATTTTTTACTTCCCCCATCCCACAGTGGAGGGAGTAAAGTGGGGAGGGGAGGGAAGGTGTCTGTTCTTACGGGCTTGTGTTGGTATGTCAAAGCAAGTTATCTTCCTTTCATATGCAACATCAGATACCGCTTCTCTTTCCTATCAAGCCTTCTAGATTCTAGCCGGTATAGCTGTTTCCCCAATTCCCTCTCAATATGAACATTGTCATTGATTAATCTGCACCTATTATGCCATTTTCCCTAACTTAATAACTCCATAAATCAATTTTTTTTCGGGTCCCTTTCAGTTCAACTTAGAGAGGTCTGACAGTATTACCCTGATTCTCTTTTTGAGCAATTTGAGAAAATTGAAATAAAACAAACATAAAACTTATGTCTACGTATTACATTGACTGTCTTTTGCGACGTGTGCCAGGAGTGATTGCAGTGCCCTCTTCTTCTTCTATACACCAGCGTTTGAGCACAGCCGTTGGGTTGGTTTTTCGTAACTCATTCTCTAGGTTTGTTAGGAAATTCAGTTCCCTCATAAGGAAATCTGACCTTAAAAAACAATATTACTTTAAAAATAAAAATGATAGAGTTTTAAAAGAGTGTGTGATGTTTGTTTAGAATTGAATCTTTGAAAAGTTTGGATGATCACTGGAAGGTCATCTATTGATGTGAAACGTTAGTTGCTACTAAAATTAAACAAAATAATGTATGCCAGTAAAATTTTAAATAGAAATACAGGCTTGAAATGGGCATAGTTTTTAAAAAAAATTCTGTCTTCTCTTGAAGACATACCTAGGTATGTAAATCTTACTTGCTGATATCAAGTCTAAATTCAATGACCACTGAGTAAGGATCAAAGGCATCAATCCTGACTGTAGCTGTTGATGTGAATGGTGGATTCCCTCTGTCACTTGCCTTTACAACAACAGTGTATTTCTTATTGGCCTCAGCAGGTTTCTCAAGAACAAGTTCTCCTAAATAAAAGATGATTTTTAAAAAAATCAGTGAAACATCTTTACATAAATCTAATTCAAAGGGTTTGAAAAAGAAATGGCTTTAATTACATATTAGTGCTGAGCGCCAGTAATTTAAAAATAATTTTTTCTTTGTATGTTATGTGTAGATCTAAAAAAATTTTTTAAAGTATTTAAAAATCTTCAATTATTTATATTTTCTTTATAACAAGATTAAAAAAAATAGCCTAGTAAACTTAAGTTGGAGATAAGTCACCTGTAAGTGTATCAATAGAAAATAGGTCGGCATTGGATGATGACTCAATGGAGTACGTGACTTGGGCTTTGCTATCAGTGTCTGCATCAGTGGCTGACACTTGGATCACAAGGCTACTACACATTTTATTGTAAGCCACCTCAGCATTGATGAAACTGGACCTGATGAAAGGAGATTAAAACATTGGTCATTGGCATTGTTGTAACAAAGTTTGGGATCAGGTATTAAATGTACATTTTAATTTTCTTTAAATGAAAAATTAAAATTGTCATTAACATTAAGATTGTGAGGATAGTAATAAGATTTTTCTCTCAGCTCTGCTAAAAATTATTACTTAATAGTGTTTTTTTTTTTTCTTATAAAATTGCTCATATATTTTTTTACATTTTAAGAAAAATGCTATAAAAAGAAATTATGGAAAAAAAATGTTAATCAATTTACATAGTGAAAAAAGGCAACATGAATTTTAGATTTTTGAAACTACAATCACAATTAACAATATTGGAGAAAAAAAGCTTACTTAAATGTTGGACTGTTGTCATTCTCATCTGTTAATGTAAGGGACACAGTTCCTGTGCTTGACACAACAGAGTTAGGTTTGAAAGCATAGACAATAAATGTCAACACCTTGGTGCTTTCATAGTCCAAGGTACCTTTAACTCGTATGGCACCACTTGCGTCCACCTAAATTAGGAATTATTATAAACATGCATTTCCTGTTGTGCTGATATTAATTTTTTAAATTGAACTTTGTTTCTAAATTGTGCAACCCTGAGGCTAACTCAATGACATATTTTAAATGTTACCAATGCAGTCAAAGAAAAAAAACGTTTGCGAGGTGCAACAGTTAATCTTTGTTGAGAGTCAATAGCTTAAATAATGTCACAAAGCATTCCTTCTACAATATAAATAAAGTCGAGGTTAGAGTAGTTACGTATCTCTTCAATATAAATAAATTTAAGGTTAAAATAGTTAAATATCTCTACAATATAAATAAATTTAAGGTTAAAATAGTTAAATATCTCTACAATATAAATAAAGTCAAGGTTGAAATAGTTGAGCATCTGTTCAATTATTTAAGATGGCACTCTGAAGCCGTGCCATTCATTTTTTAAACTGTTTTTATCTTCTGTAATGTTTCTGGTTAGGCCTTTTCCACTTTGCAGGCGAGTACTGACAAATAGCAACTTGCATCAATAACACATAAGCCTTTGGTAACTTATTAACTTTAATCCAACACTAGAAATATATACTTATTACATTAATGAAATCAGTCTGGCCTGCTGCCATTCTCCTGCACACCTTTCAATCCCCTTACTTTCAACCAACTGCCTCTCTTTCACTAACGCCCCCTAGCGTTCTCTCGTCACATGATCTCTTTCAATTATTTTCTCAATGATCTCAATGCAAATTATTATCATGTGACAATTATCACTAATGGAATTTATTAAAAATGGAGGTAAGTTACCCCCCTTAATTTTGTTGCTCTTTGAACAGAAAAAAAGTTAAAATGTTTAATTTATAGTTTACGAGGAAGCTTGTTCTCTATGTTTAAAAAATCCTAGGATTAGCAATGCAAGAAATTTCATCCTTCAACATTTCCTGTAATATAAAACTTACAAATGATGATGTCCTGTTGATGTTTTTCGTTAGCAACGGTTTTATGATATTAGTTGGTGAATTAGATCACTATTGTTTCATTGACTGGTGTTACAAAAAAAAAAAGTATACCTCTAAGAGATTACTAGCAGCACTTCCATTTAACAAGCTGACATCTATTCTGAAACTGACAGCAGCATTAATAGGGGTGTCAGCATCAGAGGTCGTCAGCTGTAAAACACTTGTGCCCACAGAGAGGTTCTCCTTGACCGTTGTGCTGTAAGACGAGGGGCTCAGGACAGGGTCATTGTCATCCAGGTCGTTGACATTGATAATGAAGTCAGCAAGAGCCGTCAGGGCAGGGGCACCATTATCCATTACCTGGTAGAGTTTTTTAAAATGTATGGTAGTCGCTAAAATGTTTGCTTTCACGTGACTGGAGGATTTTCAGAGTAGGTCCTATGACTATTGAATAGTGGCACAAAATAGGTATGCATTATCATTTACTTATTTTAAATGCAAAAAACATCATAATATAGAATTCTAAAATGATGGAGGTTTAAAAGTAAAAATTAAACGAGTAAAAGAAAAAATTTTTTTTAACAAAATTCATAATTGTTGAAATAAAATTAGATATAAGCAGACATGCATTCAATTTAGAAAAAGCTTCAAATTGATTTGTATTTCTAAAGACTATTTGTAGGCAAATATAGAATTGACAATTAATTTTTTTAAAACCTGCACTGTGCCTCTATACTGTGCCACCACTTCTCTGTCAATGCTGCGTGTAGCAACTGTTATAACCCCTGTTGTAGCATTGATCGTGAAATGAGATGAGGGCCCCTTAGAAAAGCTTAATATGCTGTAGGTTAAATGGCTATTCTGTTCCTGGTCATCGTCCACGGCTGTGACCGCCCCAACAGTCTTGCCTACATCACTGTTCTCATCCAGACTGAAGGTGTACTGCTGGGGGTTGAAGACTGGTGGGTTGTTGACATTGTACACAGAGATGTCGGCCATTGTTGTTGAGGAAAGTTGGGGTGTGCCTCGATCTGAGACATTGATGGTCAGAGTGTAGCGGTTAATTTTGTCTGGGTCCAGATGCCCAGCAACCTAGGGATGACACAATTAGTGTCGAAATGAAAAATTATAAAACTTTCTAATAATTAAAAAAAAGAGAGAAATGGATTTGATGCAAACAAAAAATTTAATGTCTGTTTATAAAGGGAAGATATTAAAACTAAAATGTATGTAAACCAAATATCTTCAATTGCTTATGAGAGATAAAGAAAATTTCTATAATATGTGATAACTTATGTCTTCTCAAACATTAAGTTTTAATTAAATATTTCAATTTTCTCTATGAAATATTATACTATCTCTAAAGCATACCAGCAAATTTCCAGAATTGTCTATCCTGAAGGTATTGTTTATGTTCCCAGCTGTGATAGAATAAATGAGTTGGCTGTTGAGGCCCAAGTCAGGATCAGAAGCCGTTATTTGGAACACAAGCTCATTTAAAACCATTGTTTCAGGAATGGATTTAGAATAAGTTCCAGTGATGGTAGGAGGATTATCATTGACATCTCCTATCGTAATTGTCAGTGTGGCAGTAGCAGATTGAATCAAGTTATCAGCAGGAGTTCCTCTATCAATCACACGGACATTCAAAACAGTTCTAGAATTTTAGAAAGAAAAAAAAGTAACAACCCATTGTTGTAATCATTTTGATAGATAAATTTTAGTTTTCATGTGAAAATAATACGTTTTTTAAGAGATCATTTTCGTTAATATGTTAAAAGTTATTACCGGTTAACTGACTCCCGGTCCAGTTTAGACTTGACTGTAATGGCTCCTGTTGTTTGATTTACCTATAAATAATTAGTGAAGCAGTTGTAAAATTTTTTATTCCTGTAAAAATAAATTTGAACACAAGTTAAATTGTTTACATTTAAGCCTGATGCATATGACCGTTACATATCTTCAGTAAGACCTAATGACCATTACATATCTTCAGTGAGACCTAATGACCGTTACATATCTTCAGTAAGACCTAATGACCGTTACATATCTTCAGTAAGACCTAATGACCGTTACATATCTTCAGTAAGACCTAATGAACGTTACATATCTTCAGTAAGACCTAATGACCGTTACATATCTTCAGTAAGACCTAATGACCGTAATGGCTGCAGACAGAAGAGCTAGGAGAAAGGCCAAAACATTTGGAAGCACAGAACTCATGTGTAAAAACTGTGGCAAAGACTGTCACTCAAGGATAGGACTGCACAGTCACTCGAGGAAATGCAACCCAACCCAACGGTGATGCACCATCGTCTCGCGAGACGGAAGGATGCCGGATAATGACCGTTACATATCTTCAGTAAGACCTAATGACCATTACATATCTTCAGTAAGTCATGATATAATAAATTTTTCCCTTGCTCTAGAACAGGGGTCTCCAAACTACAGCCCTCGGGCCAGATGCGGCCTTCAAGGTCCTCTGATCCGGCCTTTGGAGACCTTTTGATCTCCAAATAAAGGTACTATTTTTACCTGTAGTTTACCACAAATCTTAGTAGTTGTGGGGTTAGTATCTGGCCCCCAAACTTCTGTTTGACAGTTAATGCGGGCCTCCGGCATAAGGGTTGGAGACCCCTGCTCTAGAAAATTAAACATTAATATTTCTCTTGTGTATTTTTTTAAAACATGGAAAGTGAGATATAGTCTAGTTGTTTAGTTTTTCAGTTTCAAATAATGTGTTTTTTCTTGTCTGATATTGTCTTCCACGGGTTGATATTTGGCCAAAACATTCTATTAAATATTCTGACTTGCATTTTTTTAGTTCAGTTAAACATATTTTGTTTGACTTATTTACTTTTATGTCCACTTCCAGCTCCCATCATCCTTTGAAAACTATGCGACAAGTTTTACTAACATCCGACTTAGTATGAGTATTACATTTTTTGAAGGATTTAAGTGATCTCTTAAAATGTGTTGTCTCTTGGGACTAACCTCAAAATTGTCATTTGTCACTACCAGTGTGTACATGTCAATGCGTGTGTCTAGGTCTGTTGCTGTGTACACATAGACCAACGAGCCAACGCCGGCGTTTTCGGGCACAGACACTGTCAGGTCAAGGGGTGTGATGATGGGTGGGTTATCATTCAGGTTATTGATGTTAACTCTGACCAGGCAGTTGGAGGAGAGGGGGGGTGCACCTCCATCCACAGCTTTTACAGACAGGTACAAAACCTACAGTGGGAAAAATTTACATTAAAAAAATATTCTTAGAATATATTATATATGTTCAAAAGCTTACTTTCTATATGTACACATGCAAAGGTATCTTAAGGAATTTTTGGAAATTAAACAAATATGTTAGGAACAATATTCATAGGCACCATATTAAAAAAAATATGTTTTTATTTTTGCAGCAGAATGTTGTAGAGATCCATTGATCTTGCATCAAATAGAAAAATGGATAGGATTGCTGCAGTACATCCCCCTCCCCCAGCCCATTAATAATGCAATTTGAGAAAATCAATAATTAAAATTCAGATCAAATTTAGAAGAAAATCCGATTTATTAAATTCTAAATTAATAATGGCTATAGAAAACCATCATAGTAAGCCCCATTTTGTTTTGTTTATTGCAATATTTAGATATATCTTGAAAAAGAAATTTTTTATGTAGTTCAGATTTGAAATATTGATCATGGAAAACAATGCCCTCTGATAAATACAATAAATTCTAGAAAAATTGTTATTAATATTCTTAACGCCAACATATGCATTCTGCTCAATTAGGAGCATTTAAGAATTATATTTTATTTTGATATTATTTTTTTTACAATTGTGTATTTCTTATAATCAAACTCACCTGATTATATTCATAATCGATGCTAACTAATGTTTGAATAACACCAGTGACATTATTGATTGTAAGATAAGGTTGTCCACTCCCTCCAATCAAAGTCAGAGTTATCTCTCTATTCACTCCAGAGTCTAGTGACAAAGATGATTACAATTTATCTATAATATAATGGTTCAAAACCTTTTTTAAGACAATGAGATACAAGTATTATTATACCTATTTAAAATTACCTTAAAATGATATATTGAAAGGCAAGCGTTATTCGCACGGTTTTGACGTCATAACCGTGCCGATAATTTTGAAAATTATTAGCACGGTTCGACCGTGCCGATAATTATTCGCACTTTTTTGAAATGCTAATCCACACTTATTAACTACAAAGTGTAATAATTAAGATAATGTAAAGTATTAGTATAGTTGATATTTAAGTTTTAGGACACTGTCTACTGTTAATTGATTTAATTGTTGTTTAATTGAGTCAAATAAATATTATTAGACCTAATAGCCTGCGCAAATAAAACAAATATAAATTACGACAATATTTAGTTACTGACCCACTGACAGACAGTGTGACTTTGACTCAATGAGTCAATGACCAATGGCTACAAATTATGAAGATGACAATGATTATGACATTTTGAACAAAAAATATCAAACATTATCATTTTTTTGCACGGTAAACTAATTTTGCTGCCACTGATATTGATAGTAATTTAGTAATAGTATTTGAGCAAGAATCTGAGTCTGAGCGGACCTGCATACCGCCGTTCGCTAATTAATTAATAATGATTTATAATTAATCATTTTATTAATTAAAGTGAAAGACTTTATGATGGTAAAGCATCATTTTAAAAAATTAAAAAGTGAGAGTCCGTACTCTGTACTGTACTGTAAGTGTAAGTAAGACTGAACTGAGTATGAGTATAAGTATAAGCATAACACAGTGAACAGTAACTAGTAACTTCAGTTCAGTAGTTAAGTTAGTAACACTTGTAGTAACAGTGACTCACTCATGGGATATAAAAAAAAATTGTCCCTGGAAAAAAAAAGCCTGTTTGAGTGTTTGCAAGCATCATCACTGTGGTTGTAAAACAAAAACCAACACAAAAAAAACAACAAAACAACAACAGAAAAAAAAAAAAAAGACTGAATTAGGATTTGATCCGCTAACCAATTATAACATTCAATAACTCTAGCTGACTATCCATTAGTCTAGAGAAACTTGATTATTTATACGATTATTCAAAGTTATATCCAATTATCATTTATTAGACATCAATCATTAAATTGTAAATAGTATTAGTACTATAAACATATAAATATTAGTACTATTAAAACATATAACTGCACAATTTAGCCTAAATCGAGTGAAATTGACTATTATTTTGTTATCAACCGCAGGGAGTACGCATGCGCGACGACCAGACACGACCCGTGCTAATAATTTTAAAAATTATATGCACGGGAAAACTGTGCGAATAATCACTTCGATATTGAAATTAACCAACAACATTGATTGCATAGATTTTAAAAAAAAAATAGTCAAATTTTTCATAAACAATTATTTTTACTTTGCATTTTAATGCCTGGAAGATTGTATCTACATAAGTGCCTTATACATTTTTTACTTTTATAAAAATATTTTTGGCAACTTAACTTATACTTTTTCTATTTTTAATACTATGAAGCCAGCTGTAAATATGTATAATGTTAGATAAAACGTATTTAGCTACTTTTAATTATCCATCACAAGACTGAAACAGAGCTGTATAAATTGTATGTATGTATGAACTATATGTATGTTTTTGTTATTGTGACATCAGTCATCAGTGCACTCATTCAGTAGTCAGGTAAATTTTTGTTTTAAATAAAATGATGTCATGTCTTTTTTTTGGGGGGTGGGGGAATAGTGGGGCAATGGTGTCAAATTTTTTTGACAGTCATGTGATAAGGCATGTGATAAGCATGTAAAAAGCATTAAAAATTGTAAAGGATTATCATTAACAGTAATTTTAACAAACTTTGTCTCTTTACATGAACTTTAAATATTTACTTTGTGAATTTCTGATTTTTTCCAGATGGGAATTGAAATCTTTCATTTTCAAAACTGCAATTTCTTTACATAAAAACAATTGCAAATGCCTCTTTACATATAAAAGTTTAATACCCAGTTTAAAAAAATACTGCTCAAGGAAAATGCTTCTGAAACATACAGCTATTAATCGGCTTTCAAAGGATATGATTTTTGGGTCTATTTTACAGAAGTCAACAGAAAGAATTTTTTATTTTGTACAGAACAACATGAGGCTGATGATTTAAAAAAACAAACAAGACAAAGCACTATTAAACTTAGTTTAACTATCTGAAAACCACCCGAGTCATTCATGCACAAAAAAATTTCGAATTTATTTTTCTTCATAAAGTTGACTTTTTACCTTGATCTGTGACAGAAAGTTTCCCAACAGATGTCCCACCGGGCATATTTTCATTGACATTGAACTCATAATTTGTCTGGGAGAACATGGGCAGGTTGTCATTGACATCGCTAAGAACAATGCTGAGTGAGGCAGTGGCAGTCTTTCTTGAGCCACCAGTGGCCCTTACTATGATAGAGTAGTTCTTGGGGCCAACATCATAGTCCAGTGCAGAGCCCACAAAGAGTTGTCCAGTATTTGGGTTGATTACAAAACTGTTTGCAGGGGCACCACTGACTATGTCATAGGTGACCTGTCCCAACATGCCACTATCCAAATCTAATAAATATGAAAAGAAACATTTAATTCAAGCATATTTGACAAAACATTGAATCAGATTTTCACAATCTGAAGTTTAGTTGGAAGTTTTCCAGCCTGGAAAAAATGACGGATTCTTCACAAAATCAAGTTTTGATTGAATTATGCTACAAAGTTATCTTGGACATATCGCAAAGTGACAAGTCATTAAATTCATCATACTTCAATTTAATAGGCCTGCTTACAGTGACAAGTCATTAAATTCATAATACTTCAATTTAATAGGCATATTCACTGTTGCCGAAAATGTGCGTAAATCTCAATTATCATTAATGTGCAGTTCAAATTTGTATTTCAGGTAAAATTAGTATAAATAAATGAATATTTTAAATACATTTTATAAAAATGTTACAACTTCAACAATGAATAATCTCTAAGTGTAAACAAAACTTTAAAATCCAACTAAAATTTATTTGACACAACGATGATACTAAATACAACATAAACATTTGCCTTGACACGATGATACTAAATACAACATAAACATTTGCCTTGACGCAATGATGACACTAAATACAACATAAACATTTGCCTTGACACAATGATGACACTAAATACAACATAAACATTTGCCTTGACACGATGATACTAAATACAACATAAACATTTGCCTTTACGCAATGATGACACTAAATACAACATAAACATTTGCCTTGACACAATGATGACACTAAATACAACATAAACATTTGCCTTGACACAATGATGACACTAAATACAACATAAACATTTGCCTTGGCCCAATGATGACACTAAATACAACATAAACATTTGCCTTGACACGATGACACTAAATACAACATAAACATTTGCCTTGGCCCAATGATGACACTAAATACAACATAAACATTTGCCTTGACACAATGATGACACTAAATACAACATAAACATTTGCCTTGACACAATGATGACACTAAATACAACATAAACATTTGCCTTGACACAATGATGACACTAAATACAACATAAACATTTGCCTTGGCAGAAAAATAAAAAAAAGAACCTGAAGCATTAGCATCAAACACAGGTGTCCCAACTGGCACATCCTCTGGGATTGCCTTGGTAGTTGATGTGACATTGATGATGAAGGTTTGTTGATTAAAGGGCAGAACATTAACGACGACCCGACCAGTAGAACTCAACTTGGGTGAACCACCATCAGTTACAGTCAGTATCAGGTCATAACGTTTGGTTGTTTCATAGTCTAATGTTTGACTCAAGATCAGAAATGTTCCTACACACAATTCAAGAGTGAATTGTTCATGTGGAAAGAAGATGGTAAAATTATCATCTTAAAAGTGTGGACAAGAGAAAATGACATGTTCACAAATGATTTAAAAAAAACATATTTATAACACTTTAACAAACTTGTAGGTTCATAACTAGAAATGTTATAAAAAATGTCTCCATTTCGACATTTTGGGTTCCCATTAAGAGATTACGTTTTTTCTTTAAAAAAAATTATTTTTTAACTTTTTCATTCAAATAGTGAGTATAACAATTTTTACAAGATGCTTTTTAATATTAATATTTGAACAGTATTTAATATGTTGCTTAAATCTTTCAATTAACTTGGTTATTAATAGCAAATGGGAAATTCTAAAACAAATAAAAGCATATCTTACTTAAGGTAAATATCAACTTCATAATTCTTAAACCCTCAAATCAGTGATCTACATTTAAGAGCAGTGGCGACGTTAGGTAAGCGCGGGGCCTAGTGCCAGCAATGACCCCGCGGGGCCAGAGTACTAGTAAAAATCGCTAAGCACCAGTATGCTATGGTATTTAAAAATATGAAATATCTTGATTATTGTGTAATGTTAATACTGCGTGTCACCTATTTATTAAATTATTACAAGTTCATTATTTTCTCCGGTCTATAAACAACGGTTTTTAAAGGGGATAGGCTGAATGGTACATCTGACCTATTTTCCGCTAACGGTGTAATGCTTTCAAAGACGCCTAGAGCTACGCTACGGAATTTGACCTTCAAAAAGGATTACAAGAGTGCCTCTTTCGTTTCTTTACAATCGTTTCCAGGATACGTTCTACCATCCACTCTTTGGTTCTACATGTATAGGCTATTAACCAGGACGAGACATGTTCAGGACCGAAACGCGGGGCCTACCTAAGCGGGGGGCCTGGGGCAGTCGCCCCAGTTGCCACCCTCAAACGCCGCTCCTGTTTAAGAGGTCAACAAAATTAATGCCTGAAGCCCACTAGATGTCATACCATTTATTGCAAACTTGTTTTCATTATTTCCAGATGTTATCACTATTGAAGTCTGCTTGTTAATGCCAATATCATCATCACGGACTGTTAGCTGAAGTAATGAAACATTAGGGCCAGCTGAGGCGTTTTCAGACACATTAATGAAGTTCAACGCAGGTATCAAAATTGGTGTCATGTCATTGACATCAGTGACAGTGATGCTCACATTAACAGTAGCTGCGTGATAAAATTATGACAGTCAAATACACTTTGAATTTCATAACAGAGAAAGAGGAAACAAAATTTTTCAAAATTATTTTGGCGATTGAGTTTTTATAAAATATATGTTTAAATCAAATTTCACAATCTATTCATACATGCTCAGACTTATTGTCAACCATACAAAATTGTCTGTATTAGAGTAGTTAATGATGAAAAAACATTTCCTAATTTCATTTGAAAAAAAGAAAGCCATCAATCATGTTACAACGGACCAGTTTTCTGAGTTGTTGACCCAGGCATTTCATCACTTGCTCTCACAGTCAGTACGTAGCTGTCTTTGTTCTCTCTGTCCAACTCTCTTGTCACGGTGATCACACCAGATCCCTCATCAATGTTAAAGTACTGCTGAGTGTCCCCGTTTATTATCTGATAGCGCACTTTGCCCTGCATCAGACCCTGATCATCATCTGTAGCACTGACCTGCACTACTTGAGTTCCTGGGTGCCACACAGATTTAGATAAGAAAAAATAATTCTTGACAAATCCTTTCTATTTTTAAATATAAATGTCATTTTAGTTAATGCAAAAATTAATTTCACATCTTCATCTATTTTTTTGTTGTGGTTTTCTAAAAATATTACTTGAAATAAACTTTTACCCAAAGTTGCATTTTCTGGAATAGACACAGCATTGTATGTTTCTGGTTTTACAAACTGTGGGCTAAATTCATTCTGGGGGTTGATGTTGATTCTAACGTTGATTGAAGTTGACAGTGTGGGTGTACCATTATCAGACACTTTAATCATTACATCTAGAAACGTTGTTTTCTCGTAGTCAAAAGCACCTTGCAGAGATAGCTCACCTTAGAAGCAAAGTTATGAAAAAATAATTCTAAAATAGACTTTATCAGTAAAAATTGACAAACACATCTAGTAAAAAATAAAATTAAAATTAAGGTAAGGTTGTTTAGATAATATAATAGTATAATTTTTTTTTTGCAGTTGTGTAAGAACCATATCCAAATCCCCATTTTCTCTTCTCCTCAAAGCTTGTAATTTAAACACAAAAAATATATAATTAAAAATTGCAAGGCTAGCTTATTATTGTTATAAAACTTTTTACATTCAATATTTTTTTAAACTTGTTTTTACAACATTCTGAGTCTGGCACAAAATATTTATTTAATTTTTTAAACAAACCTGAAGATCTGTTTAAAGTGAGGGAAGCTATATTGACTGATTGGAAATCATACAATAAATTTGGACTGGCCACTTTGTCCTGATCAAATATGAAAATAAAGCTTTGGTTAACATTGAGAAGATAGTTGAAGAAACTAGTATTACTCTTTAAATAAAATATTACTTTATCAAACAATTAATTTTCCCAGCTGAAATTTCCAGTGAGGGTCTAATTTTTTATTTTAAAAGAAGAGACATTTCTTTGGTCTGTTTCAATGGTCAAAAAATATATTTCACCACTAAATTTCTATTCCTCAGACTTAAAAACCCCCAATATTTACAAGGGAGTTAATTAGCTTATCTAGACAGGTCAGAGACTCATTCAAGAATGATAGAAAACCTTTTAATTGTCAATTACTTACAGCATCAGAACAGTTTGTCTTAAAGAGTACTCCACTGCTGATGTTTTCATCAACACTCACAACCACAGATCTGTCCTTGCACACTGGGCTGTTGTCATTCAGGTCTATTACTGTTATGTTGATGGTCGTGGTGTCATTGAGGGCAGTTGAGTCTTGGACGAGTAGAGTCAAGGAATAACTTGTCTGTTGCTCAAAGTCCAACGAGGAAAGGCTCTGAAGGGATAGTACAATACAAGAGTAACAATAAAATATACTTTTATTATTTAAATTAAACATTTAAAAAAAACTATAGTGCATACAAATTCTTATACATTTTTCAATGCTAATTCAATCAATTACTTAGGAATATTCATAGTTTCTTGCTCAATCTGACTACCAGTCTAAGATTGATATACATCCATGTATTGACATTTGTACATAGTGTTGTGTATGTCTTGGAGTATTAATAGCACAAAGTCTTTTGTCAAGTTGTTGAAAAATGTTTGTATGGTGCTGATTGGTGTACTGCAGGAGTGTTCAAAGTCCAAACCTGGGCCAAAACCGGCCCACAAAGCAATTTTAACTAGCCTGTGGTCTCAACTTATATAAATAATTGACAGATGTGTTATTTCTGTAACGAAATTATATTTATTTTAAAAAGTTGAAATTTTCTACTGCTTTGAGTACCTCAAAGGATGGCAAAAATCTATAACATTTTATAGTTTACCAATTATTAGACTTGCAGACCAAACAAGGGGATCAAATTTAGTAGCTAATACTTCTTTATTCTATTAATGACCTTAAATTTCTCAAGAAAACAATCTCTTTATTTATTACTGATGGTGTCCCTGCAATGACTGGTGAGCACAGCTAACCAACAAAACTTGGCTGTATCACAATCATGTAAGATGGCTCAGTTGGGTAACAACACTTAAGCACTTAAGCAACTAATTCCAGAACTATCTGATCCTGCTTGGCTGGCATATTTTGAATTTTTGGCTGATGGGGAAAAAACATCCTTAACATTCTTAACAGAAATCTTCAAGGGCACAAAGCAGAAGTAATCCAATTATATGCACATATCATGGCCTTTGGGAACAGGAAGCAACTGTTTCAAATGCAGCCAAATACCACACATTTCCCTCTCACTGCAGGACATCATGACATGTTTTACAGAAAGAAGCTTCAATGAGCATGTACAGAAGTATGTTGTTGATGTCAAACCCATGACTGAAGAATTTCAAAGACTCTTTAAGGACTTTGCTCCTTTTGAAAATGAAATCACGATTTTTTCTCTGTTGACCCTGATGATGCTCCAGGCCATCTGCAACTGGAACTATTTAAGTAGCAGAGTGCTGCAGACAACAGTTTTCTAGGCATTGACTTTTACAGTCAGATGGATAAAGACAGATTCAAAGATATTCATAAATTTGCTAACAATATGATCAGCTTGTTTGGCTCGACATACTAGTGTGACCAGACATTTTCAGTTCTGAATTTGATCAAGAACATTGTGATGACAAGAATAAGTGACTCTCACATACGTAATAGTATACAAATTAAAACTAGTGGCATTCAGCCTGATCTCACCTATTAACTGTATTCAAGATCTCAGTTTCACCCTTCACATTAAAATTTTGCCATAAAACTTCTCAACTTGTGTCATTTTTATAGTATTTTAATCCGGCCTGCCAATATCTTTACTTCAAGGAATATGACCCCATGCAAAAAGTTTGAACAACCCCGGTGTACTGAATGTACAGCATTATAAAAGGTACAAAATAGAATTAAATTTTTTAAAATCTTCAGATTAGTTCTAACATGCATACTAAAAAATTTTAATTTGCAATATATTGTTGTTTGCATTCTGAATCAAAATGTTGTTTTATGTAATTGTTAATTAACTTTTTAAAGAAGTTTTCTTTGGCAAAACGTACTAATTTTTAACTGAAAAGGTTGGAAAATCAATTGATAAAAGTATGTATAATTGTATGTGGTAACTCATTTTATGTGCTAGTTTTAATAGGGTGATACAAATGCACATATTACACTGCTTGAAGAGAACATTGTTGAAGACAACCTTTTTCATTTAAAATAAATATTGAATGAACGTCAAAGAAAGTAATACTCTTATGATTCCAGTGGACGGATCCGTTGTAAATTTATCATTTATGTTGCCAGAAATGATGCTGAAGATCTTAATGATGTCATAGAGATCAGCATCCGTTGCATTGAGATCAAATACTTGAGTCCCAACAACGACATCCTCTTTCAGCGATACACTGTAAGGTCCAGGGGGGGAGAACAATGGTCTGGCCTCATTGACATCTGTCAAGATCACCTGATGATGGGGGTATGGGGAGGGGGGACATGTTTGCATGTTTTTAACATGGACCATTGATCAAAAAAAAAAACAAACTACACAGACTATTTGTGTAAGGAAACAATAAATTAAAGCTTTATTATCAACTAATACAAATAATGGTAGACGTTTCGGCTCATGCCTTCATCAGTACAAAAACAATTACATGTACTTACATATATATTAAAATTAAAACATATTAAAGTCTATGTGATAAAATGAAAAGAAATGAAATACAAAAATAAACACGGACATAGAATATAAGAAAAAGGAGGAAGTTGAAGTATCTAAAGTAACAGTGAAAACCACAACGGGAAAACGATTTTGCAGTCATTGATCAACTAATATTATGTAAACAATTTTCAAATAAATAAAAAAATAATAAATATTTATCATGTTTTTAAACTTATTTTAACTTCATCAATACAACACAGTAATGTCTTTGGTTAAGATTTGATATCCTTATTTGTCTGAGTGATTGACATTCAAATTTCAGATGGCGTTTTATTTATTTTAAATACAGGCTATTTATCAATTTTTTCAAGTCCTATGCTTCATTAAATAATAATATAGAACTTTTAAATCCTGACTGTTTTAAACATCTAGGCAGTCAACATAATGTTACCTGTATATCTGAGTGCCATGTTACCATTTTACTTTCCTTATTAATACAGAGTTTTTATTTATCACAAAAACAAACCTTATAACCCATTGTACTGACCTTGACAAAAGTATTTATGTAATGCAATCCATCAGACACACCAATCCACAACATGTAAGACATTGCAACCTCAAAGTCCAAAGTGGCAGATGCGGTGACAAAAATCTCCCCAGTTGCATTGTTTACACGAAAGTTATTGAGACTATTACCTGTAGGGGCCCATCAGATAGGAGAGAACTGATCAGTTGCTCTAAAATTCATGAAAATATGTTTTTAGCTGAATTAATCAGACAAAAGTCTAAGACTTTTTAAAGATTTTCAAGAGTGGTTTTTTAAAATTTATTTTGATGAAAAAGTTTCCAAGTTAATTAATACTCAGAAAGCAGTCATAAAAAAAATATATATTTTTTTTTTCAAACTCCTTTTTTATCATTTACATGAACTAAATTTATTTAGAAACTTTCTAAGTCAATTTATTATATTGTGTGCTGTCAAGTACAGTCCTTACATGTCTGACTGCTTACCAGCAGATATATTATAAGTCAATACTCCAACAGTATCTACATCTTTGCAGAAAACTTTGGTAACAGAAATATTTTTGACATTCTCAGGAATACTGGACACGTAAAGAGATTCATTGCAGACTGGTGGATTATCATTGACATCAACCACAGACACCGTCACATTGGCCGATGTACTCAAAGATGGTAAACCTTTGTCCTAAATAATAGGGAAATAAAATAAATTTCACACCTCGTCAATTACAGAGAGAATTTTTGAAATAAATGTTAAATTATTATATTCCTTTATAAATAATGTAATAACAAGGTTGTCATTTATGAACATCATTTTTTCAAAAAACCTTTCTTCTCACTCCTTTAAAAAATGAGAAGGATTATCTTATCTTGTCTCCCATTAAATAAGTCTGACTATTTGATGAATTCTTCCATATTATTTATAGCTTTAACATAAGTATTTTTATCCTTTTATTGAGTATTTTTAAAATGGACACCAAAGCACCTACCCCTAAAATTTTTTAAATATTTTCTTTAAAAATTTTAATGCTACAATTTTTCTAATAATTATAAAAGTTTCACCATCCTTAGTAACTCCCCAGTTTTTTATTTGTTTAAAAAAAAAAAAAAGAAATTTAAAAACCAAATTTAAATTCAAATGGTTATTATCACAGATTATAATATTCATAATTTTAATTTGCATACTTACAGTAACCATGACAACAAGCTGATAGATTTTGGTTGTTTCATAGTCAAGAGAGCCTTGTAGAACAATCGTACCATCCACTGAATCTATGCTGAATTTGCCCTCTGAATTGCCACTCAAAATGGTGTAGACTAACTGTGCTGTATGAGGAATAAATTATTTCTAATTTAGATAACGAGCATAAGGAATATATTCAGTGGAAGGTCTCATAACGAATAAAATTCGTTCCAGAATCTTACTCGTTAAGCTAAAAACTTGTTAAATGAAACAATCTTTCTCATTCAAATCAATGTAAAATAAGATACTGCTTTCCATGCTGAGTAAATACTCATTTTCCAAAAATCGTTTTGCCAATTCTTCTCTTAAACTTCTTGATCCATTCATCACTTCCCTTGAATTGTAGTTCTTTTTCATCAGTAGATGATCCTGGTGTGCTCTGAATGAGGTCAGCTAAAATAAGTTTCGCTATCTCACAAATATTGTTTTCGTTAACGGTGTCGCCTTGTAATCATTTATCATTTATCCATATTAGAAGCAACATCTCAACATTATCAAGAATTCGTAACTGTTCGTAGACATTCTTGACACTCTCTTGGAAGCATCCATCTCCTTTATTTTGTTTTTGTTCTTTAGAATACTGCAGATCGTTGATGTTGACCGCTTGTTAGTGCGCACTAGATTAGCCATGCTCACACCTTGTTCACGCTTTTCAATGATTTTACGTTTCATTTCAACAGTTATTTTTGGTGTCTTATGATTGTCTTTTTGTCTCTGAAGACATCTTAGCACATGTTATTACACTTTGCACATAAAAAATTACAACAACTGCCTGAATACAAAATTTGTAAAAAGGAGTGATTACACATGAAAACAATATGCTTAAAGACCGAGTGCTAAAAACAAACTAAAGCATTTTTTTTGCTTGCTATGCGAATTACGTTAAGAGGTGTTCCACTGTATATGGAAATTCTTATGTTTAAAATAGAGTGCAAGATTCCAAAATAAATAAATTAAGATAAGTCTTGCTTTTTAAAATGAACTAATTTAAATTTGTAATGTTTTAAAGCATTTTTATATAAACCTGAGAAATCAACTTGATATATTTATTCAATTCATTATTTTAAGCCTGCAACTTACCATTTGAGCCAGCATCATTATCACTAGCATTTACTCTGACCACCAATCCACCTATTGGCAGGTCTTCCTTTATTCCAACCAGTGGTATTGGTGTTACATATGGGTTATTGTCATTCAAATCTAGATAAAACATACATGTAAATTAATGGAAAGTTAATAAATGTTGTAGGTTACACATATAGTAAATATTTTTTGACAAAACATTCAGATATTGAATGGAAGGATGAGATAAAATGAGATAGACTGGACTAAATAAGATAGGTGCACTGAAAGTAAGAGATAAGACTGGACTAAATAAGATAGGTGCACTGAAAGTAAGAGATAAGACTGGACTAAATAAGATAGATCCACACTGAAAGTAAGAGATAAGACTAGACTAAATAAGATAGATGCACACTGAAAGTAAGAGATAAGACTAGACCAAATAAGATAGATGCACACTGAAAGTAAGAGATAAGACTGGACTAAATAAGATAGATGCACACTGAAAGTAAGAGATAAGACTAGACTAAATAAGATAGATGCACTGAAAGTAAGAGATACGACTGGACTAAATAAGATAGGTGCACTGAAAGTAAGAGATAAGACTGGACTAAATAAGATAGATGCACACTGAAAGTAAGAGATAAGACTAGACTAATAAGATAGATGCACACTGAAAGTAAGAGATAAGACTGGACTGAATAAGATAGGTGAACTGAAAGTAAGAGATAAGACTGGACTAAATAAGATAGATGCACTGAAAGTAAGAGATAAGACTGGACCAAATAAGATAGATGCACACTGAAAGTAAGAGATAAGACTGGACTAAATAAGATAGATGCACTGAAAGTAAGAGATACGACTGGACTAAATAAGATAGGTGCACAGAAAGTAAGAGATAAGACTGGATTAAATAAGATAGGTGCACACTGAAAGTAAGAGATAAGACTAGACTAAATAAGATAGATGCACTGAAAGTAAGAGATAAGACTGGACTAAATAAGATAGATGCACTGAAAGTAAGAGATAAGACTGGACCAAATAAGATAGATGCACACTGAAAGTAAGAGATAAGACTAGACTAAATAAGATAGATGCACACTGAAAGTAAGAGATAAGACTGGACTAAATAAGATGGATGCACTGAAAGTAAGAGATACGACTGGACTAAATAAGATAGATGCACACTGAAAGTAAGAGATACGACTGGACTAAATAAGATAGGTGCACAGAAAGTAAGAGATAAGACTGGACTAAATAAGATAGGTGCACACTGAAAGTAAGAGATAAGACTAGACTAAATAAGATAGATGCACACTGAAAGTAAGAGATAAGACTGGACCAAATAAGATAGATGCACACTGAAAGTAAGAGATAAAACTAGACTAAATAAGATAGATGCACACTGAAAGTAAGAGATAAGACTAGACTAAATAAGGTAGATGCACATTGAAAGTAAGAGATAAGACTGGACTAAATAAGATAGATGCACACTGAAAGTAAGAGATAAGACTGGACTAAATAAGATAGATGCACTGAAAGTAAGAGATACCACTGGACTAAATAAGATAGATGCACACTGAAAGTAAGAGATAAGACTGGACTAAATAAGATAGGTGCACTGAAAGTAAGAGATAAGACTGGACTAAATAAGATAGATGCACACTGAAAGTAAGAGATAAGACTAGACTAAATAAGATAGATGCACATTGAAAGTAAGAGATAAGACTAGACTAAATAAGATAGATGCACATTGAAAGTAAGAGATAAGACTGGACTAAATAAGATAGGTGCACTGAAAGTAAGAGATGAGACTGGACTAAATAAGATAGATGCACACTGAAAGTAAGAGATAAGACTGGACTAAATAAGATAGATGCACTGAAAGTAAGAGATAAGACTAGACTAAATAAGATAGATGCACTGAAAGTAAGAGATAAGACTGGACTGAATAAGATAGATGCACACTGAAAGTAAGAGATAAGACTGGACTAAATAAGATAGATGCACTGAAAGTAAGAGTTACGACTGGACTAAATAAGATAGATGCACTGAAAGTAAGAGATACGACTGGACTAAATAAGATAGATGCACACTGAAAGTAAGAGATAAGACTGGACTAAATAATATAGATGCACACTGAAAGTAAGAGATAAGACTAGACTAAATAAGATAGGTGCACACTGAAAGTAAGAGATACGACTGGACTAAATAAGATAGATGCACTGAAAGTAAGAGATAAGACTAGACTAAATAAGATAGATGCACACTGAAAGTAAGAGATAAGACTGGACTAAATAAGATAGGTGCACTGAAAGTAAGAGATAAGACTCACCTGCAATAGTCACTTCTGCTGTGACTGTTGTTGTCAACCTGCCAGTTGTAGCATTATCTGAAACTTCCACGATGATGAAGTAAAAGCTCTGCACCTCCCTGTCAAACATGACACCGTCCTTCACCTTGATAATCCCTGAACTGGTGACTTCAAACTTATTTGTATTTGAGGCTGAAAAAAATGTTTCACATTTAACAACAAAAAACTTAAAATTTTTGACCCAATATTAGAAAGGGACTTTGTTAATGATTACTTGTGAAATTATCTGGTGTAGTTTAAGACATTTTTTTTTCATCAACAAACAGCGTTTTTTTAGATATTCAGAGATAAAAAAAAGAGTAAAATATAGCTACAAAAATAGTGCACATGCAAATTATATATAAATATATATTTATACAATGTAATAAGTATACAATTAATCCAAAGGGACATCACTATAATTTTTATAATGCTTAAGACATTGAGTAGATTTCCATATAACTCAGAGTTTTGAGAAACAGCATCCTGCCTATATTTAATATACATGCAAATGCGTCATTTTTCTTGAAGCATTTAACTTATTATTGGTTAGTATTAAATTATGGCACATTGAGGTCTATTAATTTTATAATACAGGGACCAGCTGCAAATTTGAATCAAGTTTGATAAAACCTAGTGGGGAACTGTTAAATTTCACATAACGAAAATAACAGTCTGCTGTTTTTTTGTCTAGCACAAATCTCCACTCACTAAGTAGAAATTAACCCCTGCACGTTGTCTTGTCTCATGTGTACAGATGCTTATTGTATACAGAAGATTATTGCTGGTCTGTTGGCAAGTGACGCAGCATTCACAGACAATGGCTACAAGGGCTCCACACTATTCCCAGCCCGTTTAGCTTCCCTAACTAGTGACAGATACCCATTTGGAGCTGGGTGACTTAGAAACACCCTTGGCCTAGGAACAAATCCCTGCCTTCACAGAGATTCGAACCCATGACCATCGGTACCCCAGCTGAGTGTGCATGTCACGTGACCACTGTACCCTTCATGGATATTTTCAATATTCACTCAAATTTTGTAATTGTCTTTATGTGAAAATTGTCAGTAAAGTGTTTTTGCAAAGTTTTTTTAAAATGATGTGCATTAAGCTCATAAATGTTATAAAAGAAGAAAAGATAAAATTTATTTGTAAAGCTTTACTATTAAAATAGTGTTAAAGAATTTTATATTCATTTATATACAATAATAATATAGTTATTTGGAGTGCACTGACACTTTCCATTGTGAAAACCATCTTCTAAGTAATGTATACATTTTCTCTTAGTCTCATATTTACAAGTAACATTAGTTAATTCAATTACTGAACAGAGAAAAAAACTTAAAGGAATTTTTATCAATAGTATATATTTTTTTTAAACTCATGTCTACATCAATAGTAGGTATACAATTTATGTATGAAAACACTCATAAATAACTTTGTACACTTACTCATGGCATAATTGAGGGCATTGTTGTGGTTCAAAGGGTCAAGGTCAGCATCATGGCAGCTGAGAACTGCTATAATATTGGATCCTGCGATGTTCTCAACAATGAGTGCAGTGAAGAAATTCTGATCACATTTCGGGGGGTTATCATTGACATCCAAAACATTAACTGAAGGGCACAGAAAAATATCAGAACTAATAACATCAGAACTTTTGAAGAAATGCTAGAAAACCTCAATAAAAAAAAGTGGTTAGTCTCTCAGGACAATCTCTAGTTTTCTTTACAAAATTCAAACCCAGTTTCCTTCCAATTCCCACCGACCCCATATATTCCATACGCTGCATTGTTCTAAGATGTTTGTATTTAAACAATCTCCAATTTAGAGGAGTAAATGATGCAAATTTATAGATTAAGTCATTATTGTCCTTCACAATTAAAATACTTGAAGGCATAAGAAAATGTTTTTAATAGTACATTAACACTAACAAAATATTTACTTTGATTTTCAACTTTCTATGACAACATGGAACTAAAAGACACTTAATAATTGGGGCTGACAAGTTTTTATATTATTGGAGTGGGAAAGAAAAGAAGAAAATGTAATAAGTACAAAATCTATTTCAAAAAATTATAATACATATAAGGATTTTCACCTTTTTTTTTATAATTTTATTTTTCTGTGCTAAAAATACTAATACATCATATGCAAAAGAAAACTGCCAAATGTATTACTTAAAGGTACCACTGGTTGTGGGATAGAGGTGTTATGGCTTAAAGGGACCACTGGTTGTGGGATAGAGGTGTTATGGCTTAATAACCAGGATTGACAACTGATATCTCAGACTTCAACTTACCAGCAGTGTGTACAGAAGTGGACATAATTCTCTCTATGTACCTGAAAGAGTTAAGGTTCCTGTCTTAGCAGGCTTTCCCTTGTCAGTGGCTCTAATAAGTAATGTATATGTTTGAAAAGTCTCTCTGTCAATATTACTGATGACGCTGACTTGCCCTGATGTAGGGTCTATCCCGAATGGACCTGTGATTTTATGAGAAAAGATGTAAATTTTGAAACATTATCATCAAACGGCATTTAGCGCAAACGATTTCATTTCACTTAATAATAATTTAAAATCATTAAAAAAGGAACAAATAATATTTTCTTCTGGTTCTTGTTGTGTTAGAGACCGAGTTGTTGTTTCTTTTTTTTTAATGGTAGGTAAAGAAATGTCTAAAATAACAAATATGTAGATAAAATCTGCTTTGATCATAGATTATTCTGAATTTTAAAAAAAATCTTTAAATTCTTTAATTCTATCTAAAGACTTGATTGGTGAGATTTGGTGAACAAAATATGCCGAGTGTAGTTAACTTCACAAAGGAAGCAAATCCACAATGGTTGAAAACAGTGAAGCACACAGCAGAGGCGTCAATAGGGTTGGTGTCAACGGGTGCGGTAGCTCATGGTGTCATCCCCTCACGACTTAGCCCATAAAACTCCTCAGAGTTTTCCGGTGGGAAATAATGGTAATATACAGATTTTTACATTTTAGTGTCATGCCCCTGATGGCGTCACCCGGGGTGGCCCGCCCCTACTGCACCCCCCTAGTGATGCAACTGGCACACAGACATACCTTTATCTATACTGTAAGTGAAACTGCCATCTTGACCCATATCACCATCAGTGACATTGGCCTAAACATTGAGAAATATATTTCTGTGAGCATGGTGATAATTACAAATAGAAAAATAGTGAAAATAATCTCAGTTTAGACTTTTGAGGATTATTTAATCATTGTGTGAGACAATCATTATTCTTAGCCCACCAATCATCTTTACTAACCCACCAATCATCTTTACTAACCCATCAATCATCATTACTAACCCACCAATCATCAGTACTAACCCACCAATCATCATTACTAATCCACCAATCATCATTACTAACCCACCAATCATCAGTACTAACCCACCAATCAACTTTACTAACCCACCAATCAACTTTACTAACCCACCAATCATCATTACTAACCCACCAATCATCATTTCTAACCCACCAATCATAATTACTAACCCACCAATCATCTTTAATAACCCACCAATCATCTTTACTAACCCACCAATCATCATTACTAATCCTACAATCATCTTTACTAACCCACCAATCATCATTACTAATCCACCAATCATCTTTACTAATCCACCAATCATCTATACTAACCCACCAATCATCATTACTAACCCACCAATCATCATTACTAATCCACCAATCATCATTACTAACCCACCAATCATCATTACTAATCACCAATTGTCATTACTAACCCACCAATCGTCATTACTAACCAAACAATCGTCATTAATAACTCACCAATCATCATTACTAACCCACCAATCATCATTACTAACCCACCAATCATCATTACTAACCCACCAATCATCATTACTAGCCCACCAATCATCATTACTAACCCATCAATCATCTTTACTAACCCACCAATCATCATTACTAACCCACCAATCATCTTTACTAACCCACCATCATCATTACTAACCCACCAATCATAATTACTAACCCACCAATCATCATTACTAACCCATCAATCATCTTTACTAACCCACCAATCATCATTACTAACCCACCGATCATAATTACTAACCCACCAATCATCATTACTAACCCATCAATCATCTTTACTAACCCACCAATCATCATTACTAACCCACCAATCATCATTACTAACCCACCAATCATCATTACTAACCCATCAATCATCTTTGCTAACCCACCAATCATCATTACTAACCCACCAATCATCATTACTAACCCACCAATCATCATTACTAACCCACCGATCATAATTACTAACCCACCAATCATCATTACTAACCCACCAATCATCTTTACTAACCCACCAATCATCATTTCTAACCCACCAATCATCATTACTAATCCACCAGCCTTTAGTCTTGAACTCAGCAGGAGACAAACAGATTTAGATACTCACCTATAATAATCCTAACCATATTTATTCTATTAAACAAATTTCATATTGGTTATTACAAATAAGAAAACTGATGGCAACAGTAAAAAAAAACCTATCAATTCATGATAAATTTGTTATAATTCAAATTTAAATAAATATGCCACAAAATTAATGGGATCTGTGTTCAATTGAGCTAAATCTTTTCACTGGTAGGGATAGTGTATTTGACATGCCCTTGATGTTATGGAAATTACCTTACATTAAAAAGGCCTTAAAAATAAAATTTTTGTGTGTTAAAAAAATAAATAATAATTACTATTGTAGCTAAACTTTGTTTACCTGCAACACGAATGTGTAGTTAACTAGTGTGTTCTCTGTTATGTTAATGTTCACTGTTGCTGGGTTGAAAGTGGGAGTGAATTCATTCACAGGAAGCACTTGAATAACATAGCTGGCATTTGCAGTGTACAATGAATCTGTTGCCATGACAACCAACATATAGCTTGTGACTGATTCATAGTCAAGTGCCCCAGAAACTTCTAGAACTCCACTGGTGATGTTTATGCTGTTTGAGAAGATTTTGAGATTTTACTAATTTTTGTTCATAAGATTTGTTTGTTAGTAGAAATGAGATTAAGAATGATATAAATAAAGGAAATAGCTTTTGTGTCTATAAAGGCAAAATTAAGACAAAATAAACAATAAGCAATATTCTCATAATATTGGTAGTAAACATTTTAATAAAAAATATAATTAAAAAAAACAACAAACAGAATTAATATTAAAATAATAACTAACATAAGAATTTAAATTAGAATAACACCTGGAATTAAAACTTTAATTGCTTGAAAATGAAAAACATGTCTTTAAGAAACTGAGTGACAATACGTATATCACATTCCCCCAAAACAGCCCCATCTCACCATTTCACAATTCCAACAATAACCACACCACAATCTCCAAGTGAAACTCTTTAGCCATAGGCAAACTCATTACATGATACTCTTCCTTTAATAAATTTTTTTTGCTTAAAAATTTTTTGGTCAAGAAAATAAGATAGTTGATTGTGACAAAATTTTACCGCCACGTTCCGGCTGAGTTGCCACTGATAATGCTGTAAGTGATGTTCTTAAACTGTGGTGAGCTGTCCCCATCATACGCCGTGACAGGTGGACTAAGTTTGGTGCCAGCTGTAGCGGCCTCTTCTACAGACGATGTGTAAACAGCTGGTTGAAACACTGGCCTGAATTAAGAGAAAATGGTCTCGGAAAGTTGCGGAGAAATTGTTCTGTTTATTAAAACTAACTACAGAATCCCTTTGTTGCCTTCGATCAGCATGTAATAAAATGTCAAGAATTAAGAAAGACCTACATCACGTCATTGACATCAGTGATAGTGACGCTGATGTTCTGACAGGCTGTGAAAGCTTTGGGGGAAGGCGTGTCTACAGCACAGACTGTCAATGTGTACAGTGGCCCATAAACCTCATAATCAGGAGCAGGAGTTTTCAGGAAGATTTCACCCGTCACTTTCAAGATATAGATAAAAGACTACAATTATTCCTCAAGAATTTTGAATGAAAATAAAATGGAATTATCTTAGTATTTTGAGGCTAACAAGTTTTAATGAAAATAAGATGGAATTATCACAGTATTTCAAGGCTAACAAGTTTTAATATAAATAAAATGGAATTATCTTATTATTCAGAGTCTAACAAGTATTAATGTAAGCTTATGATATCTTATAATTAAAAATTAATTAAGAAAAATATAAGCTACCTTCAACTTTCAACAAGATATTTTATCTTGCATAATTTAAAAATTGTGGAGTAGTTAATAATTTAATTTTAAAATTTATTTAACCTCATAGGTTGGTTTAATCAGGTTAGTTTTTAAACTTAATAAATCCCTCAAAAGCACCCAACACTCAAAGATTAGAAGAACATAGGATTTTTGGTGCATTATGATTGTGAGAAACCAGATAGAGTAAAATATGCTGAACAAATGTGATGGAGTTCAACTACATTCATAAACTTGAAACTTAATTTGCATCATCTTTCACCATATTATGGTTTATTCTTTTAGGTCTGACTTTATTAAGGTCTCACAGCATCAAAGATGTTTGATTGTAAAGATCTAATTTTTTTAAAAACATATTTATTTGTATATACAATATTGTATTGTTGAAATTACTTGTTTTAAATGTGTAATAAGTGATTCAGTACTTTTACAGTATTTATTAGAGCGAAGGAATGGTGTCTTAATATGTATAATAAATTAAATATATTATCTCTTCTTCAGGATTTTTTCTGTCTTGGTGAGGTCTAAAACCTTGATAGACAATGGACAACTGCATTTTGCATGAATTATTTTATTCATTTAAAAAAAAATTATTTTGGAGTATAAAAACAAGCGTTGGTTGGATGGCAAGTGCTGTACTTGAAATATAGGTCTTGTATCTCCCCCTTAGATTCATTACCATAGAGAAACTCACATTTAGATATGACAAAATGAGTTGATGGAGTCAGAGAGTAGGTGACATAATTCTCTGGGCCGTCATTGCCTGAAGCATTGACCTTGTACCAGACCTGGTTACTAGGAGTTACATCCTCTCTGATGGTGAAGTTGAAAGGTCCAGTGAAAGTGGGAGGGTTGTCATTGATGTCAGTGACCCTCAGGTTGATGGTAACAGTTGCGTTTTGGATTTTATTAGCTGGAGCAGTGGCATCAGTGACCTGTGGAAGACAGTTTTTAATATTAAATATCTTTGAAATCTCATAAGATCTATTGGATGCTTTTATTGAAGAAATTCTATAAAAGATTTAGGATTATTTAGAAGTGCATTATTGATGATATAAATGTGACTAACAGCTTTTGGATGCAAGAGGTAATCTCTTAGAATAGAGAGTTGTAAATTTATTTTTGAATAGCTGCAAAGATTGAATATTAATTTAAATTACAATGTTCATCAATACAACATTCATAGTCCACTCTTCCTACTTTTCATTAATATTTATAATAACTGGCAAGTTTTAATACATAATCAAAATCTTAAAAATCTAAAAGAACAAGAGAATAATGAAATATGAATAATACGAAGTATGAATAAAAATAAAAATTCTTTAAATTAAAAAAAATATTAAATTAAGAAAAATAAAATAAATCCCAGCATTTTAATTTGAATTTAGCAACTACTGATTAAGTTAAATACATTTTTTTTGAAGTGTATCAAAAATTGACTCACCAAAATCTGGATCTCATAGGCACTTCCACTCTCGTAATCTAATGGAGGTGACACACTGACTGCCCCATTATTAGATACAAATACTGGTAAACCAGATGGTTTTACACTTAAGATAAAATGATAAAAATAATGGGTTAATAGTGTTTTTTTAAAGCATCAAATAATGGTTAAAACAGTTTGAAAACTTAGTTTCATATCTTACTCACATTATTAGTTGCCCTTTATCTTTTAATCTATTTGTTCTCTTAATTTTCATATTTATTTTATCTGAAGGTCAGTTATTAATTTAATTTATATGCACAATGTGCTTTTAATATAAAATAAGCATTATTTCTAATAGGTTTCTGATAAGTATCTATTTAAAATGTTTTAGTGGTTGTTGTTTTTTTTCCATTTAATATCAAATCATACCTGGCAACAGAATATGTTAGCACAGTGTTTTTGTCTCTGTCTGTACAAGACAAGGTTGTGATGTTGGTCATCCCTTCGCGTATGTCAACATTGATGATGCTTATACATATAGGAGGATTGTCATTGACATCATTAACTTTTATGATAACTTCTGCTGTGCCAGTTCGGGCGGGGATTCCCTTGTCTATGGTAAAGGAGAGATTTTAACTTTGCTTTTTGAATCATTCAAGCTTTATATTATATATAGATGCCTCACATGTTTTCATGAAATATTAGCAAAGGAAAGAAGTTGAGGATTGCTAATTATTTTATCTCATGCATTTAAAGAACATTCTAAACAGAAACATATTGGTATTGATGATTTATGTTAGAAGTAACTGTGTTTTAAAATACCCCTTTTTACAATACCAATGTCTTATAGTGCACCTGTGGCTTTAATTTGAAACTGGTAGACTGTGTCATTTCTCTCATAGTCCAAGTTGTCATTGAGCACAATCTTGCCCAGTTTGCCATCTTGAATCAGAGTGAACTTTGTTTGGGGAAGGACAAATGCCAGGTTAAACTCTCCATCCAGCCCAGTATCATTGTCATTGGCTGATGTCTGGAGTATGAAAATTATCAGCACTCAGCAAATTTGGTTTGGTGGATTGGAAATAATTTTATTTTAAAGACTGCATAGCTACAAAAATTTTGATGTCAAATAAATGAACTCATAGACTAAAAATATCATCAGTTCTAAAACACTTAACAGTTATGACTGTTGGCAACACATAACCAAAGGAAACTAATTTAAAATATTGTTAGGATATCAGAATGTTTGAAATCATGTACGGATGTTTCAGTTATTTGTTTTTTTTTAAAATAAGCTTCCCGGCTGGTCAAGAAAATAATTTTTGCAATATTAACAAAACAGTGATATTAACAACAAAATTACAATATTCTCAGTAACAGAAATGAAATGATTCAACTTGCCACTAAAATTACATCACCAAAAGAAAACTGAGTTTCATCAACTGTTGCACTGTATGAAGAAGAATTAAAAGCAGGATCAAACTCATTGACAGTAATCACTTTTATTACAACCATGGCAGATGAACTGAGTGCACCCAAAGCACCTCCACTATCTGAAACAAAAATAGTTATTGTAAGATTCAGATGACATATTTAATTATGACATTAAAAAAATTTAATAACTTTTTAAAAATAACATTAATTCACATCAAATCTATTGCTGGCGGTTTTTCTCTACTTTGAAAAATTTCTTTAATGAATGTGATATTTGTTTTCTTGGAAAATTTAAGGAAATAATTTTACATAACTAAGTCTGACAACTGTATGTTAAAGTAATTAAGAGACAATTGATTTGTTTATGCTAAAACAAAATAATGGACCAAAAGGAAAGAACAAATATTATTATTATTTTTTTCAAACTGAACACATTGGGTTCAGAAATGTTGCTTTTATGGTCCGCCAAAGGTCAAAAAGCCAAAAATGCCAGAGATTTTCTACATATTCAAAATATTTATAAAATTATAAAGGATCCATTGACATATGAACTGTCACACTAATAATACTCATAGGTATGACACAAAAAGCAAATGGAGTATATATATCAATAACAATGTTTTTCTTACTTCAGAGAAAATTAATAAAGAATTTGTTTTCTGAAACTTGATTTTTTAAAAGTCTTCATCTTATTTTGAAATAACTCAATTAGGTCATGACAAATGATCTGTTAAGATCTTACAAGACAAAAATAATAATTGGCATCTTTACCTGTTGCCACAACAAACAACATATAAGATGTTATGCCTCCAGCATCTGCATCAAGCACTTTTGTGTTTTTGATCACTCCACTGGTAGAATTGATGGAGAATTCTGATGTACCTGGAGCTAAATTCAAAAGGGGATGTGATGATAAGAGAACAATTTTAACATAAAAATTTGATTTTTTTAGAAATCCATGATAAATCCCAAATATGTTGATTTTAAAGTAAAACATGTTAGCTTAATGTATATTTCAAAATCAGTTGTTTCCCTTATCTCCTTTGTCACATTTTACTGAGACTATTTAAAAACAAAAAATCATTTGTAGTTTTAAAAAAATATTATTCATCTATTTTATTGTTGTTTTCCCCCCACATTTTTAATTTGCAGCTGAACAACTAAAAATTCAATTCTCTTGACTTCAATTCATTTTCATTCACTGAAATTAGAATAAAGTTCACTATAAGAAAGTAGATAGATTCTGCTAATGACTACACATTAAAGCATGCAAGTAATAGTGATAAGTTAAAGCTCTTTTTTACCAAGTGTATATGTGATCAACCCATTGCCTTTGGTATTTGGATCATCTCTGTCCCTAGCAGTGACTGTGACCACATCTGTGTTGATGGAAGCAGTCTCACTTATAGATCCACTGAAGAAGGAAATATTCAAAGTTTTTTTGTTTTTTTTTAAACACAAGCACAACAACATAAATGCACCAAAAAAAGAATCTATTTGATTTTGCCTTAAAAAAATAATGACTTACCTAAACAGAGCAGATGTGAACATTGGTGTGTTGTCATTAACATCAGTTACAATGATAATAACAGTAGCATTGCCTTTTGATGGAATAAATAAATAGTTACCATTTTATTTTTAATTAAATAAAAAATGCAATGAGCTTTTTTGTGTGTTTATTTTATTAAAAAAAATAAGTAACAAAAACTCGAATGAGTATTTAAATGCAATTTCCAAAAAAGAATTTTCAATTTTATTTTATTCAGGGAAAATCATTCTAGATTACATAAAAAGTCATTTCAAATCAGTAATTCTGAGAGTAAATAAAATATGCATTGTTTACCCCTCAGGCTACATCACACCAAGAATGTGTCAATATAATGTGCATCATGCACCAATCTAACATAAGCATTCACAAAGTGGGAAAACCCCATTAAATATCATTCTAGATTACATTATAAGTCATTTCAAATCAATAATTATGAAAATAAAAAAAACGTTTGCTATCTAAAATTTGCAACTAAAATATTGGGAGTCAAAATAAAGAAGATTTTTTAAAAATTCTGTCTCCAACATTGTTCTAAATATTATTAGCTATTGTTTGGCATTTGTTTCAACCCAATAGCTGTTATGGTTGCCGAAAAACTGACAAAATACGGATATTTTTTCGGATTTTTTAGGAAATCCAGTAAACCTTTTTGGGTTTTTTTTGGTCCGTGCACATCCTTGGGACTTCCTTGACATATTTGCAAAAGGCCTCTATCAGAAGGAGTTGACTGCGCAAGCTTGAACACACAGCACAGACATTTTGAATATATTAAAGCAATTTTTCTGATGGGAAATTGCGTTTAAAAAAACCAAACAAACAAACTATCAAATCAAGCAAAAATATCGTCATTAAATAACTCACTAGTTTTCTGATTTGGTGATCCTGGCATGTCATCTACAGCCGAGACAGTCAAAGTGTAATTAGAAACTGTCTCTCTGTCAAGTGGTTTGGTCGTTTTGATTTCTCCTGAGAATTCGTCAATATCAAAGGAGACGGTTGGATCGCCAGCCACAATGTAGTAGCGCACAGTTCCTTGAAGAAACCCCTTATCTTCATCTGTTGCAGTCAGCCTCGTAACAGTGGAGCCTAGGGATGTCAGTCAAACCAGAGATAAAATTGAACCTCACCCTTACCCTAGCTCAAACTTAAAACACCTTAAAAAACTTAAAAAGCCTTGGAAGAACAAACCAACACCCTATTGTAAACCTAACAATCATAAATTATGTAACCATTACACCACCATAAAACAGCTTACCACTAGGCGTGTCTTCTAGAATAGTAATATTTCCATATGTGCTTGAAGGTGTGAATTTTGGTGAGAATTCATTGATGGGGTGTACGTTGACCCGTACATGTATGACCACACCTACATCAGGTGGCCCACCATCAAATGCTTTGAAGTATATGTCATGATAGGTCAGGTTCTCATAATTCAAAGGACCTTTCAGGGATAGCTTCCCTAGAAATTAGAAAATTAGTTAAATTTTCTAGAGAGCACTGACGAATTTGATTTTTTACCCTTCAAATTATACTGTGTTGTCAGTTACAATAAAAAGTTGCATTTAAAAATATAGTTTATAGAAAAGCTTATTTGTATGTCTATTAAATTGATGTGTTTAGGTTTTGCTTTTAAAAGATTTGAAAACATTGACTGCAAGTATCGACTACAGAAGGTTTTAAGGGGCCGTCCATAAATAACATCACGCAATTTTGGCCCTTTTTTCACCCCCTCCCCCCCTTGTCATGCGTCGTCACAAAAAGTCAGACCCCCCTTCATAAAATACGTCACAAAGCTTTGACCCCCTCCCCCCTCAAAATAAACCAAAAGGTAACTAAGGCTTGTAGGGGCGCCTGTGGCAATAACCTTTTTTTTTTTTTTTTTTTTTGTGTGGTCCAAATCCCCAAATAACTTATTCTAGTTTGATAAATACGAAATATTTAACTTCCTGACATGTACACAAAGTTTTTATAACTAAAAATCATCAAATCCTCTTTTTACATCGTTGTTATTTCCAAAAATAAAGTGTAGACTAAAACAATGACGTCATGCACTATTTTCTTTACCGCAAGAATCTGTAATTTATAATTATGTTGCACTCCTCTTAAACATTCGTTTACAAGTAAAAATTAATTTAAAAAGAAACCATTTTAATTTTGCAAGTATATAATACTTACTAAAACTATAGGACGTGGTGGTCGAGAGGTAGCGCTCTCGACTGTCATACCGATGGTCACGGGTTCACTGGTTTGTTCTCGCGGCCTGAGGAGTCCCCGAGTCACCCAGCTCCGAATGGGTACCTAACTAGACAATAGTTAGGCGGCTGGGGTAATGCGTGGAACCCCCATAGCCGTGGCCTGTGACCGCTGCATCACTTGCCAACAGATCATCTCTCATGGTCTGTGGACGCAATTATCTTCTGCATAGAAGGAGCGTCTGTATATCTAAGATAAAATTAGTAATTCTGATATTTTTTTTTTATTTTTTTTTTTCAATAAACACAACTACAAATTAGTAGTTCTGATAGAGAGGAAACTGCAGAATCACGGAAAGGAGACACGGAGAAGTCCAAGGGGGAACAGCCATCACCCATGTTTAAATTTGTTATGTTTTCACACCATGTCACTTATCGTCCAATTCATACCCATATTTCACTCCACGGGGAAGCCACTCAACTCACTATGGTTATTTTGTTATGTTTCACACCATGTCACTTATCGTCCCCTTCATACTCATATTTCACTCCACGGGGAAGTCACTCATCTCACCATGAATTTGTAGCCTCCTAACACTAACACATAAAAATTTAGTTGTCTTTAACACTGTTTAATTGTTTCATCAAAATTTTGAAAAAAAAAAAACTGTAAGGCCTTCAGCCAAAATAAATTGTAAATGGAAAAATATTTTCAATAAACGCTATGTCCGAAAAAGGGCTGCAGCGGAGATCGATGAGAGAAGTTTGAGGTTTCCGCCGCAACCCCCTTTTTCTTTAAAAAAAAAAAAATTAGTAGTGGCAATCCACTACACTTCGATCCCTATACTAAGGGATACAATGTCAATAAAACTTTCACTGAGACCTGTTATCTATCTACAGAGCGGCAGTGTTGCGAAGTGCAAATGCCAGAATATCCCAGACAGGAAGCAAAAAATTTCCGAATTGGGCTAAAAATTCCCACATGCAACCACACCACTTGCATTCGCTTGTGTCCATTAATATGTGTTGACCTACATAAACTGATGTTAATAATGCGTACAATGTTTTCAGCATTTAAAATTATTAAATTAATTAGTTATTAACAGTTTCAAATGACTAAGTCGTCGGCCGCGGGGAGAGACTGCATAGAGATAAATGAGCCCGTGTTTGGTTTTGTAAATAAAAACATTCCTGCTTTGACTTTGACATCAAAGTTAATTTGAAATACGCCAACATAGGATTTCCGATTGTAGACGTTGTTTATCGTAACCCCTTCGAAATTTTGACGGGTATCCGGGCAGCATTTTTCAACAAATTGACAGCCCTAGTTTTGACGTGATTTTCCCTGAACTTACGTGATACCAAAATTGGCCCCTACATGGCATAAGCCTAAAGCCCTATAAGATTACATATGAATTCGTCTTATTTTATAAAAGAATAATTTTGAAAATTTTTTAGTTGCAAAGACATAGCAAAATAGCTAACGACCAATGCAGCGGTAATGTCAAACACCCTTTGATTAACTTTCAAGCTCATGAGAGTGACTATTGATATTACAAGATCATTTCATTGTTGATAGAATATAAAGATAGATACAGGATAATACCTCAAATTGATTTTGATCCTATAGTGACAGTTTTCCTTCTATTGCTATCGGGTGATTTTATCGAGGGGTCTGTGAACAGCGGTAAATTATCTATTTGTGAAATGGGAACTCTTGGGGGTTATGCTGAATCATTGTGGGCATATGAAATTGGATAGAATCCGCTCCTTTTTGAGTAACAATAATATTTACATAAACTTTTATAATTTTTTATTTTTAAGTATTCGTTTGAATCGGTCCGTTTTTTTTAAACGTTTAACCCGCCTTCAAAAAACAAACTGTGATGACATCCTTTGATTATATTTTATTTTAATACATACAAATTAAACATTGAATATTAATCATCACAATTAAATTCTTTGTTTAGAAAAAAAAATATTTTAAAATAATATTTTTTAAATGTATTTTTAAAAATCTCTCAGTTGACTGATGCCATCAGTGATGGGCATCCCGTAAGACAGAGGTCGGCAAACAAGGGTAAATTACCCCACCTGGGGTCAAAAGTAAATTCTTGGGGGTAATGCAGACCAAAAACCAATCAAACAATTATATCAAAATTAAAACGTGTATCATTTTATCAAATGCCCCTCCCCCCAAAAAAAATAAAATAAATAATAATAATAATAAATAAAATAAAAAATAAATAAATGAATATTCCATGTCGTTTTGACTTAAAATATCTTCTCATAATAGTATTCCCATCATTTTTACACACATATCATAATTCTAAAATTCACCAGTTGCATTTGAGAGGGGGGAGGGCTTAAGCCATTCTCCCAGATCCCAGACTCATGTAGGAATGTGGGAAGGACCTCGAGCCTGGGGGGTAGGGGGGTAATGCACAAATGAGCTTGAATATTGTGGGATAACGGGCAAAAAAGATGGCCAACTCCTGTTGTAAGAGAACCAAACGGAGAGGCGGCTACATCACACATGCTTTGATGTTAACATCAAATGATTTTGAGTAACAATTTCATAGTACTCTTGTGGGTTCTCAAATTTAACTACATGTATTATAATTAGATTTAATTTTGATTTCTTGATAACTTACGCCAACCAGAGTCTGATGGCCTACCGACAACACTTTGAGAAACATTGATGGTTTTAAAAAGAAAAAAAAGTTATAAAATAAATTGTAAGCCACCAAATGTTTCAGAGGAAGTTTTTATTCAAAGTTACCCTTTTGATGTGACATCACATTTCTTCAACCCCTTCCCTCCCCCATTGTCACGAAAGTGTGACCCTCTCCCCCCTAGGTGCGTGACGTCATTTATGGACGGCCCCTAATTAC
Organism: Radix auricularia; assembly: GCA_002072015.1. NCBI lineage: Eukaryota > Metazoa > Mollusca > Gastropoda > Lymnaeidae > Radix > Radix auricularia. The sequence continues at coordinate 1,301,837 of MUZC01000003.1, read as the reverse complement.
AAATGATACAATTTTTTAGAAATAAATTAATGAATAATTGTTGGGAAATAAGTTGAAAACTTGGAAACATAGTTTTTGTTTTTCTCACTCTGATGATTAATGTTTTTCAGCTTGACCAGAAGTCCAAAACTTTAGAAAAAAGTTCTTGTACTTATATTCAATTTGGTTATCTTGTATTAAATTTTTCTTATGCTCCTCCTATACAGAAGATTATTGCACAGTATGCTTTTCCATGGTTAATGTTTTATCTTAAAATCACAGGTGGGAAGATTGAGTTATTTGAAGAGCTGAGGACAACTCATCTCATTATAATGTTATACTGTTACCTGTAGTTGTATTAAACCCAATGGATGGGTGTCCACCTGATTGTAGAGAATAGCTTCCATTTAGAGGCAAAATGGTGTCCTGAAAAAAAAAAAGATTTCACTTAGATTTTTACTTTGGTCATTATTAAAATCTAAATAAATAATTAATTTGGATAATATTTTAGATAAAGCTGAGACTAGCTTAAACCAGTTGAGAGAAGACAGAAAAATGTCTTCCTGGCAACATGGGAATCTCACTTACAGCATCATAGCACGCTGGAGTGAAAAGATCTCCTGTGGTCACATTCTCATCTACGCTAACAGCAACAAATGTGTCATTACAAATAGGGCGGTTATCATTCACATCGTCCACAAATATGTTCAAGATTGCTGAACTGGAGAGGTTACCAGAGTCTGTCACACGGAGCGTTAGATTGTAAAACTTTTTCTGTTCAAAGTCTAAGGAGTTGAGGAGCTGAAAAAAATTTAATGTTTTTAGAATTTTAATTATGTCCCCTGATTCATCTCACCAGCTAACGTTACAAGCATTTTGTGATTTAATAGCATTTTAACCAAGGAATTCGCATTTTATTTAATTCAGAAAGTAATGTTCACTTTGATCAAGATCCAGTAATGAATTTTTTTTTGTTTTACTGGGATGAAAATGCAACTCAAACAGCTAATGTAATGTTTTTAAAGGCCAAACCATGTTGTATTAATTTTTTTTTTTTTTTTAAATTAATCTTAAATATGATTGATAAGAACAGTGAAGTTTTGTAATTGTATTCCAACTCAATACACAATAAAAAACACAACACAAATTCTAAATCATATGCAATGTAGAACTAGCGCAAAGTTTAAAACAGTCTTTTTTTTATAGACCAAATGTATAGCTAGCACAAATTCTAAATCTTTAAAATTATTAGACTAATTAGATCAAATGCAATGTTAACACTTAATCTCACCCTGATGCTGCCTGTGATAGGATCAATGAAAAACTTCTCATCGTCATTGCCAGCAAATATGCTGAAAATTTGAATGCTGTCAAATTTATCCCCATCAGAAGCATTCACTTTGATCAACAAACTATTGAGCTTTAGGTTTTCTTTTACAGAAACATTGTAAGGACCTGTCGGCACATACACTGGTGTGAATTCATCTACATCCAATATGGAAACCTGCAAATTGGGATGAAATTTTTGTTTATTAATGAAAATGAATTGTTAAAAACGGTGTGAGGACAAAAATAAAAAAATTCTCACCATAGGAGAAGTGCCTAATACAAAGTTTTTCCTACCCCGCACCACATGTGTGATACTAAAACAACTTGATGAAGAGTTGGCCAAAGAGATCTTGTGTTTATTATTATTTTTATAATCTAGATACCAAATACTCTACCCACTTGCCTCCTTTGGCCAAATTAAAGATAAGAATAAAGACTAATTGTTGCTCTACCCACTTGCCTCCTTTGGCCTAATTAAAGATAAGAATAAAGACTAATTGTTGCTCTACCCACTTGCCTCCTTTGGCCTGATTAAAGATAGAATAAAGACTAATTGTTGCTCTACCCACTTGCCTCCTTTGGCCTAATTAAAGATAAGAATAAAGACTAATTGTTGCTCTACTCACTCAGACAAATGTTAATGAAGCTTTGTTTACATCTGACAGGTGATATAAAATTGGACAACTTTTTATTTATGATGAAGGAAAGGAATCCAGACTAAATAAATTTTTAAGTGTGGCAGATGGCTAAGGGGAGAGCAGCTTGTGTAATTTTTGTTGACATAAATCATGAAAACCCACATCTTATATACAGTTGCGTCTTACAAACGAGCGTCTTATATACACAAAAATTCTATCAGATTGATTGATATTTGAAAATTAACAAATGAATAGCCTACCAGCTATAATTTATTTTGTTACCTGTGATGATAGAAGCTAATGAGAAAAAATGTATTTCTTTAAATCCCAATCTCTATTTTATTTGGAAAATAACTGACCTTGACATAGATTTTAATAGTGTGAGGCCCATCTGATACAGAAACTTCAAGGTCCACTTGCTGGATTATCTCATAATCCAAGCTGGCGTTCATTGTTGTCATGATAGATCCGGTGAGAGGATTGATTGAAAAGGACTTGTTGATGTTTCCTGGAAAACACAAGTTCAAATCGTATTTGGTTGAACCTATTGGGCATTGAATCTTGTTAAGTGGATGGGCAACAGCTTGATGTGGGGCTGGACAATGTTATTGATAAGTGACTGTATGAGGATTTTCCTGTGTGTGCTTAACTCTGACTGCTTACTGTAAACTGATGAACAGGTCAATGATAACACTGACTCATTTTATTTCTTTTTAATTCAATGAAATATTACACTTAAAAGCATCATTATACCCTCAGCATTATTATTTAAAATATATTACAACATTTTAACATCCCTTATATCCACCAACAAACATATTACCTCTATTATTTTTTTATTTTTTTTTTTAATTTATTATTTTTTTTTTACCTCTGTTAGTTACCATAATGCCATGCACTTTGCCAACTTTAATAAGATTTTTTGATATATGTAGTCATAGCATAAATTTGTTTTTATTGGTGGATGCAACTATAATATCTATAACATCTATTGTTATATCCTAGATCATAAACATCTATTGGTATATCATAGATTATAAACATCTATTGGTATATCATAGATCATAAACATCGATTTGATTGGTATATCATAGATCATAAACATCTATTGTTATATCATAGGTTACAAACATCTATTGGTATATCATAGATCATAAACATCTATTGGTATATCATAAATCATAAACATCCATCAATCTTAGTGACACCATTATGTAGTTTCCATTTACGTTCTGCAATCTCAAATTATTTAAGTAAATTTAATATTAACTATTCCTTAATACAAATTTGCTTTGACTACAGCTGTTGAATTTAAAATAAAGATCTAGAGGAAATATCTCTACTGTTTGAACTATTTTACACAAATGTCTGAAAATATTTTGTAACATGTTGACTAGCATAATAAATGTTTCAAAAAAATGTTATTTTTAAAAATAGCTCTAGAATGTTACTAAATTCTCAGAAAAAAACAACAACTGATTAACAAAAAAATTCAAATTGTACCAGCTGTAATGTTGTATGTTAAATTTCCAAGGGTATCAATGTCACTGCAAGACAAATTGGCCACTGATGAGTTTATGGCATTCTCATTTAGTGTCACTGTGTACAGTGATGCTGAGCAGACGGGAGGGTTATCATTGATGTCTGATATTCTCACTGTCACTGTGCCACTGGAAGACTTAGGGGGAATTCCCTGGTCCTGAATTTATAAAAAAAATTAGAAGTTTTTTCCTTACACGACCAGAATAGTATTTTTCTTAAAAATTAATGAACACATGGTCAATCAGATTGAATACATTAGGGGTGGTGAATTGAATCATAATATTAAATTTTAATGATAATTGAAAGAAAATGAATTTATTTACTTGGTTTTCAATTATGTTATTCAAATATTGGCAATAAAGTCAAAATACATATATCATGTTCATCCAATAATAAAATATCTAGTTCAAATGTAAGAAAAAATTAGTAATAAACTCACAGTTGCTGTGATCTCCAGGTAGTAAATGTTTGTAGTTTCATAATCCAAGCTGGCGACTAGCATTATGTTACCTTTAACTTGATCAATGCTGAATTTTGAGCCATTATTGCCATTGGTAATTTGGAACATAACTTTGGCTAAGGAACAAAATAATTAAATCATTTATTTACTTCTTCTTGTTGAAAACCAATATTATAAAATACACACAACATTTATCCAAATGAAATCAATGAAATATTTAACTATGATAACATACCATTCTGTCCTTCATCCTTGTCAGTAGCAGACACGGTGCCTATGTCAGAATTAGGTGGATTGTCCTCATTCAAAGTTCTGTTAAACAGGGCAGTGAAGACTGGGGCATTGTCATTGACATCTGTCATTTAATAAGACATTCATTTTAAAAGATGTGCCTAAATACATAATTTATTTTAATTTTAGTTATATAACTTTGGTTGTTACTACAGTAAGTGTGGCTCATAAAGATGGATAAATGTGGAGAGTTTAGTTGTAACTACAGTAATTTTAGCTCATGAAAATGGGTAAATGATGAGCTTTAGTCAACGGTTTGATCCACCTATGCTGGAAATGATTTTGTGTGCAATAAATCTTGTAATGATTTACATTAATAATGTTTTGGTACTGTTTCTTTCACATTGCAGCAATAGTACCAATAATTTCTTTTTCCTCCAAGTAAAAAGTTATGTGTAAAAATATCTATGCATGAGCCTATTATCTAAAAACGCTTCCAGGCTAAAATGTAGCTAAAATTTGACCAAAAAACTATCTCTGAAAAACAAAAATACCCAAAAGTTTAAGTTATAAACCTACCGATGACTGTGATGACTACGCTGACAGTTGTTGACAATTTCATGGGAGTGCCGCTGTCTGCAACTCGAACTAACAGAGTGTATTTGCTGTCTTTTTCCCTATCTAAGGCTTCATTGGCTTTTAATTTTAGCACACCAAACTCGTTCAATTCAAATATATTTTCCCCTGATACTAAATTTGGAGAGATTTGAAATAATATATATAATATTAATTTGTTTGCAGACATCACACCCTCTAAAGACTTCAACTTTTTGAAAAGAAATCTACAGGGGTCCTCGGGTTACACCGGTCCCCACTAACGGCACTGTCTTGTGGTTAAAAAACGCGTCCTCAAAAAAATAAACGAAAAAATAATTTTATATGTCATTTCATCTTTTTTAATGTTTTTTTTAAAAAACTTTTTTTTCATGTGGTAAGGAATCGTCTGTTTTTAAATACTTTTTAAATGTCATATACTGTTACTTTTAAAAAAATCTTTCGGGCGTGCAGTGTACCTTTTGTTGTAGGGTGAGGAAGACGCCCAGTCTCAGTCTCAGTACATACGCCATCTCTCGTGTTTAATCTTTTTTTTAAAACTTTTTTTTCAAGTGCCAAGGAATTGTTTTTTCTTTTTCAAAACACTTTTTCATGTCATTAACTATGATATTTTACTTTTTCATTACTATACGTACCATATTTTACAGTATATTTTATAATTTTTTTAATGTTCCGACTTACCCTGAAATTTCTTTTACAACAATTCTTAAAAACGGATCAATGTCATAAACCAAGGACCCCTTGAATTTATAAAAACTAAGTTAAAATTTGAAATTTAATGGTACTCTCATTTGAGTTATGCCTACTTTACAAAACAAATACTGTATTTTCACTCATATTCCCTGCGGGTTATACCAGATTTAACAAACCCCACACCCCCCTGAGTGTGCGGGGAATATGTGTGAAAATACGGTAGACTACATTCCTAACCAAATAACGCATTTATAAAAAGTTTAAACTCATGAAGTGGTACCTCAAAAAGTCTAAATAATAAGTTTGTTAAGACAGCTTGTTTTTGAGGACCGGTTAACCTTTCAAAAAAAGGCTGTTTAGTGTTGGTCCCTATTCTATAATATGTTTTGTGAACCAACAAGAGAATTATCAATGGCATCAAATTTTTGTATTCCGTTGTCTAATTTGACATCAAAGCGTTCGTGATGTACCGACTCTAGAGTTAGAGTTGCTGTCAAAACAGCTAATTTAAAAAAAAGAGAGAGAAAAAATTTTAACAAAGAAGTAAACTGTATTGATATTCACTTTTTAATTTTAATGTAATAAAAGTATTAAAATGACATATAATCAATAGTTATCAAGTCAGTTTGTTTTTGTGGACCGGTTGATTGTTTAAAAATAGCCAGTTTTACTGTACTGTCTGTATTTTCCCTTAATTGTTTTAGAGCCAACAAGTGAAGGCATCAAATTTTCATCTCTCGCTGTCTCATTGTGATATCAGAGAACATGTGACATCACAGCCTGCTTGCATTTTTCTCTCATGCATTGTGCTCCTTTTCCCACACACACAAAATACATTTTTAGAAAACATTACATTTTTTATCAATGTGGTAATTTTAAGTCTTTTACATGCACGTACTTAGCTGGAAAACGGTTGATATGAGACCAAATTTGAATTTGAGGACTGGTAATATAAATAGTAGCACTTGTGGCCTTGACCATTATTCATGACCTTACCACCGGGCTGTGTTACCGCTGGTACTTTGCTTCGGTAACTAAGTGAATACATTTTTAAAATTAAAAATCGTTGACTAGCGAACTCCACTAACAGTGGTTATATGTAATTTATATTATTTATAGACCGGAATATTAAGAAAATGATTTGATTCAACATCGCTCAGGTATTGGCTCTGGTATTCTGTCATAACACAACAAAAAATAAACTACGGGTAATAAGCTAATAGTGACTAAATGAAGTTATGGTTAACCGGACCTGATTAAACGGGACTAGTCCTGATCTAAGGATCGGTTAACCATTAACCATAAACAACTTACTAAATAATATTTTTACGTTGAGGAAATTTGATTATCTCTGTCATTATCATTTTGTAAAAAAAATATGTTATCACTGGCAAGCCATTTTAGCACTAAAACTAAAATATTTTTAAAAAAATATCATCTGAATTCAGATTTGAATAAAAAGACATTTTACCAATTGAGTATGTTAAATTGTTGTTCAAATTTGCTGGATCCTTGTCATCATCTTGACAGATCAAAGTCACAATAGTGCTACCAGCTGGTGCACCCTCAGATATGAACGCAGGATACAAGTCAGAGCTGCATATTGGGCTGTTATCATTCACATCAGTTACTTCAACTAGAATGACATTAAATTACAATCTTGTATTTATAAGATAACCATAACATTAAAAAAACAGACTGTAAAACAAAAACTGTACAAAGCTTATGGGGTTGAAATAAATATAAATTTAGTTTCACTTTTTAAGAAAACTCTTTTTTAATTGTGATAATTATATCAGAAGACAACTACCTGTCAATGTTAGGGTCCCAGTGCGAGCAGGTGAACCTTTGTCAATGGCCTCCACTCTCAAGATGTACAACTGTTGTGTTTCTCTGTCCAGGTTTCCTATCACCTTGATTCTGCCTGAGTTTGGCTCAATATTGAAAGGACCTTGGAAATAAATCATAAACAAAGGTATAAATAATAATTAAAGACTCCCAAAGAAATAGAAACAAAAAAGTTTTTGTTCCATTTCTCAGTCAGCTATAATTTTAAAAATCTGATAAAAGCTTCAAACTTTCCAAATGAAAAAATTCAGGTTGTTGTCTTAGTATTCTTAAAAATCACTGGCAGCTGTGAATAATTTAATTAGATGGCTCTGGCCTTTCAGGATAAATATCTCACAGATAATCTGTCAACTATTAATAGCCATTCTGATTTTTCTATTATTGAAACGGACTAGAAATGTGAAGTAAGTATTCCAGTAACTTAGTTTAGTAGATTTTGCTAGAAGTGTAAGTTGGATGCTTGAAATCTGGGATTCTAAAATAAGCAGAATAATCAAAGCATAAAGTTATAGTAGATACTATAATAAATAAAGTGTCAAAACTTTCATTGGTATGGAAGTAACAAACACGCCAATGGCATTTTAAGCCTTTCATAGAACTAAAAATTAACTGCATTATTTTAAGTTTGTTTTCTCATATAAGTAAAATTAAAACAAGATGCAGAAAAAAAAGAACATAAAAATATTTAAGAATTTTTTTTTCAAAATTGCAGGAATCAGAAACACTAACATAAATAAAGAGCACATAGATTCTTACAATCGTCTAATTCAATCAACACTAACCAGAATCTATTCTGTAAAATATGACCCCATCAAGGCCACGATCACCATCTGTGGCAGTCACCTGGCAGGGACAAAGAAATACTTTTAACTAGTTTCATAATTTTTTATAATATAAATAAGTAATGACTCTATAAATTTGACAAAATATTAAGTATCAAGGTTTTTCTTTAAATACTTCGTAATGACTTTTGTTAATCACTAACATGGTAATCATGACATGAGATTTTATGGGACTGGCCAGGTGTAGGCTGGCTGAAATGTTATGGTTCTTATTATATGTCAAATATTAACAATATTATGAGGAATCTTGACTGTACCACAATTTAAAAACCCTTAGAACTGCTGATAATTTTGATTGTTTATAAGGGTAATGTAAACACAATGAATTTCAAGTCTAACCAAATCTTTGGCTCATGTTAATTATACAGGTTTAAAAGAAGACCCAAGCTCAACGAGCCAAAATCTAGAAATGGAAAGATATAAAATATCATACGTACAGACACTGTGACATTAGAACCAAACACTGTGTTTTCAGGGATGGAAAGTGTTTTATTTCCTGGATTGAACACCGGAGAGAATTCATTCACAGGTCTCACTAAGATGCTGTAACTGACATTAGCAAAATGCAGCCCGTCAGAGGCTTGTATTACTAGGCTGTAGTTGGTGGTGACTTCATAGTCTAGAGCAGATGCAACTTTCAGGGCTCCACTGCTATTTATACTGTTTTAAGAAGGGGGGAAGAGAATTGAGAGTGAAATATTTTAGTACTGAGACATCCAGGGATTAAAGAAAATAATATTTAAAAAAAAAAAAAAAACAGCAAAGAAAGAAAAGACAACAGTGAATCAAGTTTCTAACATTAGTTTTATGTTTAAAAATGCATATATATCTGAATGTGTTTTTTTTAAGAGGCATATCTGTTTAACACAATTATATCAATGACTTCAGCAGTTACAGCTTCAAGTCAAGAATGGCAAGGCTAATTTTTGTTAAATTTACGGTATAACACTAAATAAATTAATCTCTTTAAAATATGAGTTATAAACTAACCAGCAGAAATTAATCAATTAATTTACAAATTAAATAATAAATTTTCATGAGACATTCAAATTACAATTCACTCTGTACCAAACCACACTCCTATAGAAATTATAGCATAAACACCTACAACACATAGGCATAGGACCACAACACTATGAATGGTGCTTATTTCTTTATATTACATGCCCATTATAAGACAATTAATGATTCTAAGAAACACATGATTAAACAAAATAACAAAATGCAAACCAAAAAAAATATGTAAAAATTGTGTATAAAATTTGTGATGTGCCTAGTCATTGATAAAAAATTCATACCTAAATTTTCCCTCGGTGTTTCCTTCTATAACAGAATATGTTACATTTTTGAAGGCTGGTGACCTATCACCATCAGTAGCAGTCACAGAGGACAGGCTAAACCCAACAGGAACATCCTCTGACACAGCTGCAGAGTAAACAGCCGGGTTGAAGACAGGGCTAGAACAGAGAGATTTTTTTTATTGTAGGAAGTTCAAATGAAATTGCATTTCTAATGCAGTTATGTAAAATCTAAAGCAAAATTAATTAAACATGATTTTTAAAAAAAAATTTGACACATGAAAAGTAAAAATTAAATCATCAACTTTTTATTAATACACTAAAACTGTTTCTTTAAGATTTGAGGATATATGCTGTCACTATAAGAAATATGTTGAGTTTTTTAAAAAATCACTTATTAAAGAATTTTGTTCCAAAAAGAATTTTAAAGATTTAGCCTTCATTCCAAACAGTTTACCTCACATCATTGACATCCTTTATGGTTACAGTGATGTTTTGACACACTTTGCGTTTGGTTGGATTTGGTGTGTCCTCAGCACACACAGCCAGCATGATCTGATTGCCAACTGTTTCATAATCTGGGGCATTTCCTTTGAGTGAGATCTCACCAGTCACTGAAATGTGATAAGTGTCAAGTATCACTAATCTTATATGTTACAGACGCTCCTTCTGTGTAGAAGATTATTTTCTTAAAGATAAATCCTTATATAGACTATGATCAATTTCCTTTAATAATTTATTTTCAAAGAATATGTTTGGTAATTTTATCAATAAAAGCAATAAACTAAAAATTTCTTACCTAAAAAAAATAATTAAAAGATTTTTAATAATTATATGAAGTAACAACAACTTTAAAATATATTTCTCTTAAACAAAATTCATTTTTTACCCATGAAACATTTATTTTAAAAATAATATGTAAAAAGCTAAGCTTTTGAAATTGAAACATGAAACTAGTTTTTATGTAATCTATAAAAGATACAGAGTCTCCGCATTTGTTGTGTGATTTTACCTGGTGAAATTTCAAAGTAAGTTTTATCTTTGAGAGAATAAATGATCACATCCAAGGGTCCATCATTCCCAGTTGCATTGGCCCTATACAAGGATTTGTTGCTAATAGTTTCATTTTCAAACAGTTCAAAAGTGAAAGGACCAAAGAAAGACGGATCATTGTCATTGATGTCAGTTATCTTGAGATTGATTGTGACTGTTGTGTTATGAATAGGCTGCCTGTCATCTTCTACCTGAACAGAGAATTTTTGTTTAATTCAACATTTTAAATAATAATCTTCTAAAAAATTAGCTAAGGACAATATGAGTTAATTCATTGTATTAAATGAAGTTTTACTATTATTTACTATGAAATTTCTCCCTTAAAATAACTAACTTAACTAACATTCATTCATCTTGCCTTTAGTGTCTCTGTCTCAAGTACATATATTTTTTTTAAAAAGGGGAAAAGATATGTAGGAGTAACCTAAATAACTGTATTAGTAAGAACAAAATATCTCAAGTGGTGCGTAATTTTCAACAAAGATTAGTATTTTTAAAAAAATATTTTTTAACATTCATATAATACTTTAAATGGTTTTCTCACTTTTATTGTACAAGTTTAATGCCCAATACCTATATGAATAACCCAATATTACATCAATTCATGCTAACATTTTTTTAATGTACAAAACATGAATAACAACTGCTAAAAATGTGTACATGGTAATAGCTGAACTGAATAATTAGTGGATTAGAATCCAAATATCTCTCACCTTTATTAGAATTGTGTAAAACTCTGACAGCTCATAATCTAATGGTGAGGACACTGAAACTGCCCCGAGACTTGAGACCAAAACTGTTGTGCTGTTTGGTGTGACACTATCATCAAAAGAAAACAACATTTTGAAACTTGGTAACAAAAGAAGATTATGATAATGAGTAGCAATTAGTAAAGTCCCCATGCATTCTCATATTCAAGTAGTAATCTTCATGACTTTAAGAAAAACAAACTAATTGCAATTACTAAACAACAGTCATTATGTTTTCAGTGTAAGCCAAAGCTTTTATTTTCCCAATGAAATAAAAACATAAAATAACTGAAGGAGAAAATGAAAAGGTTTTAATACCCAACAAGAGAGTAACGAAGAGCAGTGTTCTTGTCTACATCAGAGCAGGAAAGGTTTGCGATGCTTGTGGTGGTATTTTCCACTTTATCAACATTGATGATACTTGCGCACATTGGTGGGTTGTCATTATCATCATTGACATAGACAGTAACTGTGGCTGTACTGGAGAGCTGGGGTACACCTTTGTCTACTCGACACAAAATTGATTGGTGCAATTTGCAAGAATTCATTTAGTTAAAAATGTTATTAAGTAAAGCGGGTTCGATTTCTTTTTAATAATTTTTAATAATAGATTATAAAATCAAAATAAATTTGAATTACCTGTAACTACTATCTCAAATATGAAAAGGGTGTCATTTTTGTCAAAATCAAGATTTTCTTTCAGGCGAATTTCACCAATGGTTCCATTTTGTGTGAGAGAAAACTTTTTTTGTACACTAGTGAAACCAAAAGTGAACTGTCCGTCTATGCCAGTATCATTATCACCAGCTGTCACCTGTCAGATTAGCAAAATGGTTAACTTAAAATTCTTCCACCTAACAAATCTAACACTAGATTTGCAATCATTCAATTTTTAATTGAAAAGAGCATTTTAACAAAGGGATATTAATTACTATTAAAATTGCTTGTTTGTATAAAACTGACGTTACCGAAAGCAAATTTTAAAAAAAATTATTTGCTAGTTATTTTGTAATTATGGTGTTATCTTTTTATATTGTGATTAATATATTGAATGCATATTATTGAAAATCCAAGAAGATTCATTGACAACTCCAAATAACATTATTATTTTTAATAGTTTATCAAACTCCCTTTAATGAAACCATACAATTTAATGAAAATACTTGGCATTACTGTTTAATTTCTTTATACATAATTAAATATAAAAATGATAATCAAATTAGAGATCATGGCTTTACATTTGAAAAATGGGTTTAGTGAATAATATAACAAACTTTTAAAATGATATCCCCAAAAGCAAATTGTGTTTCATTGACAGTGGTGCTATAACTGACAGCAGTAAACACTGGTGCATGATTGTTGACAGTTGTCACGACAATGTTTACCAATGCCGTGGCGTTGAGTGCTCCGGGTTGTCCTCCGCTGTCTGCAATAAATAAATTATTTAATGTTATAACTCATTTAGTAATAGTAATCTTAATCATAATCACTCTCCTAAATCTATGAATATTGTTTTAAAATGATGTTCATACAAAAGACACATTTCTCAAGCTATGGCAGGCCTTCTCCCAACGACCCACATGCTGGGACAAAAACTTTTCCCTCTGGTTAGCATGATCCATTAGATTTTAAAGGTAAAACTTTGTGTAAAATTTTATGACTACAAGAATACAAACATTTTGAATGTTTTAAATATGTTTTAAAATAATTCAACATATTACCAAGATAACGTCCTTACCAGTTGCAGAGACAATTAGTGTGTACATAGTTATGCCCAAGGAATCAGCATCCAGAGTCCTCAAGTTTTGAATAACGCCAGTTGTAGAATTAATAGAAAAGTTTGAGCTGCCACCAACTGAAATAAAGGTGATCTTTACAAGGTCAAATATTTCAAACACTCTGTGAACTAAGTCCAGTTAGTTAGATAAAAATCTCTCAAATCATCTAGTTAAAAAGGCTTAACCAGAAGGCTGAAGATTACTATTAAATAAAAAAAAATTTGAAAAGAAAAGATTTTATCTTATTAAATAAGTTAAAATCATATTGCAATATGTAGAAGAAAAATTTTATTTAAAAAAAATAATATGCAGGTTTACAACTTAAACTTAAAATTAGAACTGCTATATTCATATTAAACATATTCAATTTTATTACCTATAGCATAAGACACTTTTCCATTGTTATTAGTGTTAGGATCATCGCTGTCAGAAGCTGTCACAGATAAAATGCTTGTTCCTGCTGGAGTGTTCTCAGAAATGCTTCCTCTGGAGACACAATAATAAACAAAATAAAAATAAGATTAGTTAAATTAATTTGTGTTTCTAAAATCAAAATGGTTGGCATGATTTTGAAATAAAAATAAATCCACAGCTGGTCATAATTTTTCCCTGCAAAGAAAATGTGAAATTATGTTCTTATACTCTGACAAAAGTCGAGTCACTAGTTATACTAATATTTGAAATTAATTTCTTCAGTTAAAGAAATTGCTATTATAATGCCCAAGACGTCCTTTAGCAATAACAATATAACACAATATCTACTCCATTTATTATTTTTAAAAAACACATTCCATTTCAATAATGTTCATTCCTATCTCTTAGCTTATATCCCAAATGTTGGGGAGATAGTGTTATGATTAGTGCTTCCTTTCATCATATGATGATGTAGTTCCCTCTAAAGTTAACAACACTAATGACTAAAGGAAATAAAATATGTACCTGTAGGATGAAGATGTGAAGACAGGTGCATTATCATTCACATCCAACACATTGATGATAACCGTAGTAGTGGTGAAATTGAAGGCATCCCTGGCTCTCACAGTCAGATTGTATCTGGGCATAGTCTCCCTGTCCAGCCTTTCTACCACAGAGATCTAATAGCAAAAAATATTTTAAATTCTTTATAAATATCATTTTACATTTCAGGTTAATTTTTAAGGCTAATTTTTTTAAAAACATGTTAAGTTGCCAGTAGGTTCAATATATAATTTTTAGTAAACAGATAAAAACAATATCCAGCCCCTCTTATCCTCAATCATTTTAGAAAAAAGTTAGGATTTAAGGTTACATATGTTCAAAGTAAGACTTTAAATCTTAAAAATAATAAATTGTTCTTACATTTCCAGTATTTGTATCAATGAGGAACTGGTTGATGTTGCTTGCAGATAGGTACCTGACAATTCCATTATCACTTAAAGGTGAATCAGGGTCAGTGGCATGGACCTTTAGTATAACAGTTGATATGTTGACAGCTTCACTGATGTTCACAACATACAGTCCTACTAACCAAAGAGAATACAATATTCTGTAATAATCATGTGTGCTTTAAGGTTTTAATTCCATCTATTGACAAGCTGAGACAATTTTATTTCCTTATTAATTCAATGTCTTTGTGAAGCCTATGTTTTAGCTTTAAAATGGCCATTAAATATTGATACTTCCACTTTTAGGGTGGAATGGAAATTAAAATGAATACAATGTTTTAATATTTTCAGGTTCATTTTAAGTAATCATTCACATTTAGGGAAAATTTAAAGAGATCAATGTAAGAGTAACATTCTAATTTAATCTCTTTCTGGTGCTATTTTCAACACATTCCCATTCTAGCCTACTTCCCCTTCCCAGAACACTTTGGAAGTGTAACATTTTCTTAGAATATCATTTAATTCTGTGTGTACAATCACGGATAATTACCAGAATCAAAGACAGGCGGACCCTCATCGACATCAGCCACATTGACCACGATGGACACCGACACATTATGACTTGAAACTCCATCAAACACTGTGACTGTCAAGTCATGAAATGTTGCTTTCTCATAATCCAAGGGAGCATTTAGCCTCAGGCTCTGATTTAGCAGCTGAGGGAGGGATCATTTAATGATTTCACAGTATGAAAACTAATTTTAACAAAATAAAACAGTAAAAAATAATAATCAACCTGTATGCTTAAAACCAAAGCTTCGAATAGAGTGAAAAGCTTACAATTTAATGCCCACTATGAAGGATTAAGGTACTTAACATTTTATTACTCTACTTATCTCAAATTTGAAATTATAATGTTAACTTTAGTAGGATTTGAAATTGAGTTTTAATATGTTGTTTTACAAATCTGAAAAGAATGTTATGGCTTAGAATATATGTAGTTATTTCCAAAGGATAGATAAATATAGCCTTATGTATTTAAAGCAAATGCACATGTCTCCTCAGAACGATTCAATAACTTTGTTAGATATTGATTTTTAAAATTTTACTGATAACTTTTTGTTTTCCTTATTCATTTATCTTCACCCCAAAACATTTCAATAAGGTGTCTTACTGTAGTAGACAATGAGCTATGGACCCAAAATATTACCTTGAAATTTGTAGTATTACCACTTGTTATGGCATAACTCAAAATTGATCCCACATCCCTGTCAGTGCAAGACAATGCGGCGATAGAGTTATTTACAGGCTCATTTTCTTTGATATTTATCAGTATGTAGTTTGGGTTACATACAGGGATCTCATCATTGGTGTCATTTACTAAGATGGTGATTGTGACATTGCTGGAGTATTGACCTCCCCTTTCTCTGGCCTAGAGAAACATTAACAGATTTAAAAGAATATTTTTCTAATATCTATAAAATGTGTGTATTTTGTAAAAAATTAAATAATTAAAGCATGGAAAATTTATTATTAAAATAATTATTTTTTCAAAATAGATTTTAAAAATTATGTTTAGAAAATTTTTAAAATCAAAGAGTCAATAAAAATTAAGATTTTAAGATTTTAAAGTCCAAATTCATTTTCTTGTACTGATAGCAAACATTTATTCCTAAATAAAAAAAAATGTTCTAATAACAAACAGAAGACTATCCAAAGGAATCTTTATTGCAACATTCTGTCTTTTTTATTGCTTTCATTTTTAAAAAAATATTCCTGTCTGTTTCACTAAACACAAATTCAACTTTTATTCACTTTTTTATATTTTAACAAATTTTATTTCTGAGACATATTAACAATGAAACAAAATATGAAACCATTCTCTTTACCACAACAACTAAACTATAATTGGTTTTAGTTTCAAAATCCAAAGGTCTCCTCAGTGTAATATTTCCTCTGGTGGAAATGGTGAACTGGTTGTTTGGGTCTCCACCTGTAATACTGTACTGGGGATCTCCTAACACAGGATCATTACCATCTAGATCTATTGCTGACACATCTGAAGAAAAATGTAGGAGTTTTATTGGTTTGGTTGCATTTTTAAATAGTATTTAGTAGGGCTGCAGAAATAAGTGATTAATTTCTTGATTAATCGGTAAAAAATATTATCGATTAAAATTATTTTAATCAATAAAATAGCAATCAAAATAAAAGAAAATATTGCAAACAATTTTTTCGATTTATTAATAAATACTAAAAATTAATAATTAATAATTGTTCGTTTTTTAAATTACAAACTTCACCATTTAAAAAAAAGAACTTTAAAGTGTAAACTTTAAAATAAGCAATTTTTATAAGAAAATGGTATAAACAAAAAACATTGTATTTACTTATTTAACAATAACAAAATTTAAATGCATTGACGTTGCATTGAACTACTTATATTTAAATATATCTCTTAAAAATATATTTTTTTATTAAATACTTGAGTTATGGGCATTTTATGAATTTTCAGTTTAATGACTTCATACCTCTTTATTTTCAGCTTTAATCAAAATTATCGATTAATTATTCAGTAATTTTTAAAAAGTTAACAATTAAATTTAAATTAATTGATAACAGCCCTAGTATTTAGATATTTAATTTTTTCTTAATGAATATTTTGAGGTAAAATGATAGGTAAATAAATTAAGTGACATTAATTTATTAAGATACTAATATTAAAAAAAGAAAACTAGCAAATGCTTGAAAAACAAGAAAAAACTATTTTATCTTTAAATGTTATATCTTCATAAATGCTTAAAACTCCAATACTGAATGGTTAAAAATGGTTTAAAAACTATGTGATCTGACCCACAATTACTATACTATTTTACTTACCAATTATAGATTGTCCAATATTCACATTTTCCATGACATACACTGGAAGATAAGTTTGAAACACAGGGGGCCCATCATTGACATTAAGCACAGACACATAAACTATCACAGTGGTAGTTAATGGAGGGGAGCCTCCATCAGTCACTCCAATGGTCAACAAATGTGAGGTAGCGTTTTCATAATCCAGTGAGTCTGTACAAAACAGGATGTTTAATCTTAGGCCACCAAATACAACACTTTACATGACAGATTGTTAAAAATTTTATCAAATAAATTTGTACCTTTAAAACTTTATTGAAATTCAAATTAGCCCAACTATAAATAGAGCTCTGTCTTGGAAGTCACTTACTATTTAATTGAACAGTCTGATTGACAATTGAGAAATGGTTGCCTGGTGTCTGCTTCAAGTTAAATGAAAGAGATGTTGCATTCTCAGCATCACTACAGCCCAAGGATGGACTCATTGAATAAGGCACAGCTGATGGTGGTAAATGGAAACATCTTATTTAAACAATCATTTTAAAATTCATGCATGCCAATGGCAAGAATTTAAAAACACAAATTTCTATAAAGAACAAAACAACAAGCTCTATATAATTAAATTTTCTATAATTATTGGGTTTTTGTTTGCTTGTTTTTTTGTTTTTTTTTATTTTTGCATACAGATTCTTCTTCGTTCTCAATATTGAATATTGAGTTTTGCGTGCCATGAGTTTTGCACCAATTGGCCCGTGGTTTCCGACTTCAGCCTGGTGTATTTTCTGGATTTGCTTCCATTGCCTTTGGTCAGCCAAGACCTTCTGCGAGACAGCAGTTGTTTTTTTTTTGCCAGTGTTGCAGCGTTCACATGCCACGGCTAAGGGTTCCATGCATTACCCCGCTGCTTTTTACCCATTTGGAGTGGGTGGAACTCAGGGACACCCTAGGCCCCGTGAACAAGTCCTTGGCTTCCCATGGATTTGAACCCATGACCATCGGAACGCAAGTCGAGCGCGCTGCCACTCGACCACCACGGCCTCCTTTGCATACAGATACAATAAAATTGTTTTATGTGTTTTCTTCAATCAATAAATGCAAGTTGTGGATGAATAGTGTGCTTACACATTTTTCTAAAGCTATTAAATATATCATTTGCCCAACATAAATTTTGTTATAGCTAAACTAACAACTTAAAAAAATGGTGTACTCACTCTGAGTTTCATTAATGATCCAAGTGAATATTTCCTGGCTACATTTGGGAGCATTGTCATTAACATCTAAAACACTTATTGTCACAGTCCCTGTTCCCTTTAGGAGAAAAAATTATTTTTTAAATGGAATTTAATTGAAAACATAATTAAATAGTAAGGGAAATCCTTCCTTGGAAAAGACTCTTAGTAATGAAGAATTATCTCAAGAAATTATATTTAATTTTAATAAAGTAAAGCTATAATTTAAAATTAAAAGAAAAACTTCCAAAATAATCTAAAATATAATAGTTATAATAATACACATTTTTAACCTTCACATTCTTCTTAAATGTAATTTTTTTCAGACAAAATGAATAAACTTACTGTCCACCCCCCTCCATCCTCAGCAACGACATAAAGGAAATATGTCTTGTTATCTTTTGGCAGACTTTCATAGTCCAATTCTTTAAGAAGACTAATATCCCCAGAGATTAAGTCAATCGCAAACAGTGAATTTATGGTAGGGTCTGCAACCAAAAAGAAGATACTTGGTAAATTTTATAAATAAATCTTGAATATAGCCTATATTTATTTTGTTTTTAAATTGAAAAGATTTGTCCCTTTGAAGGATTTTGTATGAAAGCTACTAATGAAATTAAAGAATGCACAAACCTGATTGTAATGTGTAGTTGACGATATTGTGAGGGCTGTAATCACTGTCATTAGCTGTGTAAGTTAGAAATGGGTTATTTATCCTTTTGTTCTCAAAAATTGAAAATTTTTTATTTGATGCAAAGTGAGGTCGGTCTTCATTGACAGGTGTCAGATTTATCCTGAACTTGACAGTTGTTGTGTATGTTCCATCGCTAACCAGGACAAGAACATTGTAAAGTTGAATCTGAGAGTCATAGTCTACAGCTGTGAAAACAGAATTTAGAGTTAATTATAAATCTAATTTGAATTCTTTTTATACAATCAAGTTTAAAATATTGATGAATTTTATTACACAACAAAATAAAATAATAATAAATCAATTTTTATAATTTGAATTTTTAAAATCTGTCCATAAAATATAAGAAAAGTTTGTAAAATTCTAGAGCTTTAAAAAAACCCTGCAAATTATTTTCTTTTATAAAATCATAGTCTTATCCTTTGTTTCAATATTTACCTTTGATCAAAGTTAAACTCCTAGAAAGACCTGAATATCCAAAAGTTGAGTTTTCTGGTGACATTACAGTGTAAGTCAAATTGTTGCCATCCTTATCTATGCATGTGATGTTGGAAACCTATAGGATGAGACAAAAGGAAATGTGTTATTTTGTTTATTTATTTCAAAAGAAAAAGCAGTACAAATCATCATTTCAAAATTAAATGTTAAATTTAGACACATATTTAAACTATTGAAAAACAAAATGATGATAGCCAAGTAAATTTCTTTTGTGTAAAAATGTGTCTTCTTTACTTACAGTTGAGGAAACAGATGTATTTTCTGGTAAATCAATTAAAATGAAAAGTGGTGTACATTCCGGCACATACTTATTGAAGTTGGTTATTTTAATATGAACTAGAATAGATGTAGTTCTGCAGAGTAAAGAAATTCAACTGTTAAATTTTAACATATGTTCATTTTACACAGTTTATTACAATATCATAAATGCTTCATTTTTGTCAATCATGTCCTCAGATTTTTATTTAAAGAAACAAATGTTTAATTTTTTATAATGTTTTTTTTGTATTGAAACAAAAAATTTAACATGCCTAAGAAAGTTCCAAAAACATTTTGCTTAATTAACGGTAAACAACATTGCAACTCACTTACTATGAATTCCTAAGTAAATCAATGTAAACATTTTGGCTAAAAACTTAAAGTTTTAAATTCTTTACTTTTCAAATTTTCACGCAAAGAGTACCTACTTTGGATTCACTCCTGAATCAACAATGTCAATAGTTAAGTTATAAAAGTCTACTTTTGTTTTGTTCAGTAAAGAGACAGTTGTTATTTTGCCCACTGAGTCAATGTAGAAGACATCTCCAGTGTTTCCTCCTATGAATAATTGAAAGCATTAAATAATTTATAGTTATATAATTTAAAAATAATAATTTTAGATCAATCTTAATATAAAAATGAAAAAAAAATTAAAAGAAATAAAACTCTCAATTGTAATGTAAAACAAAATATAAACCGAAAAATTGGCTTGAAATATAAACAATAAATACTTTGATTGGTTCTTTATTTGGTTTGCCTGCAAAAAAAAAACCCAATGCATTCTGATCATTCAAGCTCCTATAATCTTTGCTATTGATAGAAAATACATGTTCATTCTTATAATTGCTCATGACAACATTAACATGGCTTCAGTAAGAAAAAGTAAAAAGGCAAGTAATAAAAATTTGGAATATATAATTTTTATAATATTATATATAAAAACTTAAAATAATTATTTTAAAAAAATTAATATTGTTATTTTTAAAGGTTGTAATGTTAAAACTCTGAATCTAAAGAGTAAGTAAGTTTATATATATATATATATATATAAATAAGGTCTGTTATCGATTAAATTAAAATTAATCTTTAACTTTTGAATAATTACCAAATAATTAATCGTCATTACACTGAAACTTTCAAGGGAAGTAACAAAAAACAGGCAATAAAAATTTTTTGATTTAAATATTAGTAGTTCAATATAAAGTAAATGAATTTAAAAAATGTTATTGTTAATTAAGTAAAAACAATGTTTAATTTTTTATACAATTTTCCTTATAAAACTTCTTATTTTTAAGTTTACACTTTAAAAATCTTTTTTTTTTTCAAATGGATATGTTGTACGTAAAAAAGGAAACTATTGTTAATTATTAATAATTAATTATTTATTACTGAATGTACATTACTACCTCACATATTTTGCCTAATTTTAATCTATATTTTATCGATTAAAATAATTTTAATCGATAATTTTTTAACCGATTAATCAAGAAATTAATCGATAATTTCCACAGCCCTAATATAAATATGTTGTGAAATATTAGAATTAGATCTAAATTCCACAACCCAGTCCACCACACATATGTTTCTAACAAATTCATTTAAAAAAAAAAAAGAAGAAATCATTTTTCCAAAAAACATGTAACACAGATGTGAACCTCAGCAATTTTCCCATATAAACATTGAAACCAATAATATTTTTATTTTAAAATTAATTGACCCATAAGAACTAGAATGAAAAAATGACTATATTTCCTTTTGTGCAAGGTTGTCACTTTATTATTATCATAAGTGACAACAGAGAAGACTCTCTGAGAAAGGGAGGCTAACCTCAACCTAGCAACAGAGAGGACTGAGAAAGGGAGGCTAACCTCAACCTAGCAACAGAACATATTCCCTCCCATTCTTCATTTTCTTATGATATATTTCAGACACCCCTTCTATACAGAAGATTCTTTTATCCTGTGCTTATCCAGTGTGTTGGTTATTTCTGGTTTGTTCAGGCAACCCATTCCACACCCAAATGCCAGACAGGAAGAAGAAGGACAGTATGTGTTTGTTCTTGCAAAAGGAAGATGTAAGAAACAGTGAAAGTGGCATTGTTGATTAGTTGGAAATGTGTTTTTGTGTAGAATGTGTTCCATTGTTTGGGATTTGGAGACATTAAACTGCTGCACTAAAAATAATTAAAATTGATTTTATATAAATAGTTTGTTAAGTTAGAAAAATTTCAGATAATGTATTCGCTTGTCTCCTTTCAATTATAATTTTCATTCACTTCTATATTCTTTTATTTTAAAATATATATATATAGTTCAACTAATACTATTTTAATTTGTTTTAGTTTCTTTGTTATTTTATTATTTCATTAGTAAATTTAAATTTGTTTTAGTTTCTTTGTTATTTTATTATTTCATTAGTAAAGGTTCTTTTTGGTACAGCCTATAGCTTTTTAATGTATTTTTTAAAGACTCCATTAACTTGACAATTTGAATTCAATGATGGACATTTATTTATTTCCACTGGGATGTACTTTACATCTTTAGTTTTAATGAGCGTTGTTGATTGCTGCTGGTTGTCAGCTGACTAAGGATTATTCAAATTGTCTAACTTACACACCTTTCAAAACAACTTGCCCTAATTTTTTCCACTGGCATGATGTCAACGCTGACCATCACGAGGTGGGCAGTTAGGTAAACATTGACTTGTGCTGACATAAGTCTAACTTTCTGATGCTTAAATACATTTCGGCTTGTTTGTATTCCTATAGCAGTGTTTTGAAGCCACTTACAGCCTTGTCAAAATTATTCCATATATATCTCCATTCACAGCGACTCATTGGTTAGAACAGGTGTCTCCAAACTTCTCTGCCGAAGGGCCGCATTAACTGTCAAACAGCAGTTTGGGGGCTGAATACTAACCCGAACTACTAACTTTTGTCGTAAACTACATGTAAAAATTGTATCTTTTTTAGATATAAAGGTCTCCAGGGGCCAGATGAGAGAGCCTCGCGGGCCGGATCTGGCCCGCGGGCCATAGTTTGGAGACCCCTGGGTTAGAACATAATAAATAGTGACTTACCACTGATGTTATATCTGAGGACTCCTTCGGGCCCAGTATCATTATCAGTTGCGATGATTGCTGTCACTAAACTACCAACAGCAGAATCTTCAGGTAGCTGGATGAGAGAGTATGCATGGAGGTTTGGAACCTTTGGTCATTGTAAAATACTGTCACAAAATTTGTATTTCCAATGCCTTATTATTGCTAACATCGTTTGAATGTCAATAACTAAATAACTAGTAACATAACCAAAAACTAAAAAATAAGTTACTGATGTAATCTTGCTCCTGCCATATTGGTAAAATTTGATTTTAAAGCAACTGAATGGATAAGCATAGGACGCAATAGTCTTCTGTATAGAAGGAGCGTCTGTAACTGATAAGAAAAATGAACAGCCTACATTTACTTCAATAAGTTAATTTAAAGCTGGTCAAGAATTGACCATTCCATAGATCACCCCCCACCGGCCCCTACCGTGATATTGAGAGATCCTGGCAAGCTGGTCACAGCAGGCGGGAACTCATTGTCAGGTTGAATTTGGATGGTCAAAGTTGATGTTCCGGTCAGTTCTGGTTTACCCCCATCTTGGACAGTAATCTGTTAGGTTGGTGAATGAAGATGGGGAACTGATTCAAAATTGTGGTAAATATGTCAACTGGTAAGAAGTTCTTTGGTGTGATAATTAAATTATAAATGATACTAAATAAAACTGGATGTTAGTTTCAAAATTGTTCATTCAAGTTTGACAGCTAAATTCATGTTGACTGCGACAATTTTATTGTTATAATAGAAAAAATATTTGCAATAGTAGCTTTAATTTTGATAAAAATATTTAGACAGATGTTATGTTTGTATGAAAATTGTCATTATGTGGCCTCAAGCAATTACGTAGTTACAGGTGAAAATGTTTTCATGATATTTTTAGAAGGGCAGAATGTTTGGCCTACTGTAGTGTATCTTCTGTTTTCGTCTGGAAGAAGCTCATAATAAATTTTGGTCCAAGCAGCACCATTTGTCAGTCTCATGAATTCATTTTTAAGTATGTACTGTGTCTCCAGCATTTAAGCTCTTTAATATAAATACAGGTCTGCTTATATAAATACTGACATTGGGATTGGGGTGTGATGTTAGCTGACCTATATTATAGACTATTCTACTGCCCACTGACTCGCGTGAAAGGTATACTTTCCTACCCGAAGTAAGACAATCGAGGTGTCTCCCTTGTCAAGATCTAAAGTACGTCTTAACTTCAATTGTCCGCTTGTGGAATTAATTAACCAATCAGATGCTGTAAAAATAAAAAAAACAAAAATTAAATTAAATAGATGTCAAGTGTGCTGTTTTAGAGGTTAACTTTATTTGAACTGTTAAAATTTCTTGTTAAAATTTCTTATCAAAATTTTGTTTAAGCGTCTGGGTTATTACATGGTAAGAATTTTTCTTTATAAGCCTCTTGTTAAATTCACATGATATTAAATCTTGGTTATAAGAAAGAGTAAATGGAATATTAATGAGCATTCAGTAATTAAAAAGGTTATTGTGAATATACAGTTAATGTTATTGTGTAAATAGTTTAGTAAAAGAAAATAAGAGAATTTACCAATTGTTAATACAACCAGCACATCAAGATTCATTGATAAAAATTAATTCAATGGGTTTTTTGTTTTATAAGACTTATGGATCAAATGTGACAATGAGTAGAGAAATCTTTACACAAGTAAGTGACGAGAGATCAACACGTAAAAAGACAAAGAGATAGTGGCAGACAAACGGCAATTACACTATGCCAGACAAGAAGTGTACCTTGAGTATTGCCGTATACAACAGAGAAGTTGTATGTAAACACGGCCGGGGTACGGTCAGCGTCAGCAGCAGACAACTGGAACAAACAAATAGACATGATGTTAGTTAGAAGATCATGGCATAACGTTCAGTTAGAAATAAAAGATGACATACTCTTTGTTGGCATTGGCAAGGTGAGTTATCTGGGAAGTTTTCGAAATATCTATGGGTAAAATTATTTCCCCTGTTCTATGGAAAGACATTTTTTCCTCTCCTTGAGTTTCCTAAAATTAGCAGGAACCAACTTTTGTAAGTAAGAACAATAATTTTATAGTCTAGTTATAAGGTGTGGCTGGATAACGAAGTCAATAGTGCTATTGCCTCACAAGCTGAGGAGTGTGGGATTGAGCCCACACAAAGTCACAATAAGAGTGATAAATGACTAATGCTAAGAAAATCCTCCATTGACCTGGAAGAGAATCGGGGAACCCACCAGATCTACCAAGTCCCTAGTAAGTTCTAATAAAAACATAGGTTATGGGACTTACTTTACCAGTGGTAAGGTTAACATGAAGCAAGAGTCTATAACGTAAGAGTCAGCACTCACCGTGGCAATGACAGTAGATGCTGTAGTGTTTTGCTCGTTAATGGTGACATTTAAAGATCCCAGAAATCGAGGCACATTGTCATTGACATCTGTTATTGTCACACCAATGTTGTCAAATATTGTGTTGTTTCCATCACTGGCCTGGAAAAATGTCACAAGTTTTACATATCCCAAAATGGAATTTATGCTAGGCAGATGACACATTAAAATATTGACACCAAACGCTAACATCTCTAATCATTTGAAACCATCAACTATGTCTTTGTACTTCTTAGGACTGAGAAGTGAAATACCTTAATAATAATTTCTAATTACATGATACCTCTCATTACACTGACTATGCCCCTTTTGCCATGACTATGCCCCTCATTGCCATGACTATGCCCCTCATTGCACTGACTATGCCCCTCATTGCCCTGACTATGCCCCTCATTGCACTGAATATGCCCCTCATTGCAATGAATATGCCTCTCATAGCCCTGACTATGCCCCTCATTGCTCTAACTATACCCCTCACTGCCCTGAATGTGCGTCTCATTGCCCTGACTATACCCCTCATTGCCCTGACTATACCCCTCATTGCCCAGACTATGCCCCTCATTGCCCTGACTGTACCCCTCGTTGCCCTGACTATGCCCCTCATTGCCCTGACTATACCCCTCATTGCCCAGACTATGCCCCTCATTGCCCTGACTATACCCCTCATTGCCCTGACTATGCCCCTCATTGCCCTGACTATACCCCTCATTGCCCAGACTATGCCCCTCATTGCCTTGAATGTGCGTCTCATTGCCCTGACTATACCCCTCATTGCCCTGACTATGCCCCTCATTGCCCTGACTATGCCCCTCACAGCACGGATGATGCCACTAGTTGCAATAATGATAATCTCACTGCACTGACAAGTTTTACCCTGCTCCTGCTTCTGATTCTCTCTTCACTAATTCTTGTACTTCTGGGCATAATTATATGATGCAGTTTTGATAAAGTTTTTATTAGGGTATGTTAAACAAAAGGTTAAACATGAAATGAGCGACCACCTGCACAGACACGTTGTACATCGTGATGCCGCCCTCTGCGTCCACCATGCTGAGAAGAGTTACTTGCCCATTATCTGGCTGGACGTTGAAGACGCCATTAACTGGGATCGAGCCTGGAGAGAAGTGATGTTAAATATTTTAAATGGCATCAATCTCAGAAATTGTGTTGATTAAATTTGTTACAGAAGATCTTTGCATCCACAGACCATGCCGGTCTATTGGCAAGTGAGTGAAACAGGAGAGATCCACGCTATTTTCAGCCACCTTTGTTTCCCTAACTAGTGTTAGGTACCCATTTGGAGCTGGGAACAAATCCCTGCCTTCACTGAGATTTGAACCCATGATCCTTGATATGCCAGTTGAGCGCGCATGCCACTTGACCACCACATGGCACTCGACAACAGCATGCCACTCGACCACCACATGCCACTCGACCACTGCATGCCACTCGACCACCACATGCCACTCAACCCCTGCATGCCACTCGACCACCACATGCCACTCGACCACCACATGCCACTCAACCACCATTCCCTCACCATTGGTCACAGATATGTTGTATGCAATGGTTCCTCCTTCTCCCTTGTCGGCATCTGTAGCACTTATGGTGAACAGCAGTTGACCCACAGGGCTGTTCTCTGGCAGAGAGTAAACCTTTCCTTGAGGAATTGGGGGGCTCCAGGTGGTGAAGACAGGTGGGTTGTCATTGATTGGAATTACCTGATAGAGGTAGGAGAGGGGGGAAGGGTGGCAGAAAGACTTAATTTAGTCCTGAATTAATCTTATAACTGAAATTTTTGTATTATTTTTTTTAGCTCCTATTCTTATTAAATATGTTAAAACTATATTTAAGTGCGCCCTTTGTTATTTAAACACGATTAAAACTAGGATCACACAAACTCATGCTTTGAAAAACTGCCTTCTGTCCTAATGTTTATTTTTAAAAACAGTAGAACGCAGGCCAAGAACAACACTTATTTGTGTACCCAAAGATAATTATTTCCTCATTGAAATATTAATTTCCTACATTTTTATGCTACTGTAATGGGATCACTTACTGAGATAATCACGGTGGCAGTTGCAGATAAAGAGGGGGTTCCCCCATCTCGTACTTGAATTAACAGCGTTTCTGAAACAATGGTTTCGTAATCAATGCGACCCTGAGATTGAATCGTCCCTGTATTATTCACCCTGAAAAGAGAATAAAAAGGACATGAATGGTTGATTTAAGCACTGTCTGTAGTTTTTACATTTTGCCGCCTTCATTTGAAGTCCTACAAAATGACATTGAATGTGATGGCTCCACTCTTTTCCCTGTCTGTCGACAGCATTTGCCCCTCTGGCAATCAAACATACAACTTACACAATACACTCAGTTACAAAAAAAAAAATTACACTTTTATAAAAACAAATTTATAATTTAATATAATCCAAAATTAATTGAAAAATATTTAATTTAAGTTTTCAAATCTCCTTGCATTTATTTGTGAATATAGAATTTAGAATACAACAGGTTATCTAGCACACTAACAAATGTTACATTTCTTTCAATTATCTGTAATCAAAAATGATTTCTCCCCCTGGAGGCGGACAGAGGCATGAAAGAGAGGCAGAAGGAAGGGACGACAGAAGGAAATGAAGAGAGATGGAAAGGAAACAGGAAGAGAGAGGAATACATTCATTAAAATATTATTGTATTGGTTTAAAGAAGGAAGAAACGGGAAGAGAGAGGAATACATTCATTAAAATATTATTGTATTGGTTTAAAGAAGGAAGAAACGGGAAGAGAGAGGAATACATTCATTAAAATATTATAGTATTGATTAAAAAAAAAAAAAAACTTACGTAAAGTTAGGGGTGTTGTTTTTGACGATAGAATAAAAGAGGGCGCTGTTATTGGTGGTGAGATCAGCGTCAGAACACGTCAGTGTATACACGTTCTGGGGGGCTGATGATGACATTAACATAGACAGGAAACAATGTCATAAATGTATGGATAGTAGAAGTTGTATATATCAAATGTTACACATGCTTAATGACTTGTAACAATCATTCAATGTTATAAAAGTATTGATAGAACTTGTAACAAAGGTTACACATGCTTAATGTCTTGAAACACTGTTATTTAAGTATTGATAGAAGCTGTAAAAAAAAAGGTTACACATTCCCCCCCCCCCAACAAATCATCATCCAAAGAAATAATAAATACAACAGAGATACGTAATTTTTACGTTACCATTGTTTTTTTTTTGTTCTATTTTAAAATTAACCTTTTATAAATAACCCCAAAAAGATTAATGCAAATCTTTGTGAAATGAGATTCTTATAAACAACACAAGAACTATACATATGTGCAATATTTAACCACGATTAGGTAATGATGAAACGAATGTGAGACAAAACAGTTTTAGAATGGTTCAGGGATGTCATCAGAAATGTTTGCTGGTGTACAGATGTGTACAGGGGATTTACGTTAGTTTGGATTCTTATAGAGAAGAGTAAGAGGTGAGGGGTGAGAAGATTGCAGTGTACTGAGGTTAGAGGTGAGGTGATAGATCTCAGTTTATTGAGTTTTGAGATGAAGTGATAGATTTCAGGGTACATACGTTAGAGATTATGTGACAGATTTCAGGGTACATGGGTTAGAGATGATGTGATAGATTTCAGTCTACTGAGTTTTGAGATGTTGTGATAGTTTTCAGGGTACATCAGTTAGAGATTATGTGACAGATTTCAGGGTATATAGGTTAGTGATAAGGTGATAGATTTCAGTCTACTGAGTTTAGAGATGATGTGATAGATTTCAGTTACTTTCTTGTTTCTATAAAAAAAATGACAAGAACATACCAAGAGTTTCCTCATTAATGTTCCTGTAGATGACAAGCTCCTGACATTTGGGTGAGTTGTCATTGATGCCTTGAACAGTCAAGGTGAAGGTCACGGAAGATGATCGCTCATCGCTGGTGGTAACTAAAGTGTTATATAAAAAGGTTGATTGCAAAGTTTCAATGACTGGGAGTATAGGTAGCAAGGCAGAGTACCGGTTTGAGCCCGCAGCATTTACATGCGTGTCAAGGTACCAGACTTTGTCCACCTACCAGGGCAATTCTCAATGTTAAGTAAGAAAGTAAAAATTCATCAAGCACTAAACTGTATATTTAGAATGTAGAATATTTGAGACCCCTGACGCCCACCCACGCCCCCTCACTGCACTTGACGCTAGAGGATGTTTGCTATTTTTGGAAATTTTTGAAATTCAAATGAGTCTATTTCTTTGGAGCATGGCAGAAATATTTGATTTTAGTCACTGTATACACGAAAACATGCTTAGTTTTAAATAAATTTAAATGATTGAACTTTCAAACAGATGAGAGAACAATTTTTATGAAACTATTGTAATAAGTTGGACTTTTTTTAGACCCATATGCCTGTAGAAAAAAAAAGAAAAAGCTTCTGACTTTTAAATCTTAAAATATTTATCTCATCTCATCCATTTGGATTTTCTGTATAGTCTGAAACGTTCTTCGATACCTGACCTCATAAACAACAAGTAGTTAAACATTCTCCGATACCTGACTTCATAAACAACACAAGTCTTGATATAAAGTCAACGTACCCAGAACGACCGTGGTATAGCGTGTTGGTTGAGAAATGTCGTCAACGTTGATCTTTGACCTCAGTGTTATTGACCCCGTCTGTGGTTCAATGTTGAAGACTGAAGATTGACCTGGAAGACAGTGAGAAGATGTTGACATGTTAGAGAAGATGTTGAATATGTTAGAGAAGTTGACTGTGGTATAGAAGATGTTGACTGTGTGAGAGAAGATGTTGAAGCCAGAAAAAGGAGTACAGAGCTGAGTTAGTAATAAAGTAATTTAATTGCAAAGCTTAATATGTAAATAAGAACACGTGGAGATTAACAAGGGTTGGTGTTCTTGCATCCTTTGGTCTGAGACTATGGTAAAGAATATAAAAACTGTCCATAGCTGTAGGTCTACATGATTTATTTTCATGTAGTCTATTTTATTGTTTTGTAGTAGTTGATGATGTGTTGGTGTGGTCAGTGGAAAAGTGTGGTCAGTGGAAAATATGTGGTCAGTGTTAAACATGTGGTCGGTGGAAAAAATGTGGTCAGTGGAAAAGTTATGGGCAATGGAAATGATGTGGTCAGTGGAAAAAGTTACTAGCAGTGGGAAAGTTTTGGTCAGTGGAAAAGGTGTGGTCAGTAGAAAAGTTGTGGTCAGTGGAAAATTTATGGGCAATGGAAATGATGTGGTCAGTGGAAAAAGTTACTAGTAGTGGGAAAGTTATGGTCAGTGGAAAAGATGTGGTCAGTAGAAAAGGTGTAGTCAGTGGAAAAGTTGTGGTCAGTGGAAAATTTATGGGCAATGGAAATGATGTGGTCAGTGGAAAAAGTTACTAGCATTGGGAAAGTTATGGTCAGTGGAAAAGATGTGGTCAGTGGAAAAGGTGTGGTCAGTGGAAAAGTTATGGGCCCTTGAAAAGGCAATGAGTTACAGCAGAGTTTGGAACTGATATAAGACCGGCTATGTTTGATACAAGACCGGCTATGTTTGATACAAGACCGGCTATGTTTGATACAAGACCGGCTTTGTTTGATACAAGACCGGCTATGTTTGATACAAGACCGGCTTTGTTTGATACAAAAACTTTGATTGAAACATTAATCACAAATTCACAGCTTGTTTTGATCCATTTACCCATGAGTGTATAGTTGGCCGTCCTGTTGGCCAAGTTGACCACAGAGTAATTGAAAGGTACGATTGTGCCGACTGGGCTTTCCTCGGGCAGCGTGACGTCACCGGTGTACACAGTGATGTTCGGGAGGTTGTCTTCGGGCACATCTGTGATGTCAACACGTACTGTAAGCGCTGTCTTGGGTAATGATGGGTCTTTCAAGCTGGGGAGGAGAGTGTTGCACGCTTAAGTGATCGGATGTAACAACAGGACGTGGTGGTCGAGAGGTAGCGCTCTCGACTGTCATACTGATGGTCACGAGTTCGAATCCACACGAAAGTGAGGATTTGTTCTCGGGGCCTGAGGAGTCCCCGAGTCACCCAGCTCCGAATGGGTACCTAACTAGACAATAGTTAGGCGGTTGGGGTAATGCGTGGAACCCCTATAGCCGTGGCCTGTGACCGCTGCATCACTTGCCAACAGATCATCTCTCATGGTCTGTGGACGCAATTATCTTCTGCATAGAAGGAGCGTCTGTATATCTAAGATAAGATAACAGAGAAATAACATATATGATACTGTCACCACTTGTTTGATGGGACCAGGTGGATCAATCGAGACAGCGAGAAAACATTGTATGTTAAAATAATGTAACAAAAGAGAAGTAGCAGATGGAGGCGGGTGGCTGTGGACCAACTTTGTAATTTATAAGATAAAGTTGTGTTATAACGCTACTGCCAATTTAGCAACATGGTTTGAGACGTCACGTAGACCTACAAGAAGAAGATGGTGTGATGGTGGGGCTGTAGTGGGGCAGGAGTAATTCAGGAGGATGGTGGGAAACAGAAGAAGGTGGGATGAGATAGGAATTGGCGGAGATAGATCTCAAGGGGTCGTTCATAAAGTACGTCACGTTTCAGAAAGGGCAGGGGATGTAAGAAAGTGTGACAGTTTGTGACACGAGGGAGGGGGGTGGTCCGTCCATGTGTGACGTCTCAGTATTTTATATTAAATGTTAATTATTTTGTTAATAAAATATTTTTTTAACGTGTGACGTACCGTACCTTAGGAGGGGGAGGGAGGTCCAAGATTTGTGACAGGGGAGGGGGAGTTAAAAATTGTCAAAAGTAGCGTGACGTACTTTATGGACGGCCCCCAATTACTAAATGGAGATCTTTGACGATCTGAGCCACCAGGAGAGAAATTTGACACATTGAGGGTTGTCAAATGAAAGCATAATTTTTAAAATGACAATTTTACTGGTGTATAGGAAGGGAACTAGATGGGAATGAGCTTAAAGATGATGTCACCAATGTCTAACAGCGGGTGCTCTGAAATCTCAACCAACTCACAGCTTATCTTATCTGTTACAGACGCTCCTTCTATACAGAAGATTATTGCGTCCTGCGTTTATCTATGTTATGTGTCTAGTCCTGCACTCTTATTAGAATTTTAAATGATGATAAAGTGTTGGCTTTCCTGGTTTTCTCAGGCAACCCATACACGCCTGAATTCCAGACGGGAAGAAAGAAAACTTGTATGTGTTTGTTCTTGCATACGGAATAAGAAAGGTGTTTTTATCCTTATGTCTATCTGAGGGTTGTATTAAGTTTTCTCTGTGTTGTATTTCAAAATTAGAATTAATTGCTTTATGTATAATTACTAATTTACTCTTGGTTCTTCTATTCTCTAGTGTTTAAAGGTTTAATGATTTAACTGAAAAGGTGAAAATCAGCTGGAGCAGACATCATCCCAGGTGAACTGTTTCAGACAGGAGGTGACCCAGTAATAAACATCCTATCAAACATGTGCAACAAGATCAAGCAGACAGGAGAATGGCCAACACCCTGGACTCAATCACTGGTTATTACGCTCCCAAAAGAAGGGTAATCTACAGATGTGCCAGAACTGCCGTACAATCAGCCTGATTAGTCACCCCAGCAAAGTTTTGCTTATGGTCATATTCAACAGACTGAAACCACAAGCCGAGCAAATCATTGCAGGAGAAGAAGCAGGCTTCAGACCAGGAAGGAGCACAACGAAGCAAATCTTTAACCTGCGAGTGCTTTGTGAAAAACATCTCCAAAAACAGAGCGACCTCCATCATTTCTTCATAGACTTTAAAAAGGCGTTCGACAGAGTGTGGCATGCGGCACTGTGGGCAACTATGCACAAATTCAATATTAATGCAAACCTCATTGTAGTGATCAAAAACCTGTACAACAGAGCATCTAGCACAGTACTCAACAGCAAGATGGGAGATTGGTTCAAGACCACTGTTGATGTCAGACAAGGGTGTTTACTTTACCCATCCTCTTCAACCTCTTCCTTGAAAGAATTATGACAGATGTGCTCGAAAACCATGTCGGAACGGTCAGCATCGGAAGGAGAACTATAACTAACCTACGCTTCGCCGATGACATAGATGGCCTAGCTGGCAGCGAGGAAAAATTTAAAGAATCCTGGCATGGAAATCTATGCAGAAAAGACCAAGGTCATGGCAAATAGTAAATTCACAAATGTAATTCGGATAAACGGGATAAAACTTGAAGAGGTTCCTACCTTTAAATATCTAGAGGCTTTAATATCCGATGATGGCTCAAAGCCAGAAATTCTTGCTAGAATGGCCCAAACAACTGCAGCAATAAGCAAACTTAAACACATCTGGCAAAGCTAGTAGCTCTCCCTGAGATCAAAGATTCGACTAATGCACTCTCTAGCGATGTCGGTCTTCTTGTATAGTAGTAAGGCTTGGACGCTCACTGCAGACCTCCAAAGGAGAATCAATGCACTAGAGATTAGATTTTTCGAAAGGTACTAAACATCTCCTACACAGCGCACATCACGAACGAAGCGGCCCTTACGAGGACCTTCTCACCTCAATTAAAAAGAGGAAATTACGATGGTATGGACACGTGACAAGAACTGGGTGTCTCTCAAAGACCATATTGCAAGCCACAGTCCAGGGAAGAAGAAAAAGAGGCAGAGATGGGAGTACGCTTTCAAAGAGTGGACCGGCCTGTCATTTAGCGACTCCCAGAAGGCAGCACAGGACCGGTACACATGGCATGAGATAGTGTGCAGTTCAAAATGGTGTCCCAACGATGGATTAAGGGTCAGTTCAGTTCAGTTACTCTAGTCAGTTTTGAATATTCTCCAGTAATGAATCTTGCAGCTCTTTTTTAATTTGTTCTAGTTTATCAATGTTTTCTTTGGTGAAGAAAGATACAGAAGATGCATATTCTAGTATCGCTCTCACCAGGGTGAGGTAGCAATTTAGTTTTATATCTTTATTACTATTAAATTAATAAAGTTTCTTTTTATAAAACCTAAGGTTTTGTTTGATTTTTCAATAACTTCATTGACATGGGGATTCCATGATAGTTTCCCATTTATTATGACTCCTAATTATTTTGAATTTTTAGTTTGGGTTAGTTCTTTTCCATGAATGAAATATTTTCAATATATTTGTTTCCTTTTCTTTGTTACTCTTAGCAGTTGACACTTTTCTGGGGGAAAAGACATACTCCAGTTAGTTTCAGATTTTATTGATTAATCTAAGTCTTTTTGTAAAATTGTGATATCTTGTTCTTTGTGATATCTTGTTCTGATTTAATTGTTCTATAGATTATACAGTCATCAACAAATAATCGAACTTTTGTTCCTGTTGAGAAGTTGTTGGGTAAATCATTTATATAAATTGAAAAGAGCAAGGGACCTAGAACAATATCTTGTGGAACTCCTGAGTTAACCTTTATTAGTGCAGATTTAGAGCCATTAAATATTACAGTAGGCTCCCTACCTAAAAGAAAGTCTTGGATCCATTGATGAAAAGCACCTGAGATTCCAAAGTATTTAAGTTTTTTTTTTTTAAAAATAAACTGAGGTGGTGAACTTTGTCAAATGCCTTTGAGAAGTCGAGTAATAATAATATTGTATCTTTCTGATCATTATTGTCTAAGCCTTTTGATAGTTCATCTATTAGACCTATTAATTGGGTTTCATATTATCTGTTTTTTTTTTCTAAACCGTGTTGATGTGGGCATAGGGCTTTATATTTGCCAAGGTGGTTAATTATTCTAATATATATTATGTGTTTTAGTGATTTACACGTGATGCAAGTAAGTGAAACAAGTCTGTAATTACGGGATCTGATTTAACACCTTTCTTAAAGAGTGGATTTACGTTGGCTAATTTCCAATCTTGGGGCACTGTACCCTGGTTTAGAGAGGCTTGAAAAAGAACTACAATGATTGGGGACAGTTCATTGCCTAATTCTTTTAGTAATCTAACAGGAAATTCATCTGGGCCAGTAGCTTTGTTTATTTTAAAGTTTTTTAGGAGTGAATGTATACCTATCTCATCTTCCATTTTATTTAAATTTATTACAACTTCTTTGTCACCTGAGGCAGAAAAAGATGACGCAAAATACGTGTTTAAAATATTGGCTTTATTCTCATTGTCATTATAGGTTTTATTATTTGAGTATCTTAGTGTGGGTTTACCTAAAGACTCCAATTTTTTAGATTTGATAAAGGACCATAAGTTTTTATTGTTATGTATAAAAATTGTGTTGTTTTTATATTCATTTTGGGGGTTTCGACTAAGTTTTTGTGTCAAGTGTTTAAATTTTAAGTACTTTTGTGTATCCTTTGTAAATTGGAAGCATTAAATGTCTGAAATAAATAGCCTGAAACCAAACAGTTCTAAAAAGTCTTGCTGAAATAATAAAGGGGAAGAAAAGAACTTTTTTCCTGACGTTATCATTGCATAGGGCCGTCCATAAAGTACGACACGCTATTTTTGACCATTTTTTAACCTTCGTCACATTTTCGAACAAATTTTTTTTTTATTAACAAAATAATTAACATTTAATATAAAACACCGTGACGTCACACATGGCCGGACACCCCCTCCACCATGTCACACTTTCATACACACCCCCCCCCCAATCTGAAGCGTGGCGTACTTTAAGGACGGCCCCATATCGCGACATGGCTCTTTATGATATTAACATTGAAGGATTACTTTGTGTAAATTTATTAATATTAATAGATGTTTCATAGGAAAAAAATCATATCAGATGACGTTAGCCTGAAAAAAAGTTTTGCTTACTAGAGTGTAACGTCGTAGGACCGAGTCGTTTCATAATCAAGTTTCCCAGTAACTTGCAGTTCTCTCGTGTTGCTGGGTATCGCAAAGGGCCCAGTCCGTGGATTCTCAACCCCAAACTCAAGGGAGGAATTATTTGGGTTGGAGGCTTCTAGCACCACGATGACGTAACCGATGGGGACATCCTCCTTCACCCGAAACGTGGACGAATCGTTGACATTTGTGTATTGTGGAAAGGAGGCTGAAATACCAGGATGTAAACAATGTGTAACTGTAAACAATACTCAAAACCTATCAAGGTTGTGTGTGTGTGTGTGTGTTAACTCCACTTTAATCGTTGCATAAAAACAAATGAAAGGAGCTTAATTTTAAAAGTTTGTAGTTCAAACTTGTGAAAACTTAGCTCAGTTTCTAACTACCACAAACTAAATAACTCACTGTTAAATAAGAACAATTTTTCTAAATTAAATCTAACCATTTAATTACAATGTAAAAAAATACCATGGCGGGCCATGTATATGTTGATACGGAGCTCGTTTAAAATTTATGAACTGAATAACCGACGCCATTCTCTACCCCACCCC
>MUZC01000003.1:1232038-1252016 GCA_002072015.1 Radix auricularia | reverse complement strand
ACTATCACTAAACCTAACCCAAACCCTAATAACTATCACTTAACGTAACCCTAAAGTCTATCCCTAAACCTAACATCAAAACAAACCATTAAAAAAAAAAATCTTATTCATAATCAATTCATGTAGTATTGTTTGAAAAAAAAAAAAAATAGGCATCAATAAGAAATCGAACCCCGGACCTGCGATGTAGCGTACTATCGTAATATAAATATGACCACACAGCCACACATTCTCCAATGAAATTTTTAACCTTATAAAAAAAATATTACTAAGAATAGCAATAACCGGAAGTGGACGAGCGCGTATGCAGCCGCATATTGGGTCGTTTTGACGAGGCTATACTCACTACCGTAAAATATACCCCCGGTCTGTAAATGTAAATGATATTAATTGCTAATCTGTTTCGCGGTGCGCACTATGTTAAACATGCTTTTATAACACTTTGCCGTGGTCAAATCAAGCTGCAATGTTTTAGGCAGACTGTAGAAGTTTGTTTTTTTACTATGAACACTTAATAACTTAACATATTTGAAACATAACGAACAAAAATATGTCTGTATTGTATCGCGATGCGTATAATAATGAACATTATTTTAGTTATGTCTCATATATAAAGGATTTATAGTCAAAAACTTTTTAAAAAACTTTTTTAAATATTTTTTTTATTTATTCCAGCACAACATCAAAGAAAAAAAATAATTTAAAAAATTGCAGAATTCAACTCTAAAACTTTTTGGTGAAATCTTGCATATCTTTGAATATTGCGTTCACTTATACATTTGGTTCAGATATTGATCCGAAGAATTGATGTAGTGAATTGTAAATGATTTCCAACATTGTTCTAGTTACGGTTCTGTCTTCTCATGATGCTTTACGTAGTATGTATTACCCTGGTTTGAATACTGCTGTTCAAAATATCACTATAGTATAGGGCTTCGTATAGCATTGACAACCCTGATTAATGTTGCATCGGGTAAAGATGTTTTTCAAAGAAAAAATTACTTTAAAAAACTATTTGAGAACGACGATGACGCAAGAACGCCTAAACGGTCTTCATCTTCTTCTTCTTCGTTCTCAATATTGAAAATTGAGTTTTGCGTGCCACGAGTTTTGCGCCTATTGGCCCGTGGTCCCCACTTCAGTCTGCTGTAATTTCTGGATTTGCTTCCATAGCCTTTGGTCAGCCAAGACCATCTGCAAGGCAGCAGTTGTTGTTTTTTTTTTTTGGCAAGTGATGCAGCGTTCGCATGCCACGGCTAAGGGTTCCACGCATTACCCCGCCGCTTTTTACCCATTTGGAGCTAAGTGGAACTTCGGGGGCGCCCTAGGCTCCGGGAACAAGTCCTTGGCTTCCCATGGGTTCGAGCTCGTGATCATCGGAACGACAGTCGAGAGCGCCTGCCGCTCGACCGCCGCGGCCCCCATAAACAGTTTGATAATTCTATATATCGAACGAGATGACATCAAGTATCAGGATTATTCACAATGTCAATTCAAACTTTTCTGCCATGAAAGCAGGAAAATTTGGGTTTTGTTGAAGGTTTATAACACCTGCACGAATATGTTTATGTAAATTTCCGTTATTAGTTGGCTTAGATATAAATAAAGGTAATTATTAATAAACTGTTCTATCTTATTCCTTATGTATATATTATTTATTTTTCTTTTTTATTTAGGGCCACCAAATTTACTTTATCTAGGGCCTCCAATTCCCTAAAGCCGGCCCTGGTTGGTGTCACCCGGGGCGGTAACTCATGGTGTCACCCCCTCACGACTTTACCCATAAAATTCCTCGGAGTTTTCCAGTGCCAAATAACGTGAATATTAAGAATTTTACATTTTTGTGTCACCCCCCCCTGATGGTGTCACCCGGGGCGGCTCGCCCCACCGCATCCCCTTAGTGACGCCACTGATCTATACTATTACCCATGAGCCCGAAAATTTTAACCGGGATGGGCCACTCAAACTCGGCTGACTTAATTCAGGGCTCCTCAAACTTTGGGACGAGGGGGTTAACAAAGAAGGGGATGGAATGAAAAGTGATAATGTAGGAGCAAACCTTGACTTTATTTTATTGATGGAAAGCCAGCGTAATATCAGAAAAGTGAAGTATGCAAATATCACAACACATGGGAGTATAGTGGGTAAATGAGAACAAGATGGCGGAGCCGTTTTTACACCATTATGGGCGGGTGNTGAGTGGGTGGGTGAGTGAGTGAGTGTCTGAGAGAGAGAGAATGAAAGAGAGAGAGAGTGAAGAAAAAGAACATCCAACTTGTCATTTCCATTATACATAGTTAGAAAGGAGAGTAGGAAAACTTATAATATATAAGGAAAACAAAACAAACAAAAAACAGCATCTCCCAACGTTCCCTGAACTTTGTTTAGAGTTTGACAAGACGGCTAGAGAAGATTAGTTTATTTTTATATTAGAGCCCACACACACGTACACACACACATGTACACGCACACACGCGCACACACACACACGTACACACACACGTACACACACACATGTACACACACACATGTACACACACACGTACACACACACACGTACACACACGCGCACACACACGTACACACACACGTACACGTGCACACACACAAACAGACACACACAAACACACACACACAAACACACGCACACACACGCGCGCGCGCATACACACAAAACCACATACGCACACACACACACACTCACGCACATACAAACACACGCACACATACACATACACACACACGAACACACACACGCACACATACACACGCACACGCGAACACACACACGCACACACACACACACTTGAAATGTTATTTAAATTGTAAATAAGGATTTAAATATCTTACACCCAGACAACGGCATTATGTCTATAAAATTATATGCGCGTCTGTTCTAATCTTTTAATCCCTCCAATCATGTTCATCCAATGAGAAGCCTTAGACCACCAATGGGGAGTTTTTAAGACGGAGACAGACAATGCAAACATTAAAACATTACACATTTCTTGCACTTTAAAATTTCTTTATGGGAATTTTATTAGTAATCCCGTTTATTAGTATAGATAAAAAATCACAATGCAATAAATAATTTGTCATTTCTTCATTTCTCGTCATAAAGTAACTTAATAAAAATTATTTATTTTTTCACTTTAGCATGCATTGTTCTCTTAGTAACAATTGGGTTAATAATATTTTTAATTTCTTATTTATTTATTTTTTTTAAAAAGTGTTTGTGGTGAGGGGTGGGGCACTGGGGCGAAGTTGGAAAACGTCTCTTATCAATTTGAAGCCTCGCCCCACTCCAACATGCCTCATTTTTTCCCCCCACAAACCAGTGATAATTATCTAAAATTTATAAATGCTTGAGAACCACTGTTTTAGCCAATCTTTTCATTTCTTGGAAGTGTTTTTTTTTTTTTATTATTATTCCTTAAACCTTTCAGATGTCAAGAGTGTTGAAAGACACCGAGCCTAGGGCATGACACATAGATAAGAATAATACTGCACAGTTGTATTGTAGAGTTTGTGCTATAGAGTCTTCTTCGGAGTTTAACTGAAGAGTTTAGCCCAACTGTTAAGTTAATTAAGATTTGAAAAAATGAGCTTTCAAAAGTCCAGCAGTTTTGTAGCTAGCGTGCAAGTGACGTCATGGTTTGAATTAACACTTCCAATTAAGTATTTTTATCCAATGCTAGACGTCATGTAGCCCAGCGTTAGACGTCATGTAGCCCAGCGCTAGACGTCATGTAGCCCAGCGCTAGACGTCATGTAGCCCAGCGCTAGACGTCATGTAGCCCAGCGCTATACTTTATGTACACCATATAATCTTCTGTATAGAAGGAACGACTTTAGTTTTTAAGAAAATTAACATACGCCAACAATGAACTGCTTTCATCCAATCGTGGATTGAATGAACACCGTTTAACACAGGCCTTGTCTCAAGCTTCTTGATAATCTAACAAAGCCCTTAAGAAACTAGTGCTTGTAATATTAAGCTTAAAATATGGAATCGTAATTAAATAAGGAATTCAACTAATTCAACCCATTCTTCTGAATTAAAATAACGTTCATAATTTCAAATTCGAAGAACAGGGGCGTGTTTGGATTAGTTTATCTCCTCTGATAATACAATCTCCACGAGATTTTTGAAGGATAAAATATACAAGATTTAGAGGTGTTGAGGTAAACCTCTTAAAATACAAGATTTAGAAGTGTTGAGGTAAAGGTCTTAAAATTCAGGTGGAATAAATAACTGACATTTTAATGACCACGGTTGCGAACATCAAAGTCGTACGCATGACGCGGTTGGGTGCACATACTTTCTGATCGTGACCTCATGCACAAAAATGTTCACGGGGTTATGAAGACGAGAGAAAAGTTTGGTTGGAAATTCCATCCGATGAAAACAAAATTGAATGAAAGTGTTCCCCCCCCCCTTTATTTCCCTACTATAGATTAGAACGCAAATGTTGATAGTGGGCGGCTTGGAGAGTATGTTGCTAAGAATCTAGGTCATCACGCGAAGGTCGAGGGTTTGAGGATTTATCAAATAGCATTTTCAAAGAAACCGTTAAAACCCATAAAAGGTGTCGTGAACCGAAAAATTCAAAGAATCTGATAAAAACCCATGTAGGGTGTCTGGAACCGAAAAGGTCGAAGAATTTTTTGTCTTAACTTAATGTGCTAGTAAAAACCGAACAATTTTAGGAAAAATTTGAATTTGACCCGGATACACACAAAAAAAAAATATTAATAATAATAAAAAATCAAGTCACGTGATTTTAGGATTTGAGTTCACGTTTCAATGCGATAATAACGAAATAATGAGTTGAACATCTCTGCAAACACTACAGTAAAACTAGATTATCTCCCTTAAACTTAAACATAGCCACTAAGCCAGAGGCGTCACTAGGGTTGGTGTCACCCGGGGCGGTAGCTCATGGTGTCACCCGGGGCTGTAGCTCCTGGTGTCACCCCGTCATGATTTAACCCATAGAACTCCTCCGAGTTTTCCAGTGCCAAGTATCGGAAATATATAGAAATTTACTTTCTGATGTCACCACCCTGATGGTGTCACCCGGGGCGGACCGCCCCCCACCGCACCCCTAGCGAGGCCACTGCACTAAGCTATGAAAATAGGATTCGATTACATATCAAGTCAACCAGGAACTTTGGGGTGAAAACATATGAGACCTAAGATGTTAGGGTTGCTATTGGTGAAACTCGTGAGTCAGGTGGGGCTGGTGAAACAGCTATTGGTGAAACTGTTGAGTCAGGTGAGACTGGTGAAACAGGTTTGACTGGTAGAATGCGATCAGACAATGACGTAAAAACTGACATCTACAAGCTGCGAGGAGTCCTGGTAGGGGGGGGGGCAACAAAACAAAGAAGGTTTGGCAAAAAGCAGAGAACAGTGGAAACATAAACACACTTTAAAAACTTTGCTGCAAGTAGAATGCAAGCTTGCTGTACGTCATTTCGTGCCACTCACCAGAAACGATTGTTTTGTTTGTTTGTTTGTTTGTTTTTGTTTGGCTTTGTGTGTTTGCTTTTTATTAAGTCAATTGATGTGGCATTTGTTAAACTCAATAAACTGTTACGCCCGGTTTGATATTTTGGCGAAAACAATTTCTCAGAACTGTGTCTTTATTAGACGTGTAGCATCAATTTCTTTAATGTAAACATCAAACTCTCAGAGGCGTATCTATGATATTAAGATGCGTAGGTAGGATATTCAGAGGCGTGGCTAGGATGTTAAGAGTCGTGGCTAGGATATTCAGAGGCACAGCTAGGATATTCAGAGGCAGAGCTAGGATATTCAGAGGTGTAACTATGATATTCAGAAGTATGGCTATAAAATTCAGAGGTGTAGCAAGCATATTCAGAGGTGTAGCTGTAGGAAATTTAGAAGCGTAGCTAGAATATTTAGAGCCACAGCTAGGACATTCGGAGCCATGGCTAGCCCATTCAGAGGCGTAGCTATAAAACCCAGAGGCGTAGCTATGATATTCAGAGGTTGATATTTTGGGACGTGGCTCACGGTGACATTGGCATCCCAGCCATTAAATTAACATCATGCCCTTGTTCACTTATAATATGGCGATGTACTTAAGTATTTGCTTTCTTTTACTTATTAAAAATCGTTTTACGAAATTATTAGTAGACCACTTCGTTTAAAAAAAATTAAATAAAAAAAAAATAAAAAAATAAATAAAAATAAAAAAAAACGTAGTATGCAGATAGCGCCATAAATTTAAATGTTTAGAACTGCGATAGACACGAAAGTTCAGATTGCACTCCATGTCTATAGATAAGGCTACCTGTACCAGATGACCGTATTTAATTCGGACTTATTGGACTTACAGTCAACAAACCTTACAATCGTCCATTCTCTGCAATGCTTTCTCCTCGTCGTTGGAATAGTTCGTATTTTTGACAGCATCAATTTGCTGCCTTAGTATTTAATTGTCTAGACAAGGGTTCTCCGAAGTTTTCTGCCGGAGGGCCGCATTAAATGTTAAACAGCAGCTTGGGGGCCGGCTACACGCAGTTTTGTGGTGGTAAACGATACGTAAAAGTAGTATCCTTTTTTTAGATTATAAGGTCTACGGGGCCGGATGAGAAGGCCTCGCGGGCCGAATCTGGCCCGCGGGCCGTAGTTTGAAGACTCCTGGTCGAGACTATCTTCCATCTGATATGATGTTATAATTTTATAACCAGTGGTTTTGACAAGGGAAAGTAGTTAACGGCTATTTAATGATCTGTAAAATATTCACAAAGCGTGTAACGGAATGATGCACTAAATGATATCAAACATTTACTTATTCAAGCCCAGATAAAATTTCTTCCCCCCCCCCCTCTTCCTGCTGTTTTCTGCCATGGCTCCAGTTGCACCCCCTCATCTGACATGATACTAGTTGTGTCCCCTCACTTACTAAGACTCATTTGTGTTGTTTGGACTCACGAATCATTCACATCATCATGTAAACGTACCTAACTTTGTTGTGTAGACTCACGAATCATGCATATCATCATGTAAACGTACCTAACATTGCTGTGTCGTTTGGACTCACGAATCATTCACATCATCATGTAAACGTACCTAACTTTGTTGTGTAGACTCACGAATCATGCACATCATCATGTAAACGTACCTAACATTGCTGTGTCGTTTGGACTCACGAATCATTCATATCATCATGTAACCGTACCTAACGTTGTTGTGTAGTTTGGACTCACGAATCATTCATATCATCATGTAAACGTACCTAACTTTGTTGTGTAGACTCACGAATCATTCACATCATCATGTAACCGTACCTAACTTTGTTGTGTAGACTCACGAATCATCGAATCATTCACATCATCATGTAACCGTACCTAACTTTGTTGTGTAGACTCACGAATCATTCATATCATCATGTAACCGTACCTAACTTTGTTGTGTAGACTCACGAATCATTCACATCATCATGTAAACGTACCTAACTTTGTTGTGTCGTTTGGACTCACGAATCATTCACATCATCATGTAACCGTACCTAACTTTGTTGTGTTGTTAGTAATTTTGTAATCGCAACCACCGAAGAGTTCTTACCTTGCGCCGATGTTAAACTCACAAGTACAGACAAAACAACAAAAATCTTGACGTTGCCCATCAGTAATCCTTGTCCATGACAGCTGGCCATAA
Organism: Radix auricularia; assembly: GCA_002072015.1. Lineage (NCBI taxonomy): Eukaryota > Metazoa > Mollusca > Gastropoda > Lymnaeidae > Radix > Radix auricularia. Next base: position 1,244,323 of record MUZC01000003.1, on the reverse strand, counting down.
TTCCTGGAACCCTGGCTGGTGAGATGTGATAGCCGCTAGACTATCACTTGATGTCATACAATAAACTATCACTTGATGTCATACAATAAACTATCACTTGATGTCATACAATAAACTATCACTTGATGTCATACAATAAACTATCACTTCTTATGTCAAACACTACATAACCACTAAATGTCAAGAGTTAGACTATATAACTTCATGTCATCCAATAAGCTATCACTTTGGCCTCATACTCATATTCGATTCTTGTTCCCGGAAAAGCTCCAAACACGCCAAGTGAAGACTTACGTGAGGTCACGTGATTATAAATGAGTTCACTTTTGAAAACAAAAATTCACTGGGAAAAAAATCAACCTTAAATAATGTTTTATTTTTAACATTGAAAGAAAAGATTCAGATCCCATGCCCTCAAACAACCAATATTTCCTCAGCTATGAAAGCATCACAAAATAAAAAATCTGAAATGGTTACTGGCACAGTTAAATCTGAAATGGTTACTGGCACAGTTAAATCTGAAATGGTTACTGGAACAGTTAAATCTGAAATGGTTACCGGCACAGTTAAAAATAATGACGTCCACTTTTATACCAGACCATAATGGCAGGCTCCACCCCCACCCCCACCCCGCCTCTTTCGACAAAATAGACCAAAAACTCCACCCATTATCCGACCTAATACTGAGAAGTCACCAGTGGCATAATCACCAGTGGCGTAGTCACCAGTGGCGTAGTCACCGGTGGCATAATCACTAGTGGCGTAGTCACCAGTGGCATAATCACCAGTGGCGTAGTCACCAGTGGCATAGTCACCAGTGCCGTAGTCACCAGTGGCGTAGTCACAAGTGGCGTAGTCACAAGTGGCGTAGTCGCCAGTGGCGTAGTCGCATGTGCGTCACTGGGGTCGGTGTCACTCTTCGAGGCAAAGTCACGGAGTCAACCCATTAGACGCACCTTTGAGTACCTTTTTGTTTGAAACGACTTGAGTGGCACCTTCCAGTTTTGGCACCATACTTTGATGGCACCCGTCTCTGCAAGCATTCTGCTCTGGTGGAGCCTGATTTTTTTCCTTCCGAACTTCCCCTCCCCGCTAATTTTAAACTTGTAATAAATTTATTAGTAAAACCCCATGCATCTCCTAACCTAGTTCACCCCCTAGCAGTGGCGTAGCTATGAATTTGTAAGGGTTTGGGGGCCCGGGGGAGGGCTTAAGTTCTTTGGGAGCCCTACATCCATGGTGGTAGGGTAATATTTAATGTTAAAAAAATAAATTCAGACACTAATATGGGGCTACCCTCATGTTCGGGCCCGGGGGACTTTCGAATTTTGTCCCCTTCCCTTAACTATTCTACTACCCCCTAGAGACTATGGCGGATTAAGTGGTGAGCTGAACGGGCTAAAGCCAGGGGCCCCCGACGGTTTGAGGGCCCCCAAACTTTTCATATTTTATAATAAAAGTCTACAACGAACCCTTGAAGATAAAATAAAATAAATAAATTTATAAATATTATCTATTAAACTGATCACTATTCAGACCTAATAGTTCTAATAGTTTATATTTTAAATATTTTTCAACTTAGACAAGCTCCGCTGGCCGTGTGCAAAGAGCATATGGTGTTGGGATCGATTCCCAGAGGTGGAATCATAAATATTTTTCTTTTCACACTCAATTGTAACATACCGGCGAACACTTCAAACAGTTATTTCGTTGCGTTCGTTTTTTTTCATGATTAATATTGAGTTAGTTACATTGTTATATTAGCTGTTAGCAATCTGTTTATCTTAAGTGATGCTGGCTGGATAGGGCCCCCGTTTGATTGCAGCCCGGGGCCCCGTGCAGTCTTAATCCGCCCCTGCCTAGAGACCCTTCCGGAAGTCCCCACTACAAAACAAAGCGGCAAAAATTTAAAACAAACTTTGACACAGGTTACACGCCGACCCCCTGTAATTTCGCCAGAGGTAGCTTTCAATCGCATTTCACACAAAACCAACGGAGCTTGCGATCGTCATCTTCACGACAGACGACAACACGGAAGTTTCAGCGGTTGGCTACAAGGCCGCACCTTTCTGCGCATGTGCGGGTGTCGGGGGAACTAAAGATCTTTTGAAACATCGAAGAAATCTACTCACAATTTTTTTAAACCTAAACAAGTCTTTAATCGTTTCAATTTATCACGCACTTGCTATGGAGAACATTGAGTTTTTGAGGATTTATGACGATTAGCCAGATTCACAAAAGTATTTGCCTGATACGCCTCGTTTCCTAATTAAGACAATGCCTTTTGTTATTACTCTTAAAGTCTCTAGTCAGGTGAATGGGTTACGTTTCTTTGTTTACCTTAGTATAGGTGTTATTCCCAGGTCATGACTTCTGTAATTAGAAAAACAACACCTGGACACCCTGGCGAGTTCCACCCCCACCCACCTACCCAGCTGGTGGACCATCTGGACACCCAGGAAGACTGTCGAAAGTTTCTCCCATGAAAAGTAGGAACTCACAATGATGTGATGGCTTGCCTTTAATCCACACCTGTCCATGCCCCAGAACCCACATAAAAAAATATTTACATACAAAATTCATTAACGGTGGCGGCAGACGTTGAAATAGGAACATTAGTTTTTCCAAAGTCTTCTGTCTACGTGACAATGGGAATGTGACGCATGTAACAATTTAAAAAACCTCACTGCCATTGCAGGAAATAACGTGTCTTTGTCAGAGTTTGATTTAGAAAAATTAATGTCTTAAGTCTCAAGTATTTTAAGCAAACAAATAAATCAATAAAACTGTCAAGCCACTAAAAACTTTGCCGAATTTCAAATTAAAATGTTCAGTCTTCCAAAAACATGTATGTTATGAGTTATGGGGCTCTTTCAGGGCATTTAAATCCAGGATTTAAATACCGAATCTCACCTTTAAATGATTTCGCTTTTTTTTTTTTTAATTATTTTTTTTTAAAGAAAAAAAAGTGGGGAAAAAAGGCAAGTGTCAAACCAAAGGCCATTTGTCAGTTAAAATACGATAAGATCCACATTCGCGAAAGGGAGAGAATTTTTAAAATTCAGATAAATTGTTAGGTTGATAATTCAAATGGGAATGATCGGCAAATAAAATTTTACATTTTTTTTTACATTTTAAACTTACAACAAATTTTAAACAGTTTTTAAACTTAAATGTTTTATAAGAATTAATTCCAACGTCTGGATAAACATTCGAATTAACCATAAAACAATCCCATGAAATTGTGTTAAAAACAGCAATCTTAAATAAATTTCACCCTCACCCCCATTTTTCCTCGACGTGCACTAAACTATGTTAATATTAGTTATTATTATTAGCTATGATTTTTTTCAAAGACCTCATAATCATTTTTTTCACTACGTTGTTTTCCGTCACATTTTGTTCCCTTTTAGGTCATTTTTTTTTAAATGCTCAAAACTTAACTATTCAATGAATAAAAATATTGTTAGGAGATATATTTAAATATAAGTACTACAATATAATGTCAATAAATTGAAATTTTGCTATTTCATTTTGCTATATCATTTTCCTTATAAAACTGCTTACTTTAAAGTTTAGTCATTTATTCATAAATATTAAAAATATGAAAACGTTTTCTATAATTTAAATTGCTATTTTATCGATTAAAATAAGTTTAATCGATAAAAATTTTTACTGATTAAATGAGAAATTAATCGTTAATTCCTGTAGCCCTACTGTTAACACATGAAATTGATACCTGTTAACAAAACCTTCTGTGACACAGGATTGTCAACCCGACATGATGCTGTACGTTCTGTTAATAAATCATACCATGAGAATATTGCAACACTGAAAGAATTAGCGACTGACAAAAATCATCCACGTTACTGTTAACTTGAAGCAGAAGGATTTCGGTAGAAAATTTAACAACTGGAAGTAGCTATTTTACTTGAAATTTTGGAAACAATTTTAAAAAGGTTTCAGAAAACGATTGTATCTCTTCAAGATCCGAGAATATCTTTAAATTTACCCATGATTTTGAAGTATCTCATTAAGTTTGTTATAAGACATCATTCTTAATTTGATTCCTATAAAGACAAAGTAAATGATGAGTCCATGGAAAAAAAGAGAAAAAAATAAATTTAAAAAAATCAATACTAAAAAAAAAAGAGGAAGTGTCAGTTTGATAAAGGGCCATCGCCAAAACGGTATTTCTGGTAATCATTGGTAAAGTTTCTTGAGCCCTATAACATCGGTTAGGCGCATATAAAGACATCCATGAGAAATTTGGCTTTTTACAACCCTAACTGAGCTCAGCAATGACGCCTTCCGATAAGCAGCAGTCAAGTTAATGGAAGAATATTCATGTAATTTCAAAGATTGCTTACCTTCAGAATTAGTCCAATTTTCAGATTTCTTTTTTTTAAAGTTATTGTCCAACCCCAGGCTCATGATAAGGAAAAGGAAGAAGCACACAGCGAAACTCAAAACACGTGCACAGAGCTAAAAAAAAAATAAAAAAATTGCTGCTTTTGAATGAGTTAAATTTTACAAGTTCTTTACAAATGTAAAATCGCATTTCGCATCTAGATATCTCTCAATGATAGACATCAAACTGCAGCAGAGAGCGATCATTCAGTCTATAAAGTTTAAAAGAATATAAAAAAGAGTTAGACTTTGCGTGGTACAACCAAAACTGATGTACTCTCTCTAATGAGCATTGAAAAGGAACTATTGTACGCTTACTTTGCTTTACTGACTTGATTGATGACCTCGCCATGAGAAAAATTCGCAAACGAAAGTTGTGGGAAGAAATAATTCTAATAAATATTTTTATGGCTTTTTTAAAAATTTAAAATAGAGAAAACAATTCGTTATCCAATTTTTTTTTAAAGTTTTAATTTTTAAAAAAAATAATTTAAAAAATACGGAATAACGCGTAATATATATTCTTTATGAGGCGCGTTTAAATTTTCTTAAATAAGCATCAACAAGAATATGTTTTGATTTTTGGGGGGAGAAAAGTCGTACTCCCCCGCCACCCCACTTAGATATACAGACGCTCCTTCTATGCAGAAGATAATTGCGTCCACAGACCATGACAGATGATCTGTCAAGTGATGCAGCGGTCACAGGCCACGGCTATGAGGGTTCCACCCGCCTAACCATTGTTAGCTAGATTTCCATTCGGAGCTGGGTGACTCAAGGTCTCCATAGGCCACAAGAACAAATCCTTGCCTTCGCATGGATTTGAACTCTTGACAATCGGTACGCCAGTCGAGCGCGCTTGCCACTCGACCACCGTGTGTATAGTGTAGTAGGGATTCGTCCATGCTGTCTATGCTGTCGGTGTGTCAAAGAACTTGAAATTATAAGTTTTGAATTTAATTTTATTTTTAGTCCACTTATAAAAACGTGTTGTTGGTTGTTTTTTTATTTTTTTTAATTTTTTTTTTTGTTTTGTTTGTTTGTTTGTTTTTAAATATTTTTAACCTCTATTTATTCATATATTTAGTTCTGTTCTTTTCCCCACCCGGGATATTTATCCCTTTTCCCCCTTGCCACTTTGCCACGCCACTGCCTCTATTGACGTCAAAGTCAATGCCAAAGTATTTCAAGTATTAGTATGACCGCTTCATAACAGTTCGGAAATTAAGTTTAAAAAGATTCATAGTAATTTAATTAAATCTTATAATAGTATTTAGCGTTTTGATTTATGAGTTAGTTTTTAAATTAACTTTTCAATCACTTATAATTATTTTATTAGTAGTACTGTATTATTTGTAATTTATAATTGGTAAGCTATACATTTGTTAAAAGCTGAAATAAAATAAACATGTAGTATTTAACCGAGAATAAATATACATTTACTTCCGGGGTTACGAAGCATAAACATACATCTACGTTTTTTGGCTGGAAATCCTATACATTACTTTTCATTAGTCCAACTGAATTACCATGTCTGAAAGAAAGGTTTTAAATGTAAGTAGAGTCGATATATATATAGTTTAAATTTAGTAATTTTTTTAAAATTTGAATGTATTTAATAGAGGAAAGTATAAGAATAAAAAAGAAGTGGGGTAAGTCATGTCATAGTCATAGTAATAGTACTCACTCATACTCATACTATTTGATATCATACTCATAGTCATACTATTATTATACTATACTCATACTCATAGTCATAGTCATTGTCATCAACTGACTAAATGACTTCATGTCAATAATGAAAATAATGTCATGTTAATTTTTTGTTAGTTAATATAAAATAGTTAGTAAGTTGTCAACAACGAGTTAGTCGAGTTGACTATACAGAATATAATAACGTAGTTGACAATTCCAATCATTGATTTGATGACTGATCACTGATACTGATACTGGTCAGAGTTGACAATACAGAATATAATAAGCATAGTATTCAGTAGTTGACAATAGTATTAATGAAGACCAATGAAGTGACAAGTCCAATAAATGATTTGATGACTGATACTGATACTTACTAAATTGATCAAAGGCGTCACTAGGGTTGATGTCACCCAGGGCGGTAGCTCATACTCATGTCATCATGTTGTCACCCCCTCACTCCGAGTTTTCCAGTGCCAATGAACAAGAACATACAGAATTTTACATTTTGGTGTCACCCCCCTTGTGGGGCCCCCACCGCACCCCCTAGTGATGCCACTGATGTCGATAATGATGGCATTGTCATTGTGGCAATTGTGGCTTAGCAATAGCTGTCAGTATATTAGAATGTTTATGACTTATGATTACTCTTTAGTTAGGCATACATCTGAATCTGAGTAACAAATGATGATTATAGCAGTTTTAAAATACAATACATGTATATGTATAAATATAGTTGAGGCCTAAGTTTAAAGATACTTAACTTTAATTTTAAATTTATTTGTTTGTTTTCTCTCCACAGAAATACTACCCACCAGAATTTGACCCCTCTAAGATACCTAAGCTTAAACAGCCGAAGAATAGGACATTTAGCATAAGAATTATGGCACCTTTCAATATGAGGTATATACTTAAGTTTTGTAAATAAATACTTCCTGAACATTTGCTAATTAACTCTTAAAGTCGCAAAGCATTGTAATGCGTCAATGCCCGCTATCCTTAAAGCGCCCTAAAGCGTCCCTAGATACCACTCTTCGTTAGAAATGAGATCTCGGAAAGTAAAAACTCTTCAATGCTTGAAAAATGATGTATTTGACTTCCGGCAATGGCGGCTGTTGCCCGCACTAGTGTTATCACTCAATTCACGATGTTTTTGATAGTTTTTACTTTTTTTTTTTTTTTTTTTTTTTTTTTTTTGAAGAAGCAATTTTTTCTATACTTTATTATAAAAATTATAGTACTAAACTACAGGCAAAATATAGTCTTTAACTTAAAACAGTGTTTTGGATGTGTAAAATAACCATTCTTAGCCTAATAAATGAAGTCAGTATGACAATAGTATTATAAATGGATTTTACGCAATTTTTTAAATTTCATAACCAGTTGATCGTAATACGGGAAATCCTTACGGGAATGAGGCAGAAGTTTATTGAAAACCTTATGCGACTTTAAGAGTTAATGTACTGTATCATGTCATTAATGATGTTCAAAATTCCACATCAAAGTCTGTTGACATCCTGCTGATTTTTTCGGGATATAAACAAATAATTTGCAAAACTTCTCTGACACAAATCTTTAAGTCCTTACTTTGGATTCTCACGTATACAATTTTTATTAACAGCACTAACTCTTACACTTAGACCCTAAATTTTAAAAAGTATTCAAAGTATGCTAAAGATTATTTTCCATTACTTTTTCTTTTTCAGTTTTGACCTTTTTAATCGTAATCAAATTTAATTTATGCCTTACAGGTGCAACACTTGTGGTGAATACATCTACAAAGGGAAAAAATTCAACTCCAGAAAGGAAAACGTTGATGATGAAGACTACCTTGGTTTGCGCATTTTCAGATTTTATATCAAATGTCCAAGGTGTGTGGCTGAAATAGCATTTAAGGTAAATATGATTTTGTAATTTAGAAAAAATTAGTGGGATACTAATAATTGGGCCTCTGGGGGTCTAATTGGTAGCACGCTGGACTGCTGTACCGTTGCAAGTACACAGTGCGAACCGTGGTATTGGCAATGCCCCCAGGGCATTGTGCTAGCCACACAATCCCCTGCTTGTTAGTGGTGGCTAAATTATCTTGTGATCGCTACTTCACTTGCCCTAAAGTCTGACATAGACTGAAAAGGGGGTTATATTATAATTATATAATAAATCAGGAATTTGTTTTGCCATCATTAAAATTGGATTTTATACCCTTGAAAACAATCTTGAAACGTCCACTAAACACTCTTTACATAGCAGCAAACTATTATTTTTTTTTTTTTAGTTTGTTTTGAATAACTAGCTTGAAACTCTTTGTGATTTTTTTTTTATATAGATGTTTTTATTTTTAAAAAGCTTGTTGGAATGTCTTTTGATGACTTTAAGAAATACATAGACAGATTTGGCAAACACTGACTATGCCCTTGAAGCTGGAGCAACAAGGCTGTTTGAAGCAGAGAAGCTGGCACATCAAATGGCAGAGAAAGAAAGAAAAGAAAAAGAAGAGGATGAAATGAACCCAATGAANAGACTGACAGACCGACTCACTGACTGACTCACTGACTGACTGACTGACTGACTGACTGACTGACTGACTGACTGACTGACTGACTGACTGACTGACTGACGGACGGACGGACGGAAATGCGTCTTAGCGCATTATATAATAGATATGTTTTTTTAATACTGCGTACCTTACAACAAATGAACTGTGCTGAAAAATAACTAGAGCCGAAAATGGTGTTTCAAAATGTTGATGAAAAAAATGTCTTAAAATTTTAGGTACAGGGGCTCCACGTATTTTTATTTTTGGCATTGGCAAAAGAAAGCGTTCTTCCTTTTTGCCATTTTACTTCAACGAAATTCTTACAAATTACTTCATGGGTGTTATTGTAATCAATACCTACGTTGTAAACTCTAAGACATCATTAATATTTTCCACCCATTTGACGTCATCGTACTTTGTACTCAAACAGCATAATTTTTATGAAATTCTTATAATTATAATGTCGCCGTGACAGAAAAACTATCATTTTTGATGAGGCCGTGGGCCAGCTAATATTTGCTGCATTTCCCCATGGGCTGGACTTTGGACTCCCCTGCACTAGTTAAACTTTAAACACCGCTGTTCGACTATCTTTTTTAAAAAAATTCCTTATATTAACTTCACCGCTGTCTCTCTCTTGGTCCATCCGACGGGTCATCCGCCGGGGTGGCGGAAATACAAAAGTAAAAACAAACAGACATAAAAAAAAAGTTTTTTACTATAAATCCCTTATACATGAAACAGAACTAAAAGTATTGATTACTTTCAAAACAAACATTTACAGACTGAAAGTGACTTAAATCCCAAATGCTCTAAAATGGGTACGGGTGGGGTTCCGAGTTGGTCGCCGATCCTTTGAGTTAACTCAGCGAACACGTGGATGTCAACAACAACAGACGGATACCATACATTTATATAGAGATAAACCTAAAGTGCATTAATTGTATTAAGGTACATTAGATCGATCTGCAATTTAAAAAAAATGCATTGTTAGGTGACACGAGTCTATGTGAAATTTTTTTTTACTTTAGTTTTTCCGCCGTACGAACAGACCAAGAGACGACGGTGAAGTTAATATAAGTATTATAAGGGATTTAATTAAAATTCCCGTAATTACAAAGTTTTTCAACATAAATCCCTTACATTTGAGACAGAACTAAAAGTTTTGAGGATGTTCAAACATTTACAAACTACAAGTGACTGAACGCCCAAATGCTGTAAAACGGGGACGGGTGGGCGTGCGGGGTGGTCAACGATCGTTGCAGTGAACTCAGAAAGCACGTGGATATCCACAACAACAGACTGCTACCGTATTTATTTATTTATTTATTTATAAAGGACGCTTCTATAGCGCAGTTTCTTAAAGCTCACTGCGCTTTACAAAAACACTACCAAAAATTAATAGTTGCATTCAATAATCATACATCTTACACAGTAAAAATACATGGAAGAATTTCAACATATTTTATGTTACAAAATAAAACGAAGAGGTACGGTTCTTTTTCAATAAATATAGAAATAAATACGGTACATTTATATAGAGATAATCCACAAGTGCATTAATTTAATTACGGTACATTCAATCGATCTGAAATTTTGATATTATGCATTGTTAGGATGACTCAAGTCTATGTGCAAAATTTCAGCACATTAGCATAAACGGAAATTTTGGTCACTTTTTACTTTTTTTTCGCCGCCCCGACGCACGACCGAAGGACGGACCGAGAGAGAAAGAGAGAGAGAGAGAGAGAGAGAGAGAGAGAGAGAGAGGGAGAGAGAGAGAGAGAGCCGACGGTGAAGTTAATATAAGGCATTTAATAAAAACAACTTGTAAAAAAAGTTTTTGACTATTAATCCCTTACATATGAGACAGAATTCGAAGTATTGATTATATTCAAAATAAAATGCACTGCATGACAAATATTTACAGGGGACGGGTGGGTGTAGGGGTGTGGTCAACCATGGCGAGACTGAACTCCAGCAAACACGTGAATGTCAACAACAGAGGGCTACCATAAATTTATATAGAGATAAACTAAATTTGCATTTATTTAATTACGGTACATTCAGTGGCGTAGCTAGGGGGGGGGGCGGTGGGGGCGGTCCGCCCCGGGCGGCACTCATCTGAAGGGCGGCACTGGTTGGCATTTGAAAAATAAAGCCCTTTCCGACAGCCGCAAATTTTCTTTTGAAGGGGAAAATCAAGGTGAAACAAAAATATTCCTAATTTCAAGTCTTAATTAACGGATTCACGCAACATTTCAAACATTTAAAGTGGCTCAAAAAAGTATCGATTTGTTTGGAAAATTAAGCTTTATATGTCACTAATGGCGCTTTTATAAGAAAACTACACAAAAAAAAACTACACATCACCGGTGGGCCGAATAATGTGTACTATTAATATCGCCACGACTTTTTTCCTGGGAATTTCGAAAAGCGCAAAATGATGCGCTATCAAATACCCACATGATATGGTGGTTCAAATATTGTGTAATTTATATTACTGTTTCAGTTTTAGAACATTATATTAAGGTAACTTACTAAAAAATTTAATGTATTTTTTATTGTATTAAAGTAGCATACATAGTATGTATTTTTCATCGAAATTCGGTTATTCTTTAAAACTGCTACGTCCATAAAATTAAATTAATGTGTAAATAATTTGAATTCGTCTATTTTATTGATTTTTTATTTTTTTTAGATTTAGCGTAAGAGAATGAACATATTTAAATTTCTCCGTTAATAAACATCGCAATAGCATAAANGAGTAATGGTCCAATAACTGTGAGTAATGGTCCGATAACTGGGAGTAATGGTCCAATAACTGGGAGTAATGGTCCAATAACTGGGAGTAATGGTCCAATAACTGGGAGTAATGATCCACTAACTGGGAGTAATGGTCACATAACTGGGAGTAATGATCCAATAATTGGGAGTAATGGTCCAATAACTGGGAGTAATGGTCCAATAACTGGGAGTAGTGGTCCAATAACTGGGAGTAATGGTCCAATAACTGGGAGTAATGGTCCACTAACTGGGAGTGATGGTCCAATAACTGGGAGTAATAGTCCAATAACTGTGAGTAATGGTCCAATAACTGGGAGTAATGGTCCAATAACTGGGAGTAATGGTCCAATAACTGGGAGTAATGATCCACTAACTGGGAGTAATGGTCACATAACTGGGAGTAATGGTCCAATAACTGGAAGTGATGGTCCACTAACTGGGAGTAATGGTTCAATAACTGGGAGTAATGGTCCACTAACTGGGAGTAATGGTCAAATAACTGGGAGTAATGGTCCAATAACTGAGAGTAATGGTCCAATAACTGGGAGTAATGGTCCAATAACTGGGAGTAATGATCCACTAACTGGGAGTGATGGTCCAATAACTGGGAGTAATGGTCCACTAACTGGGAGTAATGGTCCACTAACTGGGAGTAATGGTCCAATAACTGGGAGTAATGGTCCAATAACTGGGAGTAATGGTCCAATAAATGGGAGTAATTGTCCAATAACTGGGAGTAATGGTCCAATAACTGGCAATAATGGTCCAATAACTGGCAGTAATGGTCCAATAACTGGGAGTAATGGTCCAATAACTGGGAGTAATGGTCCAATAACTGGGAGTAATGGCCCAATAAC
>MUZC01000003.1:1211838-1231906 GCA_002072015.1 Radix auricularia | reverse complement strand
CTGGGAGTAATGGTCCAATAGCTGGGAGTAATGGTCCAATAGCTGGGAGTGATGGTCCAATAGCTGGGAGTAATGGTCCAATAACTGGGAGTAATGGTCCACTAACTGGGAGTAATGGTCCACTAACTGGGAGTAATGGTCCAATAACTGGGAGTAATGTTCCATTAACTGGGAGTAATGGTCCAATAACTGGGAATAATGGTCCACATACTGGGAGTAATGGTCCAATAACTGGGAGTAATGGTCCAATAACTGGGAGTAATGGGCCACTAACTGGGAGTAATGGTCCACTAACTGGGAGTAATGGTCCAGTAACTGGGAGTAATGGTCCAATAACTGGGAGTAATGGTCCACTAACTGAGAGTAATGGTCCAATAACTGGGAGTATTGGTCCAATAACTGGGAGTAATGGTCCAATAACTGGGAGTAATGGTCCACTAACTGGGAGTAATGGTCCACTAACTGGGAGTAATGGACCAATAACTGGGAGTAATGGTCCACTAACTGGGAGTAATGGTCCAATAACTGGGAGTAATGGTCCACTAACTGAGAGTAATGGTCCAATAACTGGGAGTATTGGTCCAATAACTGGGAATAATGGTCCAATAACTGGGAGTAATGGTCCACTAACTGGGAGTAATGGTCCAATAACTGGGAGTAATGGTCCACTAACTGAGAGTAATGGTCCAATAACTAGGAGTATTGGTCCAATAACTGGGAATAATGGTCCACTAACTGGGAGTAATGGTCCACTAACTGGGAGTAATGTTCCACTAAATGGGAGTAATTGTCCACTAACTGGGAGTAATGGTCCAATAACTGGGAGTAATGGTCCAATAACTGGGAGTAATGGTCCAATAACTGGGAGTAATGGTCCAATAACTGGGAGTAATGGTCCAATAACTGGGAGTAATGGTCCAATAACTGGGAGTAATGGTCCAATAACTGGGGGTAATGGTCCAATAACTAGGAGTAATGGTCCAATAACTGGGAGTAATGGTCCAATAACTGGGAGTAATTGTNTTTTTTTTTTTTTGCTGTAAATTTGGAGTATGTTTTTCTTCCTCAATAACTCTCTTGTGGCCTTAAACAAAAAAAGGAATCTTGTATTTTTTAAAATGTGTACAAATATGTATATCATCTTATGCGGCCTCCTTTATTAATCTTACATAAATATGGCATGGAATTGTTTCCCATCTTTTAATTTTACAAAGAAATGATGCAATTAAATTATTTATTGTTTATTTATTTATAAATTATTAAGACCATCGTATGATTGGTTTAAGTGGCCGTCCTTAAATGACGTCACGCGATTTTTCACCCCCTGCCCCCTGGTCACACGTCATCACAAAAAACTTAGACCCCTTCTTCAATGTGACATCACAAAGGTCCCCACCCCCTTAAGAGCCGTATTTTATATTTGAAAATGAGCAGGTTTCCATTCAATTCTTTTGTCATTTAAATATTTTTAGTGTAAGGCTGCACTCTAATATCCTAACACGCGTAAATCCATTTCAAAACTTCATTCAATAAAGTGCCGGTAATCATATATTTAAGTGGAACTTTTATTTAAAGTTGCGCGTTTTGATGTGATTTCAAATGTGTGACACCTCTCAGCCGCATGTGTGACGTCATTTCTCCCTTAAAAGGGCGGCAAATTGGAGACCGCCCCGGGCGGCAAAAGCTCTAGCTACGCCACTGGGTACATTCGATCGATCTGGAATTTTGATACAATGCATTGTTAGGAGACACGAGTCTATTTGCAAAATTTCAGCTCGATAGCGTGACGGCAAATTTGTAACTTTTGAATTTTATTTTTCCGCCGTACGACACATTGGACGGACGAGCCAAAATACGGCGGTGAAGTTAATATAAGGGATTTATTAAACCACACTTAAAAACAAAGTTTTTTTACTATAAATCCTTTATATGTGAGACCGAATTAAAGGTTTTGATGGTGTTCAAACACAGACTGAACGTGACTGAGCACCCAAAAGCTGTAAAATGGGGATGGGTGGGGTGCGGGGTTGTCAACGATCGTTGAAGTGAACACAGCAAACACGTGGATGTCAACAACAGACCGCTACCATTCATTTATATAGAGATAAACTAAAAGTGCATTAATTTTATTACGGTACATTCGATCGATCTGCAATTTTGATACAATGAATTGTTAGGTGACACAAGTCTATGTGCAAAAATTCAGCTCAATAGTATGACGGAAAGTGGGTCATTTTTTACTTTTAATTTTCCCTCATACGGATGGACCAAGAGAGACGGCAGTGTAGTTAATATAAGGGATTTAAAAATGGCCTATTTCCCTTGACGCTAACGAACTGAAATTTTGCACATAGACGGCACAAACCATAAATAAGCGTAAGACGCAATGATATTCTGTATAGAAGTGGCGTCTGTAATAGATAGATAAGAAAAGATTGCTCTCAAATACTCTTCTATGACACAAAAGCAAATGATGAGAAGTGCATGAGAGAAGGGTTATTGTGTTCAACATACACTAAATTTAGTAGGCATAAGTGCCGTGTACGCTTGTTTAGAGGCAATAAACTTCTACCAATACGGTGTCATTGATCTATATTTTTTCTCAGCTTCAACCAAACTGATGAAAGACTCTGAGAGGATGCCTTGTGATACCAGATGGGAAGCAGATGCTTTAGCAACTGGAACTATACTCAAGTCACATCCTCAGATTATTGAAGTGTTAGAATGTTTACAAGAAGACCAGTCACAGAAGGGGTCACCAGAAGAGAAGCAGAACACATTGATAAGGAGATGCAAAAATTATAATTTGTTCTCATGCTTATCTTTTGGGAAGAAGAGTTACATAATTTTCTCAGGCTCAGTCAAGCTCTTCAAAATGATAAAGTGAACTAAAAAACGTAAGCTGATTTGTATTCTCCACTAGCAGATCACGTACAGAAATCTAAGAATGAATTTGAAAGATTTGAAGAAGCTGCAAAAGAAAAACCACTTCATTGAAAATTCAACTTGAACCCATAATTGAAAACCAAAGACAGTGGTCTATGATGGTGATGCCTCTGAGGTATCTCTAAATGCCAGAGAAAAATTTCGTATATCTGCTTTCTACGCCATTGTTGACTAACTTGAAACAGAGATATGTAGACCAGCACAAGCATATAATGATAAAGCAGTTAGATTTTCTTGTTTTCTTGGTCGATGACCACACAAATCTCGATGTTGTGAAGGATTATTAAATGCTGCTGACCATCTGAACTACAACAGTTCCACTCATATATTCGCCACAAGTTGTGTGCATCAAAATCTGATAACCACGCGTTTAAGTGTGTTTTTCCAAGTGTAGAAATCGCCTTGCGCATATTTTAACATTAAAGTTAACGAACTGTTCAACTGAGCATTCTTTTTCTTAGTTGACATGTACCAAAAATCCAATGAAACAAGAAAGGATTGATTCCTTATCTTTGCTGAGTATTTTTTCAATTTTATACAATACTAGCGTTTTCCCCGCGCGTTGCTGCGGGAAGTTGGAGAATTAGGGATGAGTGAGTGTATTCTTCTTCTTCTTCGTTCTCAATATTGAATATTGAGTTTTGCGTGCCACGAGTTTTGCGCCAATTGGCCTGTGGTCTCCGACTTCAGCCTGCTGTATTTTCTGGATTTGCTTCCATAGCCTTTGGTCAGCCAAGACCATCTGCAAGGCAGCAGTTGTTTTTTTTGGCAAGTGATGCTGCGATCGCATGCCACGACTAAGGGTTCCACGCATTACCCCGCCGCTTTTCACCCACTTGGAGCTGGGTGGAACTCGGGGACGCCCTGGGCCCCGGGAACGAATCCCTTGCTTCCCATGGATTCGAACCCGTGACCATCGGAACGCCAGTCGAGCGCGCTTGCCACTCGACCACCGCGGCCCCCAGTGTATAAAAAACTATATTTGGGCCCCGGCACCCAGCAAGGGATATTTTAAATATTATTTCACCTGCTGCCATCACGAAAGTGTATTTAACAATCCCCCAAAGTTACATGAGTTTACCTATTTGCTTTTCAAATTGGTAAATAGCACATATTAGGAAAAAACACGTTTTTGAGGCCCAGCCCCAATGAGTGTGAATTTTAAAATTATATTACGCCACTTTTCGTCGTGAGAGGGTATCCAACAACTTCCAAAAGTTTTATGTTTTTAACTACACGATGAATTGTGGAATTTGTGATGAGTCGGTTTTTAATCTAAGAAAAACTTATATTTGGGCCCCCTGCCCCCCATGAGTGGGAATTTACCATTCCCTTGCGCCAACTTTCATCGGAAGATTTTAGTCAACATCTTCCCAAAGTTTCAGGCTTCCACCTACATGGGGAAAGGGAGAATTATTGATGTTCAATTTTTATATAGTTTATATTAGGAAAAAACTACTTTTGCCCCCCCCCCCTGGCCCCCATTAAGAAATATTTTAAATATCTTTTTTACCTGCTACCATCGTGAAAGTGTAATTATCAATTCCCTAACGTTTCATGAGTCTACCTACGCGAGAAATAGGAGACTTAGTGATTTTCAATTTTTATATATCTCATATAAGAAAACAAACGTTTTTTTGGGCCCCGGCCCACATAAGTGTGTATTTCAAAATTCTTTTATACCAAAATTCGTCGTGAGAGGGTACTTAACAATTAACCAAAGTTTCATGCTCCTACCTACACGGAAAATTGAAGAATTAGTGATAAGTCGGTTTTTAATATAAGAAAAAATATATTTGGGCCCCAGTTACCAATTAGTGGGAATTCTAACATTCTTTTTGCATATTTTCGCCGGGAGCTTGTACTCGAAAAATTTCAAACGTTTCATGTTTCTACCTATATGGGAAATAGGAGAATTAGTGATTTTCAATTTTTATATAGCTCATAAAAGAAAAAAAAAACATTTTGGGGGCCCCGGTCCCCATTAGTTGGAAATTTAACATTCTCTTTTGCCAATTATCATTCAAAGCATGAACTCAAAAATTTTACAAAGTTTCATGCTTCTAAATATACGGGAAATAGGAGAATTAATGATGTGTAAATAGCTCATATAAGGGAAAAACAACTTTTTGGGGCCCCATTTTTTGGGCCCCCATACCTCTATGAGTGGGAATTTAACGTTCTTTTTCGTCAATTATCACTGGGAGATTGTACTCAATAACTTCCTAAAGTTTCATGCTTCCTACCTACATGTGGAATTGAAGAATTGGTGATTTTCAGTTTTTACAATTGGGCCCTCAGCCCCCCAGTAAGAGATATTTAAAAAAATATTTCACCTGCTAGCATCGTGAAAGTGTATTTATCAACTCTCCAACGTTTGATGAGTCTACCTACTCGGGAAATAGGAGAATTGGTGATTTTCAATTTATATATAGCTCATATAATGAAAAAATGGTTTTCGGGGCCCAAGCCCCATGAGTGGGAAATTTAATATTCTCTTTTGCCAATTATCCCCGGGAGCTTGTACTCGAAAAATTTCCAACGTTTCATGCTTCTACCTACACGGGAAATAAAAGAATTATTGATTTTCAATTAGTATATATCTTATATAAGGAAAAAACACTTTTAGGGCCCCGGCCCCCATGAGTGTGAATTTCAAAAATTCTTTTTCAACAATTTTTGTTGTAAGAGGGTACCCAACAACTTCCCAAAGTTTCATGCTTCTACCTGCACGGGAAGTTGAGGAATTAGTGATGTAGAAAAAAAGTTTTTGGGCCCCCGGCCCCACAAGAGTGAGAATTTAAAAATTCATTTACGCCAGTTTTCCTAGTCAGAGTGTACCCAACAAAGTTTCAAAGTTTCATGCTTCTACCTGCACGGGAAGTTGGAGAATTATTGATTTTCAATTAGTATATAGCTTATATAAGAAAAAAAAGACATTTTTTGGGCCCCGGCCCCCAAGAGTGTGAATTTCAAAATTGTTTTTCGCCAATTTTTGTCTTAATAGGGTACCCAAAAACGTCCCAAAGTTTCACGCTTCAACTAACAAGGAATGTTGGAGATTTAGTGATGTAGAAAAAAGTTTTTGGGCCCCGGGCCTCACAAGAGTGAGATTTTTAAAATTCTTTTTCGCCAATTGTCGTAGTGAGAGGGTACCCAACAACTTCCCAAAGGTTTATGCTTCTACCTACACGGGAAGTTGGAGAATTAGTGATGAATCAGTCAGTCAGTCAGTCAGTCAGTCAGTGAGGGCTTTCCCTTTTATTAGTATAGATTATTAACATTTATTTTTAATAAGGAAATACCTTATTGCAGGTGTTCAATGCAGTGATAGTCGAACAAACATATGTGTTAACAAATGTTTTACCTTTGCGATAGTTTTTGCTTAATATTGAACATACTAGCGGTAAGTCGAGGATCGGGGGCTCGGGCAGCATGGGGCACCCGTGTGGGTGTGTGCCTAGGGCACCATGATGGCTTAATCCGGCCCTGCTAATAAATGAATACAGAGTTCATGAAAACATGGTAAAGGGAATGTGGTTCTATACCTATGACATGCGCACGTTTACAATAACTAGACATTAGACTATAGAATTCCTAATATTACAATCATGAATACCGGTCATAACTTCACCGAATCATGGGTCTTTATTAGTTAAAAAGATTTTTAAAAATAAATGGAATATAATACACTTTAAAAACAAAAAAAATATTTTTTTTCTATAAAATGCTATCTACAATTTTTCCTAACGTTATCATTCTGGGTCGCTTGTGCCTGGTATTTCACTTTATCAAGCTTGGCCAATATCAGCTCATGACATCGCCGATAAAGTCGGTAGTAAAATTGAGATATATTTGGGTTTGATCTTTCAACCAAGCCCTAACGTGTTGCAAGAAGGTACAAAGAAAAACAGCTTGATAAAACTTTACAAAGCAAGGTCATGGGTGGCTTACAGCAGGTGCGATCAAAGATTTCATCCAAGATAGCATTAATTATGTTTTTTTTTTAACTTTTGATGTTACCTTCTTAATATCTTTTCTAAAAATCCAAATGATTTTTCTGATGGAAAATATTTTTAATTGTGAAAGTTTTTATATTTTCATAAGTGAAAATGCATATTAGTAAATAAATGTTATCGTCGCTGATGTCTTTAATTTTAATAATTTAAAAATGGTCTTACAGATTGCAGCGAGGCACAGTGTGTATTTTCAACTATGGAAACATAAATACAACTCAACAAGATGTCTCTTCCAAAAGGCTCCCAAAAGACATGTTGTCTATCAGCACGTGCAACCGATTGTCGCCAAGTCAACTTTCACCTCACACGTCCACCACCATCCAAAGTCGGCAACAAACGGAGTCGCTCCTGACAACATCATACGAAGTCCTAAACCAGATATCCACGTTCCCATCAACGTTCCCTTCCATCAGTATGTGTTTGACAGATGCGATCTGTACAAGGAACAGGTGGCCGAGGTGAGAAGATAAATAAAAAATGTATTCATTGATAATCTTGACATGAAATTTGAAACACCGAAGATTACTTATGAAACTTTCATTTGGGGTTATTTGAAACATAAAATATGAACAATGAAGACAATAATTTTATGGTCAGGTTTTAATTTCCAGATGAAGCCAATTAAAGCGTTCAGCTTTATTATTATTGTGTGTATGTGTGTGTGTGTGTGTGTGTGTAATGTACTTTTTAATTTTTTTTTAATCAAGGAAGATTTCCTAACAGGAAGAAAATATACTTACGGCCAAGTTAAGGAAAAATCTATCAAAGTTGCCAGTGCCCTATACCGCCTGGGCTATCGCAAGGGTGACGTCATCATGGCATTTTCAACCAACCACATCGACTTCACAATATTGATGCTGGCTTGTGCTGCCAATGGGATTTGGTTTACCGCCACCAACCCAACATTCACACCAGGTTAATAGAATTAAGCTTTATTTGAAAAATAAAATTTAGTCCGGCCACTTATTGAAATCTACGATTCTGTTTTTTAAAAAAATATTTACAAACAAAAGACCAAAGAAATAGCGTTTTAAGTATATTATTAGCCATACACATACATACAGTGGTACCTCGCGATACGATCTTAATCCGTTCCTGCACTGGGATCGTATCGTGAAAAAATCGTATAATGAACAATGTAATCTTATGTAATTTAATTAATTCGTGCAACGCCCCATATATAAACACCAAAATCGTCTATACGTAATAATAATTAGTCACAAAATAGTAAATTAAGTACCACATACACACAATAAACATTTATACGACATTTATAAATTAAAATAACCTTATAAATAAATTTAAAAAAAAATTATTCATTAGCAATAGCCATGATGCGCATGCCACTTTCGTATTTTTAAAAAATAATTTCCAACTTCACTTCCATGGTTATCGATGACTTTCTCTTCCCCTTATCACTACCAGGACTAGAAGCACATTTAGGACCCATGGCGAATAAAGTTTATCACAAAATATTATTACGATCACACAATCACAAGAATATCGTATGAACTGTACGAACGCCACGCGGTCTCGAGAAGGAGAGAACGATATCGCATCGACGCTTTGTGTGGACTCGGTATCCTACGATGCCATGATGCCGACCAATAGGAAAACAGGATTTATAGAGAAAGGAAGATGACGTCACGTCGACCAATAGCAGAACAGCTTGAATAGTGACGTATTGAGGCTTGTTGAGGCTTGCTTAGTGACGCGTGAGGTTTGTCCGTAGCGCGCCAACTTCAAAACAATTTCAAGCGGCAAGAGACATTGGGATCGTATCGCGAAAAACGTATCGTTTCGCGAGCACGAATATTTGCGATATTCCACTTCGTATCTTGAACACATCGTATCGTGAACCCATCGTATCTCGAGGAACTACTGTACTTACTTTTTAAGTACTTTTCGAATCGAACCCAGAAATTATATATCAGAGGTCTATATAAATTAAGTACAAAGAATTAGGCTACAATATTTTTATAGAAAATCTCACATAAACGCTTGCGTTGTATTTTTCATGCAGAAAATGTTTCAAACTGTAAATAAAAATACCAAGGAAAAGAAAACGTAATAACATTAAATGTGGTTTATTATTTATGAATGAAACTTTTAATAGTTTTTTGGGCGATTGGAAGTGGTTGGTTAATTTAAACAGGTAAAAACATGTAATTATTGAAAGAAAGTGAATTAAACCAAATTCATCCTACCTAAATAATGAAATTATTAAATGTTTTATTTATCGCCCATATGATCATAGCTATAAACAAAAAAAAGAAAAATACAGTACGTGGGATTATTTTGATTTTTTTCCGTTGAACGTTGCAGATTTTTCAGAACTAACATATTGATGATCTATTCGATCCACATCGAAATGTTACATTTTAGAACTTTCGAAGCTCCTAGTACTGGGAAGGAAAGACTAAGTTAAACTTTTTACTTGCGCTAAACTGCATTTTCACCATGGCTATCAAGATGGACTACTGCTTGCCTATTTATTTTATATTAGCAAAAGCCTGACTGTCATATTCCAATTTTTAATAGTTTTATTATAACTATTTTTAAACATTTAACTTTTTCAACATATTCCCAGATGAACTAGGACGCCAGTTAAATAACAGCGGTTCTAAAGCAGTATTCACCATCGCACCTCTTGTAGAAACTGTCAAGACTGCTCTAGACAATAAAAAATTCACAAATAAAGTTAAAGTAAGACCACCAAATTAGAGAAAATTCAGTATTTATCAAAATTATTAGCTTCTAGTAGCTATTAAAAGTGAAGCATAAATTTTAAAAATGAAGAATCAAAAATACATTTAGTAGCTTGGAAGAATGTAAAAAGGAATCCTACAATGTATTGAAAGTTTAATTCGTTGAGTAATTGATTTGCTCCAATTTACATCTTTCAGAACTTATTTGTGTTTGGAGAGGCCCCGGGATTTCAACCTTTCCAATCTCTACTTGATGACGATGGCAAGGCGTTTCCTGATGTGGACATTGATCCTGTGAAAGACGTCCTCATTCTGTCATACTCCAGTGGCACGACTGGTTTACCCAAAGGTGTCTTGCAGACCCACTTCAACTGTATGGCAAATTGCTTTCAAGCAGAGTACGTTTTCCTTTTTAAAAATAAAGCTTATGTAGATGGCAATTAAAAAAAAAATTATGGTAATGAAAAAATTGATTTCAAATAAGTCAGCTTCGAGATAATCTTCATTAATTTCCAAATATCTTAAGGTCAGTAAAAAAACACTTGATGGGACTTATAAAATATATTACCACTGAAAAGCAGCGGAGTGAACTTGAAGTAACGAAATTTAATAATAAAAAAAATGTCATTAAACATGAACCATGAAAAAAAAGTTAAATATTTATAAAACTCACTTTGAAATATACTTTAACCAAAGACACACACATTTACTCAAAAACATGTTTAGTTTGCTTTGTAGAACCTTCCAGATGCTTAATAATGACATTAAAAGAACTCATTTATTTCGATTTCACATTTCTCTCCACGCCCCCTCCTTTTTTTGTTGTTGTTGTTGTTGTTGCATGTTTTGTTTTTATAATACTTTAAAAAATATAAACAGAAATGAAGAATAATGATTTCAACTTTTTTTTAACTCTGTATTTTAGACATAATTTTTGTCTACAGGAAAGCCATTAAAAAAAATATGACTGACGTCCATCATCGGGATCTATTGATTTTAGATTAAAATGTTAATATTTATTTAACTAGCTATCCTGGCGCTAATTTTTTAAAATAACGTTATTGTTTAACTCAAGGGCAAGCTACCAATTAACACAACGTGATCATGTCATCGGTGTTCTCCCTTTGTACCACGTCTATGGCATGATCTGTGTCCAGTTTTCTGTCTTTCATTTTGGCTCAGCTATTACTTTCCTGCCCAGGTTTAAACCGGAAATCTTCCTCAAGTGTCTTCAGGATAAAAAGGTTTTTGCTAAATATGTAGATTTTTAAAAATACGTCTTTTTAAAGTTTATAGATGTATTATAAAGATCATTGGCTCATGTTATAACTGTAAAATTTTGTATGTGTAAATTAGGCCATTCGTCTGGAGCGTAGCTTTAAATAATAGTTTTCAAAATGTAAATGAGGCTTCCTTCTATTGCAGATCACACTTGCCCATTTGGTTCCACCTTTGATAGTATTCCTGGCCAAATCCCCCTTAGTGGCTGAATATGATTTGACAAAGCTAAAGAAGGTGTTTAGTGGTGCAGCTCCTCTTGGAACAGAGCTGACCGAGGAATTTAACAAAAGGTTGCATCACGGTGTTCAGTTAAATCAAGGTAACAGTCTAAAACTCTCTCTCTCTCTCTCTCTCTCTCTCTCTCTCTCTCGCTCTCTCCCTCCCTCCCTCCCCCTCCCTCTCGCTCTCTCTCTCTCTCTTATTGTGAGCGATAGTCAAATCAGTTCAGTAAACATAACACTGAGAGTGATATTTACGCATGAGCATAATTTTATGAAGAATGACAGTCAGGGCTATATATAGTGTGGGAGAGCGAAGACTAGGAGGGTACAGCAGTGTGTTGAGATGTGTTGAGAGAGGCTAGAGACTTCGGAGATAGACTATTGTCAGTGGAGTGTCTAGAACATTATCGAGGTGTGCTCGAGTGTTAGAGACAATCATGGGAAGTTAGACCTATGATGAAGTAGCCTGATGTTTGGATGTACCTGATGAAGTGGCTCTTATTATATTGCTGGTGTGGCAGTCCTTGTGCATAATAGTCTGATATTGGATGTACCTGATTGATGTAATGACTGTATTATATTGCTGAAGCAGTGGCTGTTATTGTATTGTTGTCATAATAAAGACTTGAGTATATATTGACAAGAGTCGAGACTTAGTCTTACTTCATTCAGAACCCGAGAACGCAACAATCCACTTTCCGTAATGCTACCGAGCTGCAATTTCGCACATAGACACGTGTTACCTACAATGCATTGTATCAAAATTTAATATCGATCGAATGTACCGTAATTAAATTAATGTATGTTTAGTTTATATCTATATAATTGTATGGTAGCCGTCTGCTGTTTACATCCACGTGTTCGCTGGAGTTCATCGGTGACCACACTGCCCACCCTCGTTTTACAGCTTGGAGAGTTTAGTCACGTTCAGTCTGTAAATGTTTGTCGCGTAATGCATATAATTTTGAATTTAATCAATACTTTTAGTTCTGTCTCAAGTCTCATGTATAAGGGATTTATTTTCAAAAACTTTGTTTTTACGGGTTGTTTTTATTTTTAATCGCCCCTTGACATGACTCATGTTTATTATTATACGCATTTATTAAAGTCACACTGTTTGTATGTTGTATCTGTCTAATCTTGTAACGTAAAATTTAACCATTTCTGACGATCCTAGAGATCTCAAAATATTACCATAAATAAATCTTGGATAACAATGCACTGTATCAAAATTTCAGATCTATCGAATGTACCGTAATTAAATTGATTAATTTTTACATCCCTTATATTAGCTTCACGACGTCTCTCTCTCTCTCTCTCTCTCTCTCTCTCTCCCTCTCTCTGTCGTGGCCCGTCGGGTCGGCGGAAAAACAAAAGTAAAAAAATGACCAAATTCCCGTGATGCTATTGAACTGAAAGATTGCACATAGACTTGTAATAACTAACAATGCATTGTGTCAAAATTTTAGATCGATCGAATTTACCGTATTAAATTAATGCACTTTTAGTAAATATCGCTTTAACTTTATAGTAGTCGTCTGTTGTTGTTGACATCCACGTATTTCGTATTTGCTGGAGTTAAGTCCAACCATCGGTGAACACAACCAACCCCGTCCCAGTTTTACAGCAAGGGGAGTTCAGTCTCGTTCAGTCTGTGGTTGTTTGTCGCGTGGTGATTATTATTTTGAATATAATCAATACTTTTAGTTATGTTTCAGATTTAAGGGATTTGTAGTAAAAAAAAACGTTGTTTTTACGGGTTGTTTTTTAAGTTTATCTCTATATAGCATCTGTATCCACATCTGCTATTGTTTACTTCCACGTGTAAAGATAAATGAGTTGTTATGGGCGCCACACGCTTTTATGTGCAGTGGATAAATTCAAGGGTGTCACGGTCAGATGTTATGGCGTGAGAATGACTGAGCGTGAATGTAGCGAGAATGGGTATACAAGGCGTGCACTCAGATCACGTGGGAGTTATTTGTTGGAGATCATAAAAGAGAGGACAGAGTAGTGAAAAGTGTATAATCAGCAGTCAGAGTGAAGACTTGACGAGCTCAGAGTTGAGCATGCACCAAGACGGTCGTGTTGGACCGAGGTGGGCTGACCTGTAACGATTGAGTGGAGACGAACAGACAGTGAGAAGAACAAAGTGGATTGTGGTAGATTTTGTAATATGACTAGAAAGTTTTTAACTGTATTTGTCATGAACATATCTAGCTTGATGTGATTAAACTTGTTTATACTGAATCAAGTCCGTTGGTGACATTTAGACAACTTACTGTATGGTACTTTGGTGTTGTTTATATCTTTGGCGAAGGGAGGACATCAATTCCCCCTAGACAACGAGTCCGCCACAAAGGGTTAAACCTGTAATCATATAATTTTTTAAATATTTTAAGTGCACCTTCTATATTTTAATAAAAGTGTGTCCTTTGGAGATAAATGTTGTTCTCAAAGCATTTTATTTTTAATTTGATGTCACACGTTTGTTTACAGTATATGGTCTGACAGAAACATGCGGAATGACGAACCTTGATACGACACAAACTCCAGCCTCTATCGGTTCTTTGGTGGCAAACACATTAGGAAAGGTCAGATTTCTTAGAGGAGTAAATCATATGCATTCATATTAAAGGAAAACTTAAAAAAAAAAAAAAAAACCTTGAATATTTTAAAATTAAGATTCTTATAAATATAGGGATTTTAAAAAATTTGTGTGAGATTCGCAAATATTTCATATACGAAAAAAGGTAAAATACATTGCGCGAAGAATAGATTACAAAATAGAATGATAGAAATGCTATTGTCAAGCTACTGATACCTGAAGAAACGTTAAAATTTTAAAACATCACTCACACACTAACGCCCCGAAAATTTCATGAACAAAGCTTAACTCATAATTATTTACAAAGAGGATTTGACAAATTTATCAACAAATCATAGTCTTGTGAAATATATTTCATCATAAAATACCTCTTTAAAACGTTTAAGGTTAAAAAAAGGCAGATTATAAAGAATTAGGAAGTAAACAATTTTTTTCGCTATTCAAACATATCAACCTTCCCAAGATTAGGAAGCGTAAATTAACAAAGTTTCTGTTATTTCCAAAATCATAAAACAGATTGTGGATATAAAAACTAAAAAAATATTGGGACCAGGAGAAACGGGTGAATTTTGTATCAAAGGGCCACAATTGATGAAAGGATACTACAATAATAAACAGGCAACAGACGAGATGATAGATCCTGATGGCTGGTTATATACAGGTAGCATGAATAATAAGTAGCACCTTTTTACAAGAAGGTAGGATATTGGAATTTATTTGATGTGTGTAGCGTGTATTAGGTTGAAAATTTCCCTGTGTTACAACAACTAATCGGAACAATAATTTAACGATTTCCCTTTTTTTCTTCTCATCTTTGCTTGGCATCTTTGTGTTTGCATAACTTTTTTTTAAAAATGGGTCCATAACAGTTTCTTTTTATTACGTTCCCAGTTATACTCATATATACTTTTTGTAGGTGATGTTGGATATTATACAAGTGACGGTCTTGTGTTTATTAAGGACAGACTAAAAGAGTTGATCAAATACAAAGGGTTTCAGGTAAGCAAGTTTATCGCATTAGCAATGTCAGGATTAGATTTCGATTGATCGCCAGTCAAAATTTTTTTTCTGGCAAATGATGAGTGATTATTTAATCTTATGCGAAACATATTTTTTGAATAAATATAATTATTGAATGATTTTAAATGATTCAATGTTTAAATTTTTAATAAATTAAATTGCATTTTTTTACTATCTAACTATAAAGCACATACATAAGCAAGCGTGAGCAAATACTAATAAATACTAATTCTTGCATAACTTCAAATGGTCTTTTTTAATTAAAAAGAAAGAAGAGACCTATAATCTTATGGCAATGACTTCGAGGCATGAAAGTTAAAATTTAAGTAACACTGGTAATATTTAGCAATTAATACCACACTCAAAGACGATGCGCCTTTAGAAAAAAGTGTGTGTGTGGAGGGGGGGGGGGGAGAATGCGGATTTCATTCATTGGCGTGATATTTAGAAAAAAAAATAAAATCGATGCTCAGACGATACATAATGAATGCAGTGTTGTGATAAATAGAGGTAAAAAGATTTTAAAAATACAATTTTATAAGTGTATAAAAAGGAGAAAATGAAATAAAAATTCAAGTACTTTGAATCGATATGACTAAAAATGTGGGGCGGGCACTTATGAGGCTTTACATATGCAGTTCACTCATTCTCTCTCTTATAGACCTATATTTTGCCTTCTAAATTATAAATGTTTAATTTTTATACCAAACACCTTTCTGTGTGTTGTATTTCTAAATTATAATGGAATTTTGAATCACCCGCCCCACGTTTTTAGTCATATTAAATCAAAGTACTTGAAATTTTACGTTTTAATTTATTTGCATCTTTTGAGTCCACTTATGAAAACGTGGTTTTTAAAAATCATTTTTTTACCTCTATTTATTTTTATTCTTTCGAGTCCCCTTTTAAAAAACGTGGTTTAAAAAAAACTTTATTTTTACCTCTATTTATTTTTATACTAACCACCCCATAAGCGCCCGCCCAACGTTTTAGTACTAAGGGGATGTGGGCACGGGGTGGACTCCGGGCGCACGTTAATGTCATTAAAAGCAGACCAATACAAATGCTATATAGAAATGCATTAATTTAATTACGGTACATTCGTTCGAACTGAAAGTTTGATACGATGCATTAGCATCCAATATCTATCTGTGGTGAAATTTTGAGATCACTAGAACCACCAGAAGCGGTGTAATTTTACGTTAGAAAATTTGAAATTTTGCGGACAGGCAGACAGAAACGAAAGCAAGTTAATAAAAGCGTAGAGAGATAAACGGGAAGTTTGGCCGGGACAGCAAATGTGTTTTTAACTGTAAGGGTTCCATTTTCGACTTTCTCACTAAGAAGGCAAAAAATTCGCAGAAAGGAATAAAAAAAACGTGGCCCTTTTGGGTAGCACTAACCTTTGATACGCTATTTCTTTTCTTAGAAACCAAATCTCAATAAATGAAATTTATCAACAATTTCATCTCCACTGTACCAGCAGAATTGGAAGCTTTACTCCTGGGACACCCTGACATTCAGGATGTTGCTGTTATTGGAGTAAAGGATGAGGTTTCTGGGGAACTTCCAAAAGCTTTTGTAGTGAAGAAGCCGGGGTCCAAGGTCACAGATAAGGAAATCATTAAATTCGTGGAAGGTGCCAGAGTTTCTTTAAAGTTGTTTGCAAAACACTAGCGCTAGTTAATTAGAATTTCAGCTTGAATGTATAAAATTTTGAAAATATAATCATAAACAATTTATAGGGATTTAATGTAAAAGGAATAAAATTATCCAGTAGTTATTAACGTGGAAGAAATAAGTCACTATAATGAAGTGTCCATTTCTGGAACATACGCTGATAATAATTAAAATTTTTGCTATATAAATATACTTTATTTAACCTTTGACTAAATACAACTCTTCACTCAACCATATCATTAGAACTGATAGACTTTCTAATGGAATCATAGTTAAACAACATTAAAAAGTGAAAAACAAATTGAAGATTTCATGAAGTAAGTTAAATAACCCGTAAAAACAAAGTTTTTGACTATAATTCCCTTATATATTATACATAACTAATCAATTGTCATTCTCTTTCGGGTCGAGCCGTTAGGCTCTTATAACCCGGTTCATTTTATCGCCAGTGAGCCTCATCAAGCGGCAATCGCCATAGAGGTACCATGCCGCAGGTACCGAAAGTTCTCTCAAATCCCTGCACATCTCGGGGCTCTCTCGAAGCACGTGGTCCACCGTCTCCTCCGGATGGCCAGACGACAGGCCAGTTTCCTTCTAGTGTTATGAGCGTCTGATTGCTACGTCCCATCATCCTCCAGAGGTCGCTTTTGGTCGGTCGTGGCATGTATTCGTACACTTTTCTGGCCAAGTATCCAGATGCCCAGTACTGAAGCCATTTCTCTTGGAAATTGTCTTTAAGTCACGATCTGATCCCCAGCTGGGTCATCTGCCTGTCGGGTTGATGTATCTCTTGCTAGCTGATTGAACCTGTCTGAATGTGCCTTGCCACTGTGTACAGTGATATACTGAAGGATTACTTTTCCGCCTCGTGCTAGGATTTCTCCTACGGTTTCCAAAATGACACTGACCGATTTCGTCTCCAGAGAGAATCGCCCAACAGTCTTGAGCGAGAATTGTGAGTCGGTGAAGACTACAACGGTTGGGAAAACCTTTCATTTTTGCTAGTCGGAGTACTTCCTTCAAACCCCTGCAGATCGCCTCCAGTTCGACGTCGTGACTACTGACTGTAAGCAAATCAACACGGCCCCGACAAGTCGGTGTTGTCATGTCCAGGTTACGGGTATGGAATTAGTACTCCGTAACCACTTCTGCCAACCTTGAAACGAGAGCCGTCCGTGAAGACTCTAAACACGATGTCACTATAAACCTCAATTGTTTTCAAAGTCTCGTTTCACTTTAGCTCGAAGGGACTGGCTTTTTTCACTGCCATATTTTCCAGTGTCAAATGTAGATCAGGCAAATAAAAACTTTCATATGGTCTTCGAGCAGGGACCATTTGCATTCGTTCCCTGTACAGTTCGTTGGCTGTGTCCATAAAGTCGTGTCTTCTTAATCCATCTGTCTTGTAATTGGAAGCAAGGTTCGTCATGCTCCAACCGACGGTATCACTCTACCGTGGTCATGATTGCTTTTTATCGCCTTATCGCCACGGGTTCTAAGTTTGAAATAATTGCTATTGCGGCGGTGGTTGTGGTACGTAATACGCCGCATACAAAACGTAGAGTTTGGTTTTGTATTCAGTCCACTCATTCTAGAGCCGTGCGACTCGCAAAGGCTTGAACCGGGAGGCTGTGGTCAATAGCACCCCTCACACTATCGAGATAGAGAGCTCTCAGTAGTCTTGCGTCCGCACCCCAACTTGTGCTAGATAGTTTTTTCATCAAGGACAGTTTTGATGCCACACGCAAATCACGAACATGGTTATATAGTTGCACTGGTCCAACTTAATTTAATATTACGACACCGTCACATTTGCAGGGACACCCAAGAGGCCAAGCCCCCCGGTCACCCATATCCTAACAATTCCTAACAACTCCATTGAAGAACAGTGTCACTCATTATGTGCCTTGCACAGCTCACACCGTCAATGTTGTTGGGAAAGTGCAGCAAAAGGTTTTCCCGTCGCAGACAGATTTATTTATTTTTTTATTCTGCGAAATCTTTATACTTTGCTTGTTGCGTCTACTCATAGTTGGCGGGGTCTTCAAATACAAAAATACAACCGAAGGATTACCTGTTATCAAAGACATGTCTGACACAAGATGGCCAGCCCGATATGACTCTGTATAGTCTGTTAATAAATAATATCATGATGATATTAATGCACTGGAAAAATTCGCAATTTACGAAAATCAGCCATGTGACAGTCGACTTGATGCAGAAAGATTTTGGGAGAAACTTGAACTACTGGAACTCGCTATTTTAGTGGAAATTTGGGACACAATTATGGAAACATTTCATAAAACGAATTTATTCCTTCAAGAGCGGGGGCTATCTTTGAATTCATCCATTTATTTTTTTGAAATCTCTCCTCGATTTTATTTTCTTAAAACAGCATTCTGAATTTGATTTCTATTAATAAAAAGGAAAGGAATATTCCGTGCAAACAGTATAAACAATCTTCAATACGATCAAATAAGAAAAAGTATCATTTTGATGAATGGACATCAGCCGAAATCGTTTTTTCTCCGAAATAAAAATTCGAGGTACTTCTAGTAATCATTGAAACTTTCTTCAGCCATACAACATCCGTTAGACGCATAAACATCCATGAGAAAATTGACTGTCTTACAAGCCTAACTGAGCTGAGCAATGATGTCATCCCAGGGGCAGCAGCTAATTTAATGAGTTAATGGGAGAATATTCAAGTGATTTTGAAGACTGCTTTCCTTCAGAATTAGTCCAATTTTCAGAAATCTTCAAAATGTTTTTTGTCAAGCCCTAGGCTTAGGGTCAGGTAAAGAAAGTAGCACAATGCGAAACTCAAAATACATGAACAGGGCTAAAAAGTAGATGTTTTTGAAACAGCTAAATTTTACATAGTCCCTTTTTAATGTACATATCGCACTTCGCATCTGTCTCTCAATGATGATAGCAAACTGCAGCGGATAGCGATCATTTTTAAGGGTTGGAAAAAAAATTAAATTAAAATTTGTTGGAACAACAAAGACTGATTTAGTTCTCTCTCGAATGAGCATTGAAAGGTAAATCGTAAGCTCATTTAACTTGAGGGACTTGCTTAATAATTTCGCCATGAGAAAAGTTCGCAAACGAAGGTTGTAGATTGAAATTAATAATAATAAATATGTTTAATGAAGTGTGGATCCGTGTAACTTTATATTAATGTGACTTCTGTTTAATTATTAGTCTTATTACACTCTGCCTTACAAATTAAAGTCTTATATTAGCTGCTAGACTATCATTTTCATTTAAATAGACGCTGCCTGGACAGGGCCCCGGGTTGAATTGCAGCCAGGGGCCCTGTGCAGTCTTAATCCGCCATTGCCTACCTTGATTCTATTATATCAACACTGGAAACTCAATTTTGTGTAGAAAATAAACAAGCATTTCCCTCTAGTTTTGCATCCCTTTTTAATGACAAAACTAGAAAGACTCGCATTTAAGGATCAAGTCATGGCTATTCAATCGAGGAGAGTGAAATTTGGTATGATATATAGAAATGTAAAACTAATCAAGGGTGAAAACAGCACAATTATTTTTGTGAGGTTTTAGATGAAACCTCCC
>MUZC01000003.1:1200960-1211827 GCA_002072015.1 Radix auricularia | reverse complement strand
CCCCCCCCCCCCCCCCCATGATTAAGACGGCTTTTTGGCAGCATTGGCTCTTTCAGTAAAAATATGCATAAACGAGAGATCATTTAGCACTCTAAGATGAGTAAAAACGTGGCTACGCTCAAAAACTGATGATTGGTTATGTGGTCTTTGTATGATGAGTATCCACAGAAAAAGAATATCTGAAAATGGTGAAAATTTTATAATCTATTAGGACAAATACCGAGATGTTTACAATTTTTGTTCCAGAATAAATAATTTAAAATTACAATATTATCGCTACATCAGTGTAATTTATAATTTTATAATCTATTTTATTTGCATAGTAACTGCTCGACAATGGAAACATTATTTTTAAAATAACAATATTGTAATCAGTTATACTTGCAGATATAATTCTTTTGTATGTTCGATATAGGTGCACTGTCTTCAATGTATTAAGCTTTCAGGAAATTTACTTCACTTTTATTGTAAAATTAAGGGGGGGGGGTGAATTCCCCCTTGCCCCCATGTGTCCCTGCAAGTCTTAATTTTCTGTTTTCCGTTTGCCCATATGATCATTCGCCTCGCAACCCCTATGATTGTGTCAATAAACTTCCTTTAGGTGACACCCATATTGTCGCCTGCAACATCCATCAAAGCGAGCTTGGCCTCGCTCTCGGCCTCGTACTTACGCCAATCGGCCTTACGGAGCTGCCAGTGCATTCTTTCAGATCGAATTTTTTCCGAATCCAGCTCAAGTTCGATCAGGATTGGGAGATGATCATTCCCTACCTCCTTTAATGATTCTAGTCTATGCTTGGACTCAAGGTCCGCTTATATTAGCGTCAGATCTTGGCGGGACTCCGTGCTGTGCCCTTTTGGAGCAGTGTCGGCTCACTATCTGCGTCTTGTAGGCTGATGAGATTTGTACTGACGCAGACATTTTCGATGTAACGGCCTGACATGTTCAGTTCGGTATAGTCCCAGTCAGGAAAATGTGCATTTAAGTCTCCTGCTATGTTCGTTCACATGAGAGTGGCATCTTGCTCAATTTGAAGTGTGATTGGGTCTCTGGGCGTATTATCGACGTTTGTGATATTAAAGCCACCGTCACCTTTGAAAACTCTCACAGTGAGAGTATCAGTGTAGCTGTAACACCTGGTTTCCAGTAATTCCATCGTTATATCTTTCCTTGTGCGTCCGTCCCTTGCCCAAAGTGTCTTCGGTGCTTGTCGTTCCTAGCCGGTTGTCTGTGAGGATTCCAGTACTTGTAAAAGGCGTTTTTTCTCCGGGTTTGTCGGTTTCAGATCGCAGCCACTTCCGCAATCTTACTCGTCTCTCGGGCCAACATAGAGGCCAACTCCTTCGGAGAGATGAGGCTCACTATAGCTAACATTATTGATTATGTTTAATATAATACGCACCGCGCAACTGACTAGCAAAAACATTTACTAATCGGGAAAATATTATAAATGTATTTTCTATATAATGCGCAACGCACCGCGCAAGGGGAATTTATTCAATAGGTTATTCAATATAATACGCATCACATGACAGTCTAGCACAAACATTTACAAGCTACATAGCAATACATTGAGATAATCTATAAATTCATTAAATTTAATTCAGGTACATTCGATCGATCTGAAATTTTGATACAATGCATTTTTTGGAGACAAAAGTCTATGTAAAAAATTTCAAATCGATAGGATAACGTGAAGTGGGTCACTTTTTAATTTTTTTTTTTTTTTCGGCGGACCACGGCAAACAGATAACGACAAGACGGTGAAGTTATTGTAAGAGATTCAAAAAAGAATAAATGTTTTAAAAATTATTTAAAATTCTACAGTATATATTTTTGTGTGTACTTTCTTTTTTCGTTCTTAGTTTCATTTTGTTCCTGCCTCTCCCGCACACACATTTTGTGTCTTACATTTCTCCTAATTTTTTCTTCTTATCATTAAAAATATCTTCTGCTCCACAGATCAAGTTTCTCCTATAAAAAGACTGCGTGGAGGAGTTCAGTTTGTTGAGGAAATTCCTAAAAACCCAAGCGGAAAAATCTTGAGAAAAATCTTGAAAGCCATGTATCCATAGATTATTGGGAAATGAGAAATATCCGCCAAACAACAGCTTTCAGAAATGTAACTATAAAAATAATGCACTTAAGTGACACACTTCATATTATTAGAATACCACTAACTGATGATCCTTTTGAAACGCCACGGTACGGTTGTCTCAAGGTCCTGACATTTTTACAATATTTTTTTTAAAAATCAGGTCTTTCATTGCCTATTTATTGAACAATTATTTAATGTTCTTTTTTTTTTAATAATAAAAAAATATAAGAATATTACTTAGCGAAATGATAAGGAGTTTATATTTTTTACTCATGGTTATAATTTCTAGCCCACAGTTTTCTACAGATATGTTTATGTTTAATAACATCATAAAGTGTCGAATCAGCAAATTAAATCAAAGATGTTCTTAATGGCCAGAAGAGCAACAAAGCACGTCCAAGGACGTTCCGCCGTCGTTTCGGTGACATGTTGTAACTCCACCGGCTATAAATGTGCATCACGTCAAAAAATACCATTCATTAGAGTTATTATAAATAACCCGTAAAACCAAAGTGTTTTTTACTATAAAAAAAAGTTTTGGAAAAGAATACTGCACAAAAAAATAACATGCTTTGAACGTCCCCGAATACTTGTTCAATATGTAAATGAGATTTAATTTTTCTGATTGGCTGTAAGAGTCTGTAGGAGTTTGAGGAACCAATCTCTATCGATGACCGGACTGAATATTGCCTTTTATTATTATATATAGGATAAGCAGTAATGGTTAAGATGAAGGTATTACAAGTGTTTAACAAAGAGAAATATGCGCAGATGAGAAGGTTGTGCAGAATAGGTAAAATTTGAAGATAGTGTTCGGTGGATTGATGGAAATGACAAGAAAGAAGTGCAAGAGGATTTAGATGGAAGGAGATAAGTACATGACGCAAAATGTAAATGTGTAGTAGGCCAAGATGTGTAGAAGGAAAATGACGAGCAGAGCAATATATGTAGGTGAAAAGACGTTTCAGGGATTATAAGATGAGTATATTTTAGAGAACCTAATGTGTGACTAATATCTCTTCTTCTTTCACTCTCAGTTCTTCTTCACTAGTCACACTCTTGGTTACCTCTGGCTTAAACACCAACTCCAGGACTGAATGAACGATCATTACTACTTTATTGCTTCATCTAATTGACGTTTCCCATTCACTCTAATCTAACTGTGTCTCCATTTCTCCGTCCCTATCTATCTGAGTCCCTCTACTATCTCGAGTGTGTCGTGTCTCAGTATCTGTTCCTATCCGTCTCCAAAACTAAGGGTTCCTATCTCAGTCTGTCCGACTGTGTCCCGTTCTCATTAGTGCGTCCTCTTTAATACTTGTCAGTCTCCGCCCCAAAATTTCCATTGTCTGAAAGTCAACTGTCACTCATCTGGAACCACCCCTTACCTACTTCCCCCATCATCCAGGCCAGGTGGCCCGTGTGTTCATCTACCCAATTATGGCTCTAGTTCACACCTCGGCCAGTCCCTCGGACTCCCATGATTAATACCAGAACTAGACTGCTGGTCAGTTGTAGTCTTCCCTCCTACATCAAATGATCCCTGGTGTCTTCCCAATCCAAACGAGGTAACATTTCGCGCCAGAACCTCACATTTCCCACATCTGGTCTACTGAACCTCTGGACTCGCCCCCGTTATGCTTTAAAGGACAAGCCATCTCTTTGAGTGCCGCCCAACCGCCTCAGGTCTTCCACAACATTATATTAGATGCACAGTTAGAGATTTAAATCTGCTTTGTTGGAGTTACACTCGTTGGTATAAGTTGGAAAATGTTTTTCTAAAATTTATCAATTTGAAACGTATGCATATCTTTTTTTAACATTGGTTTCATGAAGTATAAAACATTATACCAAAGTAAATAATAAGAATAACAACAATAACAATATGATTAGTGGCGTGTCGAATAATGTTATTTGGTTTGCATTAGTATATATGAACTACTTTTTATTTTCGCAACTGCATAAAATAACAGAAAATAAACCTTTCATCCAATGTTCGACATATTTGTTAAGATTTTAAAAAAATATTGTTATTTCATGGTTTTATTTCAAACATCTATTATTTCAAGTCATGTTTACAAAAATACTTATGAATATGGTATTAAATTTTGAGAATTACAGCTATAATTGTCTTTGATAGTTATTTTTACTGTAACATTATGTAAGTATTGTAACTTTCTATTTTGCAACATGTTAAAATGATTTTTGATATTTTTGTCGTCATCGCAAATAATTATATTTTTTTTATATGTATCAATTAAAAAAAAATCAAATCAGAATGACCAGAGTTTCAGGTGTTCAAAAAAGTGTGGCCGGCCTCCCATAGACCATGTGGCTAAACATTAGTCGTGCGCGTGTGGGTGCCTGCGGGCATGTGTAAGTATATGATACAAGCAAAGAAGCAGACATTTAATATTTAGAATAAGGAGTTTTCATTTAAATCTCTCTGATATCTCGCATTATACTCCAAAGAAGGACAGAAAGTTGCGAGCTCCGTTGAAAATTCTTTCATCAGAATCTTTTATTAAAATTATACAATTGTTTGTCTTTTTTATCATCTCCGTTCATTTCATTTCTTTTTTTATCGCTATTTTCTGTTCCTTTTTGGATTTTGAAGCAATTTTGAACCGCGACCCAATTTCTACGCTTTTTAAAGGAATTTTCCTTCCTGAAAATTGCATTATGCTCATATAATAACTATTCCTATTGAGATTTGTTGGTTACACCTGTTGACGAACATACATTCTTCTAGCACATTGGGTAACACCAACCATAGCCACACTCATGCTCATGAGAAACGATTTCTAGACTTTGAGTAAATACCTTACATAAATATACGAGTGTTAAAAAAATAAGTTTGGAGCAAATGCGCTTAATAATGGGTATAATTAAATAACCTTTGAGGAGTTAAAAAATATGTAGAAATACTAAACCCTCTTAAACTATAAACAATATCAGTAATTCTGATTAATGATGCTGTTTTAAAAATGCCTACGCCTGCTGTTGTTTGTTCGTCGTGATGGACGAGGGGTATTCTCATCATACCAGCTATGTGCTGTAGCAGCTTAGTGTGTCCTTGGGTGACCGACTAGGGCCACCTCCAACTCCAATAGTGTATCCTTCATAATCTATGTACCCAGAGTAAGAGTTATAATCCTTGGTTTCTTCTTTGTGTTTGGACCACAGAAATATTATATTGCCCCCGCCAGCCGCAGTGGACTGGTTAGGGAAAATTGAGCAAGCAATGTTTATGGCACTTATTTAAGTACTCTCCTCTTGACATTCAGGTAGGCACTCCGTTCTTAAAGCGGGGTGCTCAGTCGCTTTGGGTGCTGTCGGACACCAAACTTGCTAAGTGTTACTGGCAAACGAACATAGGGCTTGAGCCGCCTGCATGCAGGTTTGTGACTACGGCTTCCAGTGTACCCATACCTGCCGCTGTGACACTTGCCTCTCACCACTGGACTTGAGTTGATAAATGGATGATGAGAATAACTTGCACTGAGAATTTGTTTTAAGGGAGAAAGATTTGCTAAATACGTCGATCTAATACTCTTACCCAACGCCATCTGTTCCAGCAGCAAGATGTTGTCGATACGGCTGGGGATGAAGTTGGTTGCAGTGTATGACCAGGAAGTCCTATGCGTTTCGTCATGCTCTTAGCAATCAAGAATGCTTTTGCTGTGAATCACCTCTTACCGCGCAGGCAACCGAGACCAGTCCTCGGATGCTTGGAAGACAAGTCCGACTTCACCGAGGTTTATATCCCATCAGTTACCCTTACCTGGTTCGGTAGGCCAGTCGTGATGTTTCCAGATGTATGGCCGCTGTGCATGTTAGAGCGTTTTGGAGCCACGGGTTAGACATGGGTGTCGAGTGGGGACCAAATGTGACGAACTTGGGGTGTAGGGGACTGTCCATGGGAGGGGTATACATCTGTGTAGGGATCTGTCAATGGACAATAGCATTTAGAGTCACCCTACAAAAACACCGTTTTATTAAACTGATTATATTATGGTTTGGTAAAATGCCATGTAAAAAACATTAACGGCTAATTGAAATCACGTTTTGATGGAAACTGTAGTCTGTTAATATGCAAATATTATATAAGAGGAAACAATGAAACTTCAAATACGGAAAAAATATATATCAAGTTGTTAACGAAAAACTTAGAAATATAAAAACGTAAAAAAAAAATGTTTTCATGTATCATATTTAAACCCTAAAAATGATATATATAAATTATATATATATATATATATATATATATATATATATATATACTAATACAAATGAATGTTAATCCGACTGTGATAAGAAATTTTCTGATATCTGGTAGTTTGGCGCCATAATCTTTTTCAGTGAATGATTCCCAATAGTAATGGTTTAATAACAACCCCTCTCACCATTTACTGTCTTTTTAATTACAGCCTCTCTTTATATACTCATATCTATTATATATTTCGTTGAATTGATGGTTCAAATGGAATCTGTCTTTGGAAAATGCGAATTTTCATGACGAAATATCAGAGGATTCAAATTTAAATTTTCACATGACATATCATGTCATTGTCTTCTAATGTTCAAATTCGTATCATAGGTGTAATGGCGTAGTCTTAGATTTACCTCGAGAGTTATGTATGGAGCTACGAAAAATATTTCTCTCAGCACACACATAGGCCTACATACACACACACAATTATGAAAAACAACATTAAAAAAAACACATATCTGTTTTTTTTATGAGTCACTGACACTACTGCTACAGACTGTTTTGAAGCGTGGTGCGTAAAATCAAAAGTAAGCCTTGATGCCATGATGCTAGAATTTATTTTTCCTTGCTCTCAGTTGCCGATTTTATGTCTTGTCAAATTATCCTTTTTAACTTCGTCGGCCCTTCCTCAATTTCACGGTTTAGTTGTTGGTAAAATTGATTACTAAATGGAAAGCTCAACAGAGGATAAAAGCGCGTCGTGTTCCCTCCTCACCAGACTCGGAAATAATTATTTCTTTATTTTAAGGTTCCACCCTGAACTCTACCTCAGATCCTGAATTAAAAATAATAATATCTGTTGGCTTCTCGTGTTTTACTTGCGGCAGTGGTTTCAGGAACGAGTAAAAGCAGCATTTGGGGTGAAACTCGTAAAAGGTAGCATTTATGTTATAAATAAAAAAAAAACGTCTCGCGTGAGTACAACCCGAAACAATGTGGTCCCGACAAGTCGTTGCTGTTAAACGTGACCCCAGCTATATACGACTTCTGACTCTAGGACCCCCAAATACTATCCCCCCGTCTATAAGGGACCCGACTATAAGGACCAAGACTATAAGGGCCCCGACTATAAAAGCCCAAACAAAAGAGTTCTCTATGATAGAGCCATAGGAAACTGAATTAACTAAACACACTGGCGGGATGTGTATACAATTTATTTGTATAGTCAGGTTATTTCCTAATAAACATATGAACAGGTTAGAATTGATTGAGCGTCTTTTGTTTGGGCGTTAGATTTTAATGTTGGCCCATTTGTCAGGGTTTTTATAGTCGTGGCCTCCTTGACGAGCTCAATCTTTCGGAGACCTGCTTATCGAGGGCTCGAATTTTTGGGGGCTTATTCAAAAGGCCGTTCAGTCCTGGACTATATTAAAGGCACACTGCTTTTTCTGGCTGATTGATTTAAGAAATTCAAAGTAAACCAAAATGAAGCATTTTAACAGCACAAGTTTTATTCTTAAATTTAATTAGTTGATCTTTTTATAATAATATTTTCACGAGTTTCTTGAAAGAGGCCCTGTAGAATGAAAAAAAAAAACATTAAGAATCCTGGACCCATATAATGCAGTTAGCGCAATCCAAACATAACATTTTAGATTTAATTTTTAACCAATAAGTTTAACAGTAGCCTCAGCCTTTCTAAATCCCCTAATTATATGGTCGAAATGACGGGACTTTATGTGTCTGAGGATTTAAAGATGGATGTACATTATCGTGCGAGCATTTGACGGAGATGAACTGTAAGAACTGACCGTCGGGGCTGACCTTTGGAAGGTCCACCGCCAGAAATATGAAAGTACTCATGGGCCTTTTATGCGTACAAAATTAGCATTACAAATTCAAACACTAAGAGGATCCCACCCATTAAGGCCCAGAACAGCGTCCCACTTGTCCCGTCCTTCACTGAACCTGATAAGGTCCAATTATTGGGGCAGAATCGAATGTCACACAGACAATGAAACTACGCCTTGATTATTCTAGTATCTGGCGCACTGAATATTGAGAGGGTCAGTTTTGATCATGGCATCCTTGAAAGTATTGCTTAAGGATGTTAATAGTAATTTTTTAAAGAGAATAATTTTTATATATAGAGAGAGAGAGGGGCCGCAGAAAATAAAGATTAATTTCTCAAATAATCGTTAAAAAT
Organism: Radix auricularia; assembly: GCA_002072015.1. Lineage (NCBI taxonomy): Eukaryota > Metazoa > Mollusca > Gastropoda > Lymnaeidae > Radix > Radix auricularia. The sequence continues at coordinate 1,203,309 of MUZC01000003.1, read as the reverse complement.
GTATCGATTATATCGATTACATTTATTGTAATCGATAAAAATTCGATACAAATTTAAGAAAATATTTATATATTTTTGTTCCAATTTATATTATTAAAAAATTAATAATCATTGTAATAGCCCAGATCACAGGATCTGTATCGCTGAGAAACATAGTACAACAGTCCATAGCAGTTTTTAAATATTGTTAAAATATTATTTTTCTATGTCTATGAGACGGGAATTAACTCAATAAAAATGTCCATTACCTTTTTTGTTACTTCAATTGATGTGTTTGGCTTTAATCGAAATTAACAATGGATTCATGTAATTAATCGTGAATCTTTCTAAAGAAATTATTAAATTTAAATTAATCATTACCAGCTCTAATAAATATACATTAGATATATATGTATGTTTGTATTTAAAGTGAAACTTTGGCATGTAATGCTTAAGTATCCTTTTTCTCTGCATCACTACATGTTTTAAGTGGTACATACAATTGAATGTATTCTAATCTCGTGTTGTTTTTTTTAGTCCCATAACCTCTTTTTCAGAGGTCGTAGGGGATTCTAATGTTTCCATTAGAACATTCACGGGCTTAATAGACACTGGCGGCGCCCATCCCTCTCCAGGTCAGCGGAGGATTTCTTAGCGTTAGTCATTTCTCAACATTTTTAAAGTGGCTATTCGTGGGCTCGAACCCACGCCCTTCAGCTTGTGAGGCGAGCGCACTATTGACTTCGCTACCCAGTGTTACGTTACGTATATTATGGAACCCAGTGTTGTATTTTAAGTGTCAAAGTGCATATTCATTTAGCTCTTTTCGAGTCCGTAAATTCAATAGTTTATAATATTTATGAAATGTGTTTAGTACCTCTGGGGAGTTTGAATGTGTAATGTTCTAGAAGTATTTGACCCATCTGCTAAAAATATTTTAATGGTCCTGTTCTTTTCAAAGATATTTTTAAGTGCTTCCAATTTGTCTGTGGTCGTTCTACTCTTAAATTATGCACCATTTTAAAAACAATCTGTTGCAGTGTTTCCAATGGATCTTCTAATCCTTGTAAGAATGACTGCGTGGATTAAAATAAATTTTTGTGTTGTTATGAATATTTTATTTCTTTATTTCTGAAAACTGTATATACGCGTAGCCACTGATTTGTATGATTCGTTTAATAATATATTGTTAAGCCTTACCCCATGTTTGTTGCTGGTAGCGTTTATATTGAGTATTACATGGAATGGATCCTAAATTTGGATTGTGACATTTCCAATGTGAAGATGAAAAGAATGTTTCTGGAACTTGTTTAGCGTCATAAACCGTATCTATCTTTTAGATGAAATATGCTGATAGTGATTGAACGTTGAAAGTTTATTCTTAAATTATATAGTTATTTATCTCACTTCCTTGTATAGTATTGCTGTAGCGGCCAACCGTGTTATTTGTTTATATTATTTGTTGTGTACTGTGTTATCGGAGAGACGTTGACAGAATCGAGAGTGACATTCTTCTATTGGTAAATCCGTTCGATTGTAAACTTGACGGTGAGCCAGTCGGAGCTGATTGATTTGCAGGCCTAAGACTTGTTGAAAGACAAGCACAGAGACGAAAAACGTATTGAATTTTACCGCTCTATTCCGGATGCTGAGTGTTTTTTTTTTAAACGGAAGAATGTTGTCGCTGACATGGCGTCAGTGTTTGGAAAACTTTTTTCTGTCAGCAAACATTTTCAAAAATGAAGAAATGAAGTGCTTGTATTCAAGTCACCGAACGAGACTGACTGATGAACGCTATTCTCTTAATTGGCTGCATCAATACCATACCTAACATCGATCATACAGTAATCAATCACCGATTTTTCAATAAAATCTAAAGAGATGTAAAATAAAGTAATCGGCCGCGCAGTACGAGTCATCATCATCTTTATCTTCATCATTTTTGCTGCTTATATTCATAATCATCACGCCATTTCTAGTTGTACTTCACAAAACAGTAAATGTAAATTTATTTACCGTTTTCAGTTTGCTTAACAGTTGTCCCTGTTATTAACAAAGAAAGTGTGGTTTGTACACAATCGTTTTTGAGGCCTTCCTTGGAACCTATAGCTGGCGATGAATGAGGGATACTGTAAATCGAAAGCCAAAAGCCAGTTTCACAAATCTCTCTAACATTGGGTTATGAGATTCGTCTGATGAAACAAGTAGCAGAATATGTTACTTTGTTGGATGGTTTTTTTCTTATGGGTGGGGGTCTGTTTCTGTTTATTTTATTTCCTCCACAGACGCATGAAAAAAAAAGAAAATCTTTTATATAACTTGTTTTTGTTTTCTTTTTTTCCTATGGGGGGGAGGAGGGGGTGGTTTGGG
>MUZC01000003.1:1184672-1196291 GCA_002072015.1 Radix auricularia | reverse complement strand
CCCCCCCCCCCTTTTTTTTTTCTAAGGCCCCTCCAGAAATATTGTCCCAGTGAGTAATTACCATATTAGAGACTGACATAAAATATTTTGACGTATACAGACCCCTTACCTAATAGAGCGTAGGGCCTTTTAAAGTTTAAAAAAAAAATCACTGTAACATGCCCAAATTTATGAATTCCATCGGAGTATTGAATAAATTTCGTTTGGGAAAGGGGAGGTAATCGGGGAAAGAAATGCTTGCCCAAAAGATTTTATTGTTTTTAAATGATTTTTTTTAAAAAAAAGCTTGAGTTTTCTTTCGGTAACAAAAAGGCCCTTAATGCTTATGTTGCCTAAAAGTTTATATGTCTTTTCCAATTGAAATTTTTGGAATCGTGGGTATACCGGGTAGTCACGAAATAAAATACTCTTTTGTACTTAATTACTTAGTTTACAAACTCAACTATAGCTCTTAACAATTCCGCTGGTGATGACTGCTTTAGAATCTAAATATTTGTAACAACATTTTCTAGTTGTTTCTAACAAAGTTAAAGGTTATAAGACTGTTCATCTACTGAAAAACTGCACCAAGTTAGGTGTATTTTCTACTTTAATTCCAGGTTAGTGGAATTCATCAATCGAATTTTAAAAAAAGATAAAAAAGAGGACTTGAATTTAACTTAATGTTCCTTTGGATATGGGGGCCCGTACGTCATTTCTTTACACGAGTTTCCTCTAATTTTTCGAGTTGGTTGAAGGCTAAATTCCGAGGGCTAATTAATTGCATCTTACTTAAAAGGATCAACCAGTTTGAACATTCAAATATACCATCTACGCCGTCGTATTCTCTCAAATTAGCATAACGAATATAAATAAACACAGTGGCTCCCTGATGGATCAGATAAACAAAAATTAGTACACATAAACTTAATGACGCTTATAATATACAGTGGTGACTTAACTCATCCTCCAGCTGTGACGAATCTCAAAATACATTTTCCATAAAATCTTATGACTCGTTCGTTTAAGGCTTTGCAGGAATTGGTTAAAAATTACAAAGCATAAAAATTCAAATCTTTATTTTAAACAACGGTAAATATAAAATACCACGCATTTTAATTCATTTTCAAACAATGATGTTTTGGAGCTTGGGTCTAAATTATAGTTTATGTGTTTTATGAATATGTTTCTCAGTTTTATAAATATCATTTCAGTTAAGTGATGGGCTGATGGATGTTGACACACATTAACTCTCATACATTGAATCATTAAAACTCAAATAATGAAGAGACCAATAAATCCATTTGTTTTAGGACAGGGAGGGGTAGACTATTTCATTACTTGTATTTAAACATTATAAAATATATACTAAATTAAACAAAGACAAAAGGTTTACGCGATAAAATAATATGCCAACATTAACGGTTATCATCTTTGTGAAATGTAAACGGTATTTAAATATTTATGAATTTAATTTTTAAAAAAATTATTCACATAATTATATTTCGTGGCGGATTAAAAATATTCAAAAATATTCTGTAATTTTGATTTATCTCAGTTTTTTCTACAATACGTGTTAAAGTTTTACCCCATTTTCAAAAGAGGCTTATTTTAAGGGCATACATAGAACTTAACTTACTAAAATTGTCAAGCACAAAATACGATGCCACCCATCTGAGCCCTCTAAATGTATTTTTTTAATGTGATCTCACCGGGAAGGGCAGCCCAACTGGGACTAAATCCAATTAAGAAATAATTCCTTAGATTACCGGTAACCCACCAGGGTATGAGATTTATTCAGGGAAAAGGATCCAATCGAGTAAAAGGGTACATACAGAACTGGATTATGATATTAATGCAGTTAGAAATTCCATCAGAGTATGGGAGAATTTTTGGGAAAGGTGATCTTTTCGGTAACCAAAAATTTACGCAAATAATTTTTAATGTTTTGATGGCCAATTTTTAAAAAGAATTAAAAGTAATGCGTGTTTTTAAAATGGTCCTAATATTTTTGTTAAATCTAACTATATTTCTTTGCTTATATTTTTGTGGCCTATCAAGGTAATAATTTATCTTTTGTAAAAATGCGGATATTTTGCAAGTGAAAATATATCTGAAGTGTTGTTTTAAAAAGTGACTTTTATCAAGAACAATATTTATTAGAACAAACAAAATACATCATATTTTTGCAATACATGTTAAAACATTTTTATGTAAACTTGTGCAAAACTGGAGGTAAGAGCTTAAATCGTCTTAAATAAAGAGATACCAAACTAGAATCTTAATAGCTATTGAAAAGCTTTCACCTACCCAATTAGAAATTTTAAGACGATACCTTTTTAGAAGTATATATTCTTTCTTCAAAACTCGTGCACGTGTTTTGAACCTTGACGTGAAATCAGTCAGGGTCATATTTTATTCGGATCACAGGACGAGATCGATTATTTGCGTTTTACGTCATGGTTTGTTTACATTTATTTAATTAAACCATTTATCCCTATAAAAATGAATAACACATTACTTGCTATGAAAATATTTAATCAATGAATATTACAGAGATACTTTAACATAGTGACTTACTGTCTAAAAGGGGTTGGTCTCTGCGTGGCTCGACTCGAAACCGTCCACTCCTGGCTGGCAATCTCGAAGTACGATATATGAGGTGGTATGTGCGAGTGACATATGATTACGGTCACTGTACGGATCTTACTCAGATCATCGGATACAATGCCTATAATGAAAACCACAGTGCCAGTTGAGGTCTGGATTATTCCAAAATTCCACCCTTCCTTGTGAGATCACTTTCGTAGGGAGGCATTTTCGTGGCCGATTCAGAAGCGAAGGCTCCGGGGCAGGGGGGTTTCTCAGCTGTTAGGTCTCATTGGAAGGGGGGGGGGGAGATAACTGAGAGTGTCTTCCGGGAAAATCCAGGAAGAGCACTATTCTCGGGGCTTCTGATTTTCATCCGCATGTAAGATACAGTGACTGAGGCTTGGTCGGAGAGCTAGTAACCTTGTGTCTTGAGTTATCTTCTCTTCAAATATTAATTGATGAAATAAATATAAAGGGAAAACTCTGATCATCAAAATAATTTTATATTGAGGGCCACTGACTGTGTTTACTGCCTTAAAGTAACAATTTAATTTCAAAACCTTCATTTCAGATTTTCTGGGGAAAAAAATCGTTAAATTGTAATTTTGCGAATTCTCACTCGCGGATTGATAAATATTTAGGATCAATCACCACCGTCCGGTTTTAACATTAAAACCTACAGCTATTCATTTTGTTATATTAAAGAAAAATGTTTTTTAAAAAAAAGCCCTGTGGTGTGTACTGTTACTATTATCAATTGTGGCAGTAGTTTATGTATATAAAATTTGCTTATGTATCCATTTGATATGTATCATGCAACAGTGTGAGTAGGTACATCACTGTTAAGATATACTACTTCAATTTCTTGAATACAAGTTTAAACTACAGAAGAAACTTTAGGCGCAGGAAGCTTAGATTCTGCCTACGGCTATGTTATCATAGCTGAGATTTGAAATCAGGACGCACGAGGGTGGGGTGGGTTTGCGAAAAATCTATGACAAGACCTTTAATTTTGATCACGCATACGTATCGACATAACATAATTTCACAACCACGTGCAGATTTACACCTATTGTCTATTGTGTATAAATACCAAAACCCTAAGAAATTTTCTTTCAAAGCCTCCCATTGTCTTAATTACTTACCTATTCACTCGTATTTGCAGTCTTTGTTACTCTTTATTCTCACGGTCTCCAAATTTTCTCGATGGATGTTACGTGCCTTTCCTTCCTTCCTTAAGATTGACACCCTGACACGCCTCGTTTTTGTTGGGCTTAACCAAAATGGACGTCAAAGGGAAAATCTTTTCTTGCCTTATTTGAAACATCACACGAGTTTGACCGATATACACTTGAAAGCTATTCTCTTGATTACACTAGAACGATGTTTTCAACAACAAAGAAAAATATATTGAAAATAAAACGTTAGTTTATCGCAATTTTCGCTGTTTAATATGTAAGATTTGGTTATGTATATTATATATTCTAAGGCTAGTGTATATGTATAATTTTGTTTTACTCGATTAATGTGTTTGTGTGTATGTGTGTGCTTGCCTTTTAACCCATTAAACGGAATGATAATATATTTTCCCCACTTATTTAGTTAAGCGTTCGCTATGATCTGCTGCATTTCTTTATGTAAAAAAGCCAGTTTTTTTCATAAGTTTATTACATTAGCATTTTAATAAATAGTTAAAGTCATAAAATAAGTTTTTCTAAAAATAGGTTAGTGCATTAAAAAAGGGGTATATAAAAGTAGCGAGTCAATTCATATAATCAATTACAAATGGAACACATTGACCAACCTAACTGACGACAGTTATTCATCTAACTATGAAATCCATGGTGCTTAGAATGGGTTCGTAAAAAGAAAAATATATTATTAAAAGTTTAAATAATAATGCAATCTTTTATTTTAAAAAAATGTTTAAAAATCTTATACATATGAAAAAGTTTCTTTTCGTGAAAAATCTGCATTAAAATAATGAAAGTTGGGGATGGGCGGAATTCAGTCTCCTATATATCTACATATCCAAATTGTAAACCAACGAACCCTTACTGAGTACTAATTACAAGGAAAAGAAACTGTGATAAAGGTGTAAGGCAACTTATAATAAATATTTCTTATTTATATCTCCAAACTCTTCCATTCTGTTTAACTGTTAACTAATACTAATGCAATGAACTTCGATATCCCTGTATTTTTGGTTTAAACTCTTCTATTTTGACATATTAAAATTTGAAGCAGAAACCATTAAAGTTTGAGTCAAGAATTTTGCATTAAAAAGCAATAACAACAAAACTCTATATTCTACTTTTTGGAGTACAAAAGAATCTAAAACATTTGCCCTTTACGAATTAAGCAAGCTTAGTTCTAAGTAAAATTGTATACAATTAACCGCATCCTTATACCTTCTTTAAATATATTTTTTACAGCGATAAAAATGAACTCCAACACAGCAGTTGTCCTCTTTCTCATTGTCGCACAATTGGCAAGCGGTAAACACAGTGCAGCTTCCTCACCTGTAAACTCGATTGAACCTGTTGTCTACCTTGATCTCATGGAACCTGATCATGCCTGTCTTTTTATTTGTAACATTTGCTTCCCAGAACCGGTAAGTTTTAACATAAATATTAGCAAATTTTTTTTTATGTTAGAGCTTTTTTAGGGAATGAGTCCAAGCTAGGTCATGCGCTATCACCAATAAATCAATATAAGATGACCCGCGGCGTAGCATACGCCTCAGATTTGCTCATCATAGATAGTGCAAAGAAAGTGTGTGTGGGGGGGGGGAGGACAGAACGGACACAAACAGCAGTACAAATTAATGGAAAAAAGCGAGTAAACGTGGAGACATAAACTGTGATTTTACGATTCTAGGGTTAGTCATGTTCACAAAAATTTGGGAAAAGAACAGGCAGAAAAAATGTTTAATTTTGTTTTGAAATCAGGACTGTCCGCGTGCATGGCGGACGTGATAACCACTACACTACGAATCATATGTTATTCTGTCAAGTAACCACGCAAGTGAAGGCAAGAAGCATTGTTCCCACAACTCCCCAGCCCCCCACTTTTTTTTCATTTTCATCCCATTCTTTCGACCCCAGCGGGGTGATTCGGTATGCTTTTTTGCACATTGTCGTATAATTGAATTATATATATGAAGTTATATCAGTTACAAACAAATAATTAAATATATCGATACAAGCCTTCACCTGAAACATTTGTATAATTTTTTTTTTTATGATAGCCTTATAAAGCCTCCATTTTCTAGGGAGTCGCCTCTTCAACTGGTGATGCAAGCCGACGCCGCGTTCTTTTTTTAAAATAGTATTTTATGAGATACATTTCTTCGATACAGAAGATTTCTGCTGACATGTCCAAGACATTACTCAATTCTGGGTACATGATAAGGCTTGTAGTCTTTTTTAAAAAAAAAGGTTTGGGGGGGGGGGTAATTTGGATTATTAAGTAAGGAGTGCTAGTGAAGAAAAAGAGGGGCTGAGAGGACACTTCAACCAATGTCCTCAATGTCCTGTTAATTTTTTTTTAAAGAATGCTGTTTTTCATCGAATAGATCTTGATGGCGTGACTAACATTCTTGGATAGCTCAGGGCGACCCTAATTCTTGAAAGGCTTCAGAGACAGAATATCATCTTCCTCACAAGGGCCTCCGCCCAGCTTCTCCTTTAACTCTTAAGACATTAATTCATTTAGTCACACACCTTATCGAGCAGCACTTCGCTTCATTTTTAAAAAAATTGCATCCATTTTTAGGCTGATGTGATTATCAAACGTATGATCAATGAAGTTTGGCTATCGCTGTCTCAAATATGATTTTCTTCTTTTTGTGATTTAAAAATTGGCGAGTCTTTCATTTTGAGTGGGAGCAATAACACTTTCGTACATCTAGTGGCTGGAGACGGGTGGCATAACTCGTGCGTTATGGAATGCCTATTGCATTACGTTCTGTTGTATTAAAAACCTAATTATAAACCTAATTAACGCAACTTACTGAGTTAGGTCTCCACGAGCATCCTAAAATTGAATTTTCTACTTCCTGTGCTCATGGTCACTTCACAATTCACGTCATTGTCTGGACGGGCCCAGGGGAACGTGCTGCCCTTGGTGACGTGGGGCATCTTCCAAGAAGCACTAGATAGGCTAGTGTGTGGTAGAAATCCGAGACGTTTATTTATTAAATCTTTTTACGTCACAATTATAAATTATTTGATTATTTTGGTTTGTTGGAATTTTGTTGTTGTTCTCTACATGTTCATAACAAGGGGAGGGGTGTAAAAAAGAACGCTTGCAACTGAAAAAAGGCTTTTAAAAAATATTTTGCTTGAGTGTAATGAGCATGTTTCAAAAAAGTATCCTTAAAAGTCAGATTTAGAGGGGGGAAATTTTCTATTGTAATTCTTCTTTTGGATTCAGGGTAAGTGTTTAATGAGGCAAAACTCGATTTGCGATGGGGGTAAGAAGGTATGATGGGATAATCAGAAAATTTTGGAATTGCGGCGTTTGAATAAACGATAGATTCTATTTGAAATTTATAGGAAGCCTGCGTTTTTTAATTTATTTATTGGCGACGTGTGTTTTTTCTCAAGTTAAAAAAAAACAACAATAACAGTTGAATTGTCTTATAAGAGTTAAAATAATAAAGCCTTTAAAAAATTGAAATCTTCTTTATTATTTGTTGCTTTCTTCCACCCACACTCGAAACAATTTCAAAGAAAAGACCATTAAGACAGCTCAGCATACTTAGACGATTATGTATAGTATGAATCCCTGATGCCTAAAACTCAACTTGAGCAAGTTTTGATTTTTTTTATGAATGACCACGTTCAATGAAAGTTAACGGCTAATTTCAAACATAATTACCTTTCTTAAAATAAAAGGTTTTGTGAGGAAGTTGATAAAAACGTATTCCCGAGCACATCTGATATTCAATCGTATTATCGCCTCGTTATGAGCTTCATCATACACACCAACTTCCCCGACACCTACCTGCAGTAGAATTGAATGTGTTCTCATACTACTAGTGCATCTATGTGTGGAAGCAAATCAGTAGCCACAAGAATTGTGCTCTCATACCACTAGTGATCCTACATGTGGAAGCAAATCAGTAGCCCCGAGCCTTGTGTTCTTCATGAGTCTCCCTGGGACCCCTCCCCCCACTGAGTCCCCTCCCCCAAGGGAACCAAACCGCTGAGATACCCCCCCCCCCCGGACTACTCATTCAACCTTTTAACATGTAAAACTCTACATCAATGAGAAACAAAAATATAATTTCTTTAAAGTTGATGTATCTTATACTTGGGAATTATTTTAAAGCTTAAATAAATGATCTCTAATTATCAAACAATTCTCATTCAGCGTTTAATTCATTGTTAAGGACTGAAGGCATCGTGAACGTTGAGCGAGCTAGAACTTTACCTGTCTATTTAAATCTGCTTCTGATGCATCATGCTTTAATTTTGGTGAACGTTAAGCGAGCTAGTACCTTACCTGTCTATTTAAATCTGTTCCTGATGCATCATCCTTTAATTTTTGGTGAACGTTACGTTATGTATTATGTCATTTGAAAATGGCTTTGAAAACTTAAGTATTATCGTCAAAGTCAAGAGTTTTTGTGTTCTTACTTGTTACCTCTGCAGCTCAACTGTTTTAAGCCATTTGGTTGTGACTGAAAGGTTGAGTGTTATCGCCTGATTCAAGAATTTTTTGGTAGTCTTTACATATTTCTCTTTTTTTAGAGATGTGATTGTGCTATTATTTATCATAAAAATAATACTTTTAAACTTCAGGTAAGAAAAGTATTAAGCTTAAGACGGTCATTTGGATACGTAAAATAACCATTCTTATCCTAAAAATGAAGTGAATTTGACAATAATAATATAAATACATTTTTAGCAATTGTTAAAATTTCATAACCAGTTAATCGCAATACGAGAAATCTTTACGAGACTGAGGTGGAAGTTTAAGAAAAACCTTATTTAATCTCCATGAAAAAAACAACACTTTCTTTTCCTATTATATTTCTGTGATTTCCTGTGTAATATTTCGGTGTATAATTAAAACCGGTGTCTAATCCACAATAAAAATTAAACCCTTTTTTGTGCCTTTGAAACAGCTGGTTTTTTTTCACACCAATCACCACATCACAAACCCGAATATGAGATTTATTTCTTCTATTTGCAAACATCTAATTTTTATTTTCCTAAACACACTTTCATCATCAATGACTTCAGAAACTCTTCTCCTTCAAGAGGTCAGAGAGGTTTTTCAAACTCTACCACTACATTAAACTCCTTGACAACAGCTTCGTTTTTAAAAATGTTTTCCTGAAAAACGTCTGCTGTGGTGGTATGTCTCTTTAATTCTTCTTTTTTTTCTGTAGCTTCTGCTCCGCATTCAGACTTTTAGCTTTTCTTGTTGTTTAGCCATGTCAGGTAAAGTTTCTTCGCACGGATACATTATCTCAACAAATAAGACACATGTTAAGGCGAATATCCCAATCTATTTTCAGAGTCAAATTTTCTAATGGCCTGAATTCTACAATCTCTCCATATATATAAGAGAAGAAACAGCTATGTGACATTTTGGAAATTTTAAGTTATCCCCTGTACCCTGTATCTTATAGAGGATGAAAAATAGAATGCTCCGAATAAGTTTTTATGAAAAAATTATGTCTCTGACCCTATTAAAATTCTAATCTATTTAGTTAATTTACAACAAATCTGTATAATCGCCGTTTCTTCCCTTGAACTCTTCACATATAAGTGAAAACTATAAAAATAATTGTCTTCACTTGATAAATTTCACGTTAACGTAGCACTAATCCCAAAAGGGGCAACAGAATTTCGCTTTGTCACTCTTAAAACGAACTTCCACTCATCAAACTTTAACTTTTGGTTGTTCTGACTAAAGTTTGAAAACCATGTGTAGCCTATCGTTTCTCAATGCATGTAACGGCGGATTTCGATTTGCAGTTAATATCATTTGGGTGATTAAATATGTTTTGTTAAGTTTCGTACTCGAACCAGATATTATTGTAAGCCGGTCAAGACATCTCTGGCATAATATAATTTTAGGGTGGGTCTGATGTGGCCCGCGGGCCATGAGTTTGACACAAGTTGCATATGCATTAGGCATAATGAAACATCAAATTTCAATCTTCGCCTGACTATCTCGTGTGTTTGTGACATTAGTGACTTAAACGGTCGCTTCTCCTCCTCTGTTTTCCTTAGACAAGGTACACTCATAATCTCTACACAAAATTATAAAAAAGATAGCGTCATTAAAAATAGCTCGTTGCAATATATATATAATAATGCGCCTAAGCGCGTCCGTCAGTGTGTGTGTGTGTGTGTGTGTGTGTGTGTGTGTGTGTGTGTGTGTGTGTGTGTGTGTGTGTGAAGCCCCTATACCACGCAACTCTTGCTAACTTTTTTTAAAATTGAAAATATAGACGTAAAATCATAATGATTTTGGGTTTGAGATTAACAGGGGGTGTGGTTTTGCGCGCCGTAAAAAAAAATAAAGTGGCGTCATGAAGCTTTTATTATATTAATAATTTATTTGATGTTACTTTTTATCTCGATTATAATCCGAGTGTGTGAATATGCATGTGTGCGAGTGTGTTTATGTGCATGTGTGTATGTGCGTCTGTGTGTGCGTGTGACTGTGTGTTTATATTAGTTGTGAAATAACGATTTATTTCATAGATTGCTAAAAGTGAAATTAAATATTGAAAAGACGTTACCACGTAATCTTTTATATATACTTAAAATTATGCACTGGATTGTGAAAAATTCCGTTAATTTTATGAACACAAGTTTCTGCCGATGCGATCTGCATCGGTGCTTGAATAAAAGATAATGGGAAGTCATCGAATGTGACTTAAAAAACTGTTAATGAGAAGAACAATCTCCAATGATTTTTTCAGAGATGGGTTTTACTTTATGTTTGATTTTAGAAGAAATGAGCCATTGCGCATATTAGTTGGATAATTACTCGCATGAATTGCCACAATGGAAAATAAACTGTGAAAAGAACTTATAGTCGCTGTTGAAATTGCATTATTTATAGTTATAATATGTAATTGGGTAAGATTGGTGCATTTTTATTTGTAAAGGAAATGGAACCTTTCTAAACATTTTAATTGTATTTTACAATAATAAAATCATACGAAAATGGTTCGAACGAATTTCCCTTAGTCACTGTTAAATAGCTATAGAAATAAATGTAAAGAAGTTATTTAATTGAAGACGAAATATCAATTTTACATTTTAATATAAGCTTTTATACATCTATGTATATAATCGGATGGAGGCAAATTTTATACTGGCTTATAACAAGTCAAAATTACAGAGAATAAAAATTTCTTAAAGAAAAATTAACACGGAACCGCTTTTGAAGCATTCAACGAGTGATTTATCATAAAAAAAACAATTGCAAATATTTGTTAGGAGGAAGAGGTATTTCTCTTATGTGCTTACTTAATACAAGTGAGTGTTTTGGATCGATTTCATTATAAACTGGCATTAAGGAAATTCGTATTGAAAGTAAACGCTCAGGGATTTTAAATTTAAAAAATGGTACGTGTATAAGCATTTAGATCTATACACTGTTGTAAGTTAAATAGCGGAATTGTAATTTTTATAAAGAGGGGCAACTTTGTGAGCTATTTGAAGGGTGCTTTTCATTTCTTGGGTCATGAGTTTATAATATTTCCGAGCCCTGAGTGGCACTATTTCTTAGCCACTGATAATGTCCTTTTTGCAAAGATTAAGAAAACCAGCAGTGTAAAATTTTAAACCCAAACCTTGCAATTCAACGTGTTTTTTAAAACAAATAGACAATATTAAAAAATCTCCCCAACCCTACGCATCCCAATCACATAAGTATTAAACAGCTCAATAAAAATAAATCTAATTTGTCCTAAATAAAGGGCATGCATAAACTATAAAGGAATGGATGTTGTGGATTAATTGGTAGATGAATGAAAAAGCTTACATAAAAAAGACTTATTGCTAGAATAAT
>MUZC01000003.1:1165261-1180883 GCA_002072015.1 Radix auricularia | reverse complement strand
ATTTTGTGCCAAGCTGTTATGAGTTTATTAGATGAATAGTATAGAACGGGAATAAAGATTGATATAAAGTGAATTGTTACTATTTGAAAAAATGAGCGGGAATATATAATGATTGACATACAATTTATAAGGAGATCAATTTCTAACCATTTTCTTTAAAAAACAGCATTGTTCTTATGTTTCTATTCACTTTAAAAGAAACATGTGCCTTTACAACAAATAAACCATTTTTTCCACTCTCCCATAGCCACAATATTAACAAATATTATCTGGCTAAAAATATCCTATTCGTCTTGAACTAATTTCATGCTTAGACTATAAATGAAATGGGTGTTTAGCGAGCTATTTCTAAGAACCAACGGAATCCTGTGGAAAGATATTGTTTTCATGTTTTGATTCACGTGAAAAGAAAGTGAACTTTGCCCGTTAGCTTTTTGTAACTGTTAACGACATTTGTTATTCTGGTAGAGTATATAGCATGCGTTATTAAAGGGGTTCGAGCATGGTGAAAGAAAGCCATCAATCGATCTGAATGGAAGGATGTGTTTGAGCAAGCCAGGGCCCTACAGGGCTGTAGAGCCACGGAATATAATGATGTTGCTATATTAAAGCAGAAATACCAAAATTTATGGATAGAATTTATACTAATAATATGTTTATTTTTCTCGACACACTTATCTTTGTTGTTATTAAGAAGGGTTTGATTTATCACACCTAATTTCCAGATCCGTTTTTATTAATTTTTAAGGAGAATTTGAGACCCAAAAATAAATAAAGTTACTCTTATTGTGCCTACCCCGTAGCATAGCACGGGTATTTTGCTGGTCTATTATATAATGCGCCTAAGCGCGTCCGTCAGTGTGTGTGTGTGTGTGTGTGTGTGTGTGTGTGTGTGTGTGTGTGTGAAGCCCCTATACCACGCAACTCTTGCTAACTTTTTTTAAAATTGAAAATATAGACGTAAAATCATAATGATTTGGGGTTTGAGATTAGCAGAGGGTGTGGTTTTGCGCGCCGTAAAAAAAGCAATTAAGTGGCGTCATGAAGCTTTTATTATATTAATTTATTTGATGTTACTTTTTATCTGGATTAAAATCCGAGTGTGTGAATATGCATGTGTGCGAGTGTTTTTATGTGTATGTGTGTATGTGCGTCTCTGTGTGCGTGTGACTGTGTGTTTGTATTAGTTGTGAAATAACGATTTATTTCATAGATTGCTAAAAGTGAAATTAAATATTTAAAAGACGTTACCACGTAATCTTTTATGTATAGTTAAAATTAATCACTGGATTATGAAAAATTCCGTTAATTTTATGAACACAAGATTCTGCCGATGCGATCTGCATGGGTGCTTGAATAAAAGATAACGGGAAGTCATTGAATGTGACTTAAAAAACTGTTAATGAGAAGAACAATCTCCAATGATTTTTTCAGAGATGGTTTTTACATTATGTTTGATTTTAGAAGAAATGAGCCCTTGCGCCGGGATTTTAAATAATATTATGGTACGTGTATAAGGGTTTATACACTGTTGTAAGAGTGGGGTTAAAAAGCGGAATTGTAATTTTTTTTAAAGAGGTTCAACTTTGTGAACTATTTGAAGGGTGCATTTCAATTCTTGGGTCATGATTTGATAATATCACAGATCCCTGAGTGGCACTATTTATTAGCCACTGATAATATCCTTTTTGAAAAGATTAAGAAAACCAGCAATTAATTTAAGTAAATTTAAGCCCAAACCTTGCGATTCAACGTGTGTTGTTTTTTTTAACAAATAGACAATATTAAAAAATCTCCCCAACCCTACACATCCCAATCACATAAGAATTAAACAGCTCAATAAAAATAAATCTAATTTGTCCTAAATAAAGGTCATACATCAACTGTAAAGGAATGGATGTTGTGGATTAATTGGTAGATTAATGAAAAAGCTTACTTTAAAAATAAACTTATTGCTAGAATAGTGCAATGTTATGGTACGTGCTATGGTTAAAACTGTAGAGTTGTCTAATGATGCATGTTTGTGTGTGTGGGGGAGGGGAGGGGCTATGTGCGAATGTGTGTGTGATTTGGTTATTTCTTTGTCTGCTAATGTTGCGCCTCTAACATGACAACCAGTATTTAAAAAAGTATATGTACAAACAAAAATAATAATACATTTCTACGGTGTAGATAGAAAGGGGTTCAAAAGATCCAGGGTCGAAACGCCCTAGGGTCAAAAAGTCCCTTGAAGGAACTGTCCGGGATCAAATTGGCCCGGGGTCGAATCGACCGGGATCGAACCTTCCGTGGTCGAACCGACCCAAGTCGAAACGACCTGGGGAAAAAACGTCCTGTGGTCAAACTGCCAGGGTCGAACAGTCCGGTGTCAAATCGTTCGTGGTCGAGGTGTCCAACCACCAAATAGAACATACTTTTTGCACAACTAAAGTCAACCAGCAGGGTACATTTTCAGCTCAAACATTGCGATTTAAGGTGTTTCTTTAAAACAAATTAACTCATACATACCTTAATCTAGCATTAATATTCACATAATTAATATCTGACCCATCAAATAATCATATTAATTTGACTAAGGCCATGCTAAGCCTAGAAATAGAAATAATGTTTTGTAGAGCTTTTCCCATGAAAAAAGTAATCTTATAACATGTATTTTACTGCAAGTCCTAACGAATGATAAAGCATCCATTTTAAAAAAGTGGGTACCTTTCTCGAACAATGCGGTTGTATGACATACGCTTTAGGTAAAAAATGTTCTTTAAGGTGTAAATATATCAAGTGTAAAGAAATATCACGGGTATTATGACTTATAAGTAGGATATAGCATAAGAAAGTGCGTGTTATTTCGAAAAAAAAAACACACTGACAACAACTCATTTTGTGCCAAGCTGTTTTGAGTTTATTAGATGAATAGTGTACAACGGGAATAAAGATTGATATAAAGTGAATTGTTACTATTAGAAAAAATGTGTGGGAATATAGAATGATTGACATAACATTTATAAGGAGATCAATTTCTCACCATTGTCTTAAAAGCAGCATTGTTCTTATGTTTTTATACAAGTTAAAGGAACATGTGCCTTGATAACAAATAAACCATATTTTCCACTCTCCCCAAGCCACAATATTCACAAATATTATCTGGCTAAGCATATTCTATTCGTATTGAACTAACATAATGCTTAGACTATAAATGAAATGTGTGTTTTCTAAGAACCAAAGGAATAATGTGGAAAGATATTGTTTTCATGTTTTGATTCACGTGAAAAGAAAGTGAGCCTTGCCCGTTAGATTTTTGTAACTGTTAACGACATTTGTTATCCTGGTAGAGTATATAGCATGCGTTATTAAAGGGGTTCGAGCATGGTGAAAGAAAGTCATCAATCGATCTGAATGAAAGGATGTGGTTGNGGGCTGTAGCTGGAAGGATGTGGTGGAGCAAGCCACGGATGATAATAATGATGCTATATTAAAGCAGAAATACCAAAATTGATGGGTAATATTTAAATTAATAATATATATTTTTTTCATCACACATAACGTTGTTTTTATTAAAAATGGGTTTGATTTATCACTACCCTACTTTCCAGATGCGTTTACATTCATTTTAAAGTTGAATTTGAGACCCAAAACCAAAATAAAGTTATTCCTATTGTGCCTACCCCGTAGCGTAGCACGGGTTCTTTTGCTCATCTATTATATAATGCGCCTAAGCGCGTCCGTCAGTGTGTGTGTGTGTGTGTGTGAAGCCCCTATACCACGCAACTCTTGCTAACTTTTTTAAAATTGAAAATATAGACGTAAAATCATAATGATTTTGGGTTTTGAGATTAACAGAGGGTGTGGATTTGCGCGCCGTAAAAAAAACCAATGAAGTGGCGTCATGAAGCTTTTATTATATTAATTTATTTGATGTTACTTTTTATCTTGATTATAATCCGAGTGTGTGAATATGCATGTGTGTGAGTGTGTTTATGTGTATGTGTGTATGTGCGTCTGTGTGTGCGTGTGACTGTGTGTTTGTATTAGTTTCATAGATTGCTAAAAGTGAAATTAAATATTGAAAAGACGTTACCACGTAATCTTTTATGTATAGTTAAAATTATGCACTGGATTTTGAAAAATTCCGTTAATTTTATGAACACAAGTTTCTGCCGATGCGATCTGCATGGGTGCTTGAATAAAAGATAACGGGAAGTCATTGAATGTGACTTAAAAAACTGTTAATTAGAAGAACAATCTCCAATGATTTTTTCAGAGATGGTTTTTACTTTATGTTTGATTTAGAAGAAATGAGCCATTGCGCATTAGTTGGATAATTACTCGCATGAATTGTTACAATGGAAAATAAACTGTGAAAAGAACTTATAGTCGCTGTTGAAATTGCATTATTTATAGTTATAATATGTAATTGGGTAAGATTGGTGCATATTTATTTGTAAAGGAAATGTAACCTTTCTAAACATTTTAATTGTATTTTACAATAATAAAATCATACGAAAATGGTTCGAACGAATTTCCCTAAGTCACTGTTAAATAGCTATAGAAATAAATGTAAAGAAGTTATTTAATTGAAGACAAAATATCAATTTTACATTTTAATATAAGCTTTTATACATATATGTATATAATCGGATGGAAGCAAATTTTATACTGGCTTATAACAAGTCAAAATTACAGAAAAATTAACACGGAACCGCTTTTGAAGCATTCAACTAGTGATTTATCATAAAAAAAACGATTGCAAATATTTGTTAGGAGGAAGAGGTATTTCTCTTAGGTGCTTACTTAATACAAGTGAGTGTTTTGGATCGATTTCATTATAAACTGGCATTAAGGAAATTCGTATTGAAAGTAAACGCTCAGGGATTTTAAATTTAAAAAATGGTACGTGTATAAGCATTTAGATCTATACACTGTTGTAGTTTAAATAGCGGAATTGTAATTTTTATAAAGGGGGGCAACTTTGTGAGCTATTTGAAGGATGCTTTTCATTTCTTGGGTCATGAGTTTATAATATTTCCGAGCCCTGAGTGGCACTATTTCTTAGCCACTGATAATGTCCTTTTTGCAAAGATTAAGAAAACCAGCAGTGTAAAATTTTAAACCCAAACCTTGCGATTCAACTTGTTTTTTAAAACAAATAGACAATATTAAAAAATCTCCCCAACCCTACGCATCCCAATCACATAAGTATTAAACAGCTCAATAAAAATAAACGTAATTTGTCCTAAATAAAGGGCATGCATAAACTATAAAGGAATGGATGTTGTGGATTAATTGGTAGATGAATGAAAAAGCTTACATAAAAAAGACTTATTGCTAGAATAATGCAATATTATGGTACGTGTTATAACTAAAACTGTAGAGTTTTCTATTGGTGCAAGTTTGTGTGTGTGTGGGGGGGGAGGGGCTATGTGCGTATGTGTGTGATTTGGTTATTTCTATGTCTGCTAATGTTGCGCCTCTAACATGACAACCAGTATTTTTAAAATTATACATACAAACAAAATAATAATAATTTTCTACGGTGTAGATAGAAAGGGGTTGAAATGTTCGGGGTCGAAACGTCCCTTTGCGGAATTGTCTGGGATCGAATCACCCCGGTTCGAACCTTCCGTGGTCGAACCGACCGGAGTCAAAACGACCGGGGACAAAACGTCCTGTGGTCAAACTGCCATGGTCGAACCGTCCGGGGTCGAATCGTCNAAATATATCAAGTGTAAAGAAATATCACGGGTATTACGACTTATACATAGGATCTAGCATAAGGAAGTGCGTGTTATGTCGAAAAACACACTGACAACAATTCATTTTGTGCCAAGCTGTTTTGAGTTTATTAGATGAATAGTTTACAACGGGAAAAAAGATTGATATAAAGTGAATTGTTACGATTAGAAAAAATGTGCGGGAATATATAATGATTGACATAAAATTTATAAGAAGATCAATTTCTCACCATTTTCTTAAAAAGCAGCATTGTTCTTATGTTTTTATTCACGTTAAAGGAACATGTGCCTTTAAAACAAGTAAACCATATTTTCTACTCTCCCCAAGCCACAATATTCACAAATATTATCTGGCTAAAAATATCCTATTCGTCTTGAACTAATTTCATGCTTAGACTATAAATGAAATGGGTGTTTAGCGAGCTATTTCTAAGAACCAAAGAAATCCTGTGGAAAGATATTGTTTTAATGTTTTGACTCAAGTGAAAAGAAAGTGAACTTTGCCCGTTATCTTTTTGTAACTGTTAACGACACTTGTTATTCTGGTAGAGAATATACCATGCGTTAATGAAGGGGTTCGAGCATGGTGAAAGAAAGCCATCAATCGATCTGAATGGAAGGATGTGGTTGAGCAAGCCAGGGCCCTACATGGGCTGTAGAGCCACGGATGATAATGATGTTGCTATATTAAAGCAGAAATACCAAAATTGATGGGTAATATTTAAACTAATAAAATGTTTATTTTTCTCGACACACTTATCTTTGTTTTTATTAAGAAGGGTTTGATTTATCACAACCCTAATTTCCAGATCCGTTTATATTAATTTTTAAGGAGAATTTGAGACCCAAAACTAAATAATGTTACTCTTATTGTGCCTACCTCGTAGCGTAGCACGGGTATTTTGCTCGTCTATTATATAATGAGCTAAGGCGCATTTCCGTCCGTCAGTCAGTGTGTGTGTGTGAAGCCCCTATGCCCGGCAACTCTTGATTACTTTTTTTCAATTGAAAATATAGACGTAAAATCATAATGATTTTGGCTTTGAGATTAACAGAGCGTGTGGTTTTGCGCGCCGTAAAAAAAATTAAGTGGCGTCATGAAGCTTTTATTATATTAATTTATTTGATGTTACTTTTTATGTTGATTATAATCTGTGTGTGTGAATAAGCATGTATGCGAGTGTGTTCATGTGTGTGTGTAAATGCGTCTGTGTGTGCGTGTGACTGTGTGTTTGTAATATTTGTGAAATAATGATTTCTTTCATAGATTGCTAAAAGTGAAATTAAATACGGAAAAGACGTTACCGCGTAATGGTTTATGTATAGTTAAAATTATGCACTGGATTATGAAAAATTCCGTTAATTTTATGAACACAAGTTTCTGCCGATGCGATCTTAGTGGGTGCTTGAATAAAAGATAACGGGAAGTCATTGAATGTGACTTAAAAACTGTTAATGAGAAGATCAATCTCCAATCATTTTTTCAGAGATGGTTTTACTTTATGTTTCATTTATGAAGAATTTAGCCCTTGCGCATTAGCTGGACGATTACTCGCATGAATTGCCACAATGGAAAATAAACAGTGAAAGGAACTTATAGTCGCTATTGAAAGTGCATTATTTACAGTTATAATATGTAATTGGATAAGATTGAGGCGAATTGGCACATATTTATTTTTAAAGAAAATGGAACCTTTCTAAAAAATTTAAATTGTATTTTACAATAATAAAATCACACGAAGATGGGTCGAACTAATTTCTCTTAGTCACTGTTAAATAAGTATAGAAATAAATGTGAAGAAATTATTTAATTGTAGACGAAATATCAATTTTACATTTTAATATAAGCTTTTATACATCTACGTATGTAATCAGATAGAGGCAAATTTTATACGGGCGTATAACAAGTCAAAATTACAGAAAATGAAATTTCTTAATAGAAAAATTTACACAGAACCGCTTTTGAAACATTTAACAAGTGATTTATCATAAAAACAATTGCACATATTTGTTAGGAGGAAGATGTATTTCTCTTAGGTGCTTACTTAATACAAGTAAGTGTTTTGGATCGATTTCATTATAAATTGACAATAAGGAATTTGTATTGAAACTAAACGCTCAGGGATTTTAAATAATAAACTGGTACGTGTATAAGCGTTTATACACTGTTGTAAGAGTGGGGTTAAAATAGCGGTAATGTAATTTTTTTTTATAGAGGAGCAACTTGAAGACCATTTGAAGGGTGCTTTTTGTTAAGTAACACAAGAAGTAAATTGAAGGGCGCGCATTTGTAATGGTTCAAATGCCTGCGAGGTGAATTGTTCAGCTTATCGACATTTTTTTATTTTAAAAAATCTTTTATTTTTGTTATCACAGTGAAAATCTTTGAGCCACTTTAATATATACATCTTTAAAACCCAATTTAACTTAGGTCCTTTTTAAGTGTGTTTGGGATATTAGTTGAAATTCTGTTTTTAATTTCTAATTCATAATTTACCAAAAATTAATTTAAAATAATAATAGTAATAAAGTGGCACATTATAAATGAAAAAATCTCAGTTTAGAAACAAAAGGGTCGAATTGTCCGGGGTCGAAACGCCCTAGGATTGAAAAGTCCCGTAGTGAAACTGTCCAGGATCGAATCGCCCGGGATCGAATCGCCCTGGATCGAATCGACTGGGGTCGAACCGTCCGTGGTCGAACCGACCAGAGCCGTAACGACCTCGGGACAAAACGCCCTGTGGTCGAACTGCAAGGGTCGAACCGTCCGGGGTGGAATCGTCCGGGGTCGAAGTGTCCAACCACCAAATAGAAAATACTTTTTGCACAACTAAATTAAACCAGCAGGGTACATTTTCAGCTCAAACATTGCGATTTAAGGTGTTATTTTAAAACAAATTAACTCATATATACCTTAATTTAGCATCAATATTCACATAATTAATATCTGGCGCATACAAAATCCTATTCATTTGACTAAGGCCATGCTTAGCCTAGAAATAATGTTTTGGAGAGCTTTTCCCATGAAAAGAGTAATCTTAAGACATGTAATTTACTCTAAGACATAACGAATGACGAAACATCCATTTTAAAAAATTGGGTACATTTCTCGAACGATGCGGTTGCATGAATACGCTTCGGGTAAAAACTGTTCTTTAAGGTGTAAATATATCAAGTTTAAAGAAATATCACGGGTATTACGACTTATAAATAGGATCTAGCATAAGAAAGTGCGTGTTATGTCGAAAAAAACACACTGAAAACAACTCATTTTGTGCCAAGCTGTTTTGAGTTATTAGATGAATAGTATACAACGGAAATAAAAATTGATATAAAGTGAATTGTTACTATTAGAAAAAATGTGCGGGAATATATAATGATTGACATAAAATTTATGAGAAGATCAATTTCTTACCATTTTCTTAAAAAGCAACATTGTTCTTATGTTTTTATTCACGTTAAAGGAACATGAGCTTTGAAAACAAATAAACCATATTTTCCACTCTCCCCAAGCCACAATATTCACAACTCATATCTGGCTAAAAAATATCCTATTCGTCTTGAACGAATTTCATGCTTAGACTATAAATGAAATGGGTGTTTAGCGAGCAATTTCTAAGAACTAAAGGAATCATGTGGAAAGATATTGTTTTCATGTTTTGATTCACGTGAAAAGAAAGTGAGCCTTGCCCGTTAGTTTTTGTAACTGTTAAATTGATGGGTAATACTTAAATTAATAATATTTTTATTTTTCTCGACACACATATCGTTGTTATTATTAAGAAGGGGTTTGATTTATCACTACCCTAATTTCCAGATGCGTTTACATTCATTTTTAAGGAGAATTTGAGACCCAAAACCAAATTAAAGTTATTCTTATTGTGCCTACCCCGTAGCGTAGCACGGGTATTTTGCTCGTTACACACTATTACTTTTATTTATCTTATCTTAGATATACAGACGCTCCTTCTATGCAGAAGATAATTGCGTCCACAGACCATGAGAGATGATCTGTTGGCAAGTGATGCAGCGGTCACAGGCCACGGCTATAGGGGTTCCACGCATTACCCCAGCCGCCTAACTATTGTCTAGTTAGGTACCCATTCGGAGCTGGGTGACTCGGGGACTCCTCAGGCCGCGAGAACAAATCCTCACCTTCGTGTGGATTTTAACCCGTGACCATCGGTATGACAGTCGAGAGCGCTACCTCTCGACCACCACGTCCCACTACTATTTAGTAGTAGTAGTAGTAGTAGTAGTAGTAGTAGTAGTAGAAGTAGTAGAAGTAGTAGTAGTAGTAGTAGTAGTAGTAGTAGTAGTAGTAGTAGTAGTAGTAGTAGTGGTAGTGGTGGTGGTGGTGGTGGTGGTGGTGGTAGTGGTAGTGGCAGTGTTTAGTGATAGTAGTAGTAGTGGCGGTAGTAGTAGTAGTAATAGTAATATTTTAAATAATAATTATTATTATTTTGAGAACGTATGTAGCGCAATGCCCCATGACGGGGCTGAGCTCACAGTGTTTCACATAAACATCCCCCCACCCCGCTACTCAAAAGAAAACAATGAGTTTTCTCTTAATAATTTAAGAAAAAAAATGCTCGGAACATTAGTATAACAATAACCCCTGAACTTCAAATAGATGTTGACATGCATACTTATAATGCATTACAATTTGGTTATTGCTTTAACAATGATATTATTTCTTCCTTTAATCTGTCTAAATTCTTAATTATACTTTTTTTTTAAAAATCCAACGCAAAAAAGTTCTATTTTTTAGCTGTCGTAGACAAACATGTAAGTAGAATATTGCCAGTAAACAACATTATTAATATGTGGAATGACTGATAAAATTTTTTTTAAAAACTTCAAAAGTTTTTCACTATAAATCCTTTAAATACGAGACATAACTAAAAGTATGTTCATTTTAATACGAATTACACGTCAATCTTAAAATCCAAAGTATTAGTTTAGGCTCATATAAGTAAAACAACTACTACAGTCTGCTGCTAAATTACAGCTCGATATGATCACGGGAAAAGGATAATAAAATAATGTTTAACAAAGTGCGCAACGTGAGACTAATTAGCCACTAATAGCATTTACAATTACAGATCGGGGATATACTTTACAAAAGTATCGCACAGCGCAAAAGGAAAGTATAAAAAAGGTCGTCAAATTTAGCACGCACCGCGACACTAATGCACACAAATCAACCTGTAATATAGCAATAAATAGAGATTAACAAAAAATCATTAATTTAATACAGTAGATTCGATCAATCTGAAATTTTGAAACATCATTGTTACCATCGGCACGAGTCTGCCTGCAAAATTTCAGCTCGCTAGCTTACGAGAAAGTGGGTTAAAAAGCGATCCAAAGTATTTTAGGCAAGCTGACGCCCCAAGTTAATATAGAGGATTTTAAAAATCAAAATGTTGCAATGCCAGCATTAAATCTCAACTTTTTATTTCTATTGTGGAATAAAAATTCTTATAGGGCCGGGGGTAGGGATGGTGGGGTTAAACTTCTTTGAGTGATAAAGCAGATGATCGATCTCATGTTCAACTTTTTGGCACAGAACAACTTTCATACCATCGTCAGCGGATGATACTAATTACATTGATACTGAAGGACTTTTCAAATTTAGATGCTGTAAGAACAGGGGAACAAACCGACAAAGATGTCAATCTATCAAATGGTTTTTAACATACTACTTGCAAATTAAATTATTTAGTCCTTTAACGCAATTTCCCATGGGGAAAATTGCGTTTAAATATTTGAAATGTTTGTCCTGTTCGTTCAAGCTTGCACAAGCAACTACTCCTGAACCATATCAGATAGAGGGTTAGGGTCTTTTGTAAATATATTAAGGAGGTCCCAATGATGTGCACAGGCCATAAAAAAATTAAAACAAAAATGCAGAAAAAGTTTACTGGATTTCCTTGAAAAAGTAACACTAATAAAATCAGTATTTTTTCAATTTCTCGCCAACCATAACATCTGTCGGGGGTAAATAAACGCTAAACAATAGCTACTAATATTTAGAACAATGTTTGAGAGGAATTTTTGAAAATCTTTTTTCCTTTGGTTCTCGTAATTTAAGCATAAATTTTTAGATAGAAACTGTTTTGTGTGACTTTCAGAATAATAGATTTAAAATGACTTTTAATGTAATCTAGAATGATTTCCCTTGAATAAAAAAAGTGGAGAATTCTTCGTTAGAAATTGCATTTAAATACCCATTGGAGTTTTTTTTTAAAGATTGGTCAGTGGTGTGTCTGTATCCGAAAAATTCTGAAAAAATATTTCTGTAATATCCTGCCATTTCTAATTATTTCATGAGCTGTTTTTTTTTTTTTTTATAATGGACGAGAAAGAGTAAAGACAAATAATTTCATCACTTTTTGCTGCAACATGTTTGATCTGACCGCTAACCACAATGAATCTTAAGTATTATATAATTGTATAACCTAATTCACTTTTATTCCTTGTAATCGACAGATAACCTTTGAAAAGCTTTCCAAATATTTGCTTTAATTGAGAAGAGAAATCTCTAATAAAATCAACGAAGCCACCAATAAAGACGCCGCAGTTAAGTTGATCAGCAATCAGCTATGATGGTATCAGCTATTATGGTATTGATCAATCTTTGAATAATAGCGAGAGCATTTTTCTGACCGAATGGCATGACTTTGTGTCTGTATAATTGGAGTAGAAAAAGCTGATATCTTGTCGGCTCTTAAAGAAAAGGGGGACTATCCAATACCCCCTTAACATGTCTATTTTTGTAACATCTTTAGCGTCTCCCACTCAATCATCTACTCGAGCCAGTACGAAAGCGATTATTCTTGTCTGTCTTGGAAGCTAAAAGGCAAAGTAAACTCCTATTACTAGAACTGTGTTAAATAATATCATTTTTCAACGTGTATTGGGTTTCTAATTTGATATAGGATTTACCCTGTAAGGATGCTGTGTGATTACTTTCACTTTACCAACATCCATATCGGGTTCAGCAAGTGTTGTACTTTTTCGAATGTTTTAAAAATAAATTATTAAATTAAAATTTGGAATTTTTCATAAAATCTCTTTCATACAAAGTTAAATGAGACAATTTTTTATCAGTTGTTTAAGGACATTGGAATTCATTAACTTAAAATGCGTAAATCTGTCTGGTGAGTCATCTGCAATAGTTGCTAATGACTCCTTAGCTAGAGAAATGTGTGAGAACTATTATAACCTTGTTGTTGCGTTCTGGGTTCTGGATATAATCTTATTAAGACAGACTCTTGTCAAATATAATATGTTCTTTATTGTGGTAGAAATACACGTATAAATCCTTCACTATCTGCATTACACTAAAGTCAATACAGCCATCGAGACATCCAATTATAGGCATACAGGCTCCGGTCCTCACAATGTTCGAGCAACCTCGATAACACAATGTCTCACGAGCACAGCCCTGGCCTAACGTTTACTCGACTCTCTGACGTTTACACGATCCGACTCTCGCAGACTACACAATCCCACACTATTTATAGCCCTTGGGCGACTCTTAACAGTCATGGCGTGACATTCAAATGTCCGTTTACTGAACAGAGTTCATAACATTGTCACCACAACTCACAACAAATCAGTGACAGTGATTCTCATACCTTGACACTTGTCAGCGGTCCTACTAACATACGGTTTTGAAATATTGATTTGGCATAACTATCTTACCTTTTTTAATATTTGATATCACATAACTATCTTCCCTTTTTAATATTTGATATCACATAACTATCTTACCTTTTAAACATTTGATATCACATAACTATCTTACCTTTTTAATATTTGATATCACATAACTATCTTACCTTTTAAACATTTGATATCACATAGCTATCTTACCTTTTTAATATTTGATATCACATAACTATCTTACCTTTTTTAATATTTGATATCACATAACTATCTTACCTTTTTTAATATTTGATATCACATAACTATCTTACCTTTTAAACATTTGATATCACATAACTATCTTACCTTTTTAACATTTGATATCACATAACTATCTTAACTTTTCAACATTTGATATCACATAGCTATCTTACCTTTTAAACATTTGATATCACATAACTATCTAACCTTTTAAACATTTGATATCACATAACTATCTTACCTTTTTAACATTTGATATCACATAACTATCTTAACTTTTCAACATTTGATAGCACATAACTATCTTACCTTTTAAACATTTGATATCACATAACTATCTTACCTTTTAAACATTTGATATCACATAACTATCTTACCTTTTTAACATTTGATATCACATAACTATCTTAACTTTTCAACATATTGATATCACATAACTATCTTACCTTTTTAACATATTGATATCACATAACTATCTTACCTTTTTTACATTTGATATCACATAACTATCTTACCTTTTGAACATATTGATATTACATAACTATCTTAACTTTTCAACATATTGATATCACATAACTATCTTACCTTTTTAACATATTGATATCACATAACTATCTTACCTTTTGAACATATTGATATCACATAACTATCTTAACTTTTCAACATATTGATATCACATAACTATCTTACCTTTTTAACATATTGATATCACATAACTATCTTACCTTTTGAACATATTGATATCACATAAATATCTTACCTTTTTAACATATTGATATCACATAACTATCTTACCTTTTTAACATATTGATATCACATAACTATCTTACCTTTTGAACATATTGATATCACATAACTATCTTACCTTTTGAACATATTGATATCACATAACTATTCTAACTTTTCAACATTTGATATCACATAACTATTCTAACTTTTCAACATTTGATATCACATAACTATCTTACCTTTTAACATAATGATGTCCTAATGACATAATTAACATCGATCAATTTATTCTTTATTACTTAAGGACTAAAGTATTTAAGTGTAATTGTCCCTGATTTCCTTAAAATAAATTTTAGCAAAATGATAGGCATAACGAATCTGTTCTTACATTTTTCTATGTGCGATAAGAATCTTTCAATTGTCTTCTGTGAAACCCATAGGTCTCATTCAGTAGTTTCAATGGGCATTAGACTGTATGTTCAAACATCAGTTCAAGCGAGCTGAAAGTACCGTTTATACTCGTTCTAAAGCCCGATCGTTCATAAGCCGACCCCCACCCCTCTTTTGGAAGAGAAAAGTAGTAAAAGTGTATAACCCATTGGTAGCGGATATCGCCTCGTCTACTTCCGGTAAGAAATGATGTTCATAAAATTGAAGAGTTACAAGTATTCACTGCGCCTTTCATTGAACCTCCGATTCTATATGTGCATTCAAACAATCTCTCAAATCTATCACTAAACCTAACCCAAAACCCTAAAAACTATCACTAAACCTAACACAAACCCTAAAAATTATCACTAAACCTAAACCAAACCCTAAAAGCTATCACTAAACCCAACCCAAACCCTAAAAACTATCACTAAACCTAACCCAAACCCTAAAAACTATCACTTAACGTAACCCTAAAGTCTATCCCTAAACCTAACATCAAAAGAACCCATTTAAAAAAAAAAAATCTTATTCAATATCAATTTTTAAAAAAATTAGGCATCAGTAAGGAATCGAACCCCGGACCTGCGATGTAGCATAGTAAGTCAATATCAATACGACCATACAGCCACAAACACCAATGAATTTTTTAACGTTATTAAAAAAATGTTACCAAGAATAACAATAACCGGAAGTGGACAAGCGCGTATACAGCCGCAATTTTGGGTCGTCTTGACGAGGCAATATTCACTACCATAACCCATTTGTAAGCTGACCACCACTCCCCCCCCCCCCAAAAAAAAAAAAAAAAAAAAAAA